>JAFBJQ010001883.1:5000-248379 GCA_016785345.1 Trinectes maculatus | reverse complement strand
TTCCCTTTGTCTTGTGCCAGTGTGTCTTTGTCTGTTGACCGATATCACGAGCATTTTGATTCCAAGCCATAGTCTTTGTCATCGCAATTTGTAAGTCGAGATTTCTCTTTTGTTTTGTAATTTTGATAGTTTTTGGTACCTTATCATAGCCATTGTTTTGTACTTTGTCAGATTGTTTTTCCTCCCTTATGGAGTGTTTTCAGTTAGAGTGATTTTGGTTGTACTTTGTATCTTTGATAGGTTGTCTCCCTTTATGAGCATTTTTGTAGATTTTGAGTTGTTACTTTGATAGTCGTGTTAGAGTATAGAAAGTTAGTTTGTCAAAGTTTCATAGCCTTGCTTTTTCACTCTGGGAAAGAGATCTTTGAAAAATAAAAGACTGTGAATCAAGTCTCTGCTCCTGGGTCCTCTCTTTATATCGGCCTGACAATAACACTGATAGTAGCTGTGAACAACTTTTGGCAACGCATAATAGATAAAATTTTGATGGTCTTAGTGTTGACTTACCAGACGGGCTGAGGTGCAGGTATCTATAAAATGAAAGCACAAAGATGTAAAGGGCAGCTCTGTCCTCCACTGCTCTGATCAATTTTAAACAGACACCATACTATCTCCAAATATCAAACTGTTTGTATTCCTGCAGAACTATTATTGTTAAACTACACTGCACTATGTTTCATTTGCTCTGCTCATCCCTTGTACACAATTTTATATTGCAAACCAACATATAGTAATGATAAATATATATGTTTGCTAATTATTATGGTGCATGTAAATGTTGGGCTGCTTCAGGACAGCTGATGAGCTGTTGTCATACTAGAGACATAACTGATGTGGACTGAAGATTGACGTTCTTACCTGCAGGGGCACACCTGTGGAAAAATAAACAATACTGTGAGTGCACGATCTGTAACTGATGTAATCGCTTTGCTCCAAATGAAATCAAACACCTAGGAGGAGTATGACAGTAACCCTCTCAGTGTGTTCAGATATTTATCAGCTACTACTCTTTGAAAACACTACTTACTCACTGCACTGACGTCATTTACACAACAGCTGGAGCCCTTGGGTGATACTGTTGCAATTTCATTAATCCAGCAGCAGCACTCTGTCTCATTGTCATACTGGTCATGACCACAGCACTGATGATGACGGGACTTCCTTGGCAGGATTTCCTTGTCATGAATTGGACCACAACACAGGTTGGTGTCCACATCAAATGCCTCTGTGGAAAGGATCCATAGTCATAACATCGCTTGCATACATATGTTATTCATAGTTATTTCAAATGATATTTTGTCTTTCGCTGAAACGTAAATATTTTATGACTTTGTTATATTTCTACCTACCAGTACCACAATAGTGGGGGAGTTGTTTGTTGAGTGGATTGTTCGTTATCAGTCTGCGGAGACGTGATACATTTCTTCTTACACGCTGTTGGGTCTCACCTGAAGAGGCAAAGTTCAAGTCAACACAAATGCACCAGGTCTGTGATCTCCATATGCTGTGTTATTTTTGTGTCACAGGTTGAAATTGGCAATTATGAGGATGGATGGAATGTGTCTACCAACCAACCAATCAGCATCCAGTATGAGCATACACACTTGTATAGATTACACCCATGAATTCATAGAACCTGTCGAGAATTGGATATTCTCGACAGGTTAGTGCTGGTGATATGGTGACATATGTCTGTGCTAGTATGTTTTTAACAATGTCATTACAAAATAATATGACAAATATCACAATGAAAATTTCTGAAATAAGTCTGACCTGAGTCCTTCATGCAGCAATTTGAATGCATGCCATGTATCCGAAGAACGTCATTCTTTAAACAGCAGCAATGCGTCGTGTTGTCATACTGGTTATGACCACAGCACAGATGGTGATTGGATTCCTTTGTCAGGATCTTCTTGTCATTAAAGGGGCCACAACACAGCTGCTTGGCCTCATCAAAAGCCCCTGTGAACAAGGTAATGATGATTCTTTAAAATATATCACTTTTAGCCAAATTACAGCTGATATGATCAATCATTCTGCCATATGTACCTATTTGTACATAATATGTACCTATTTGTACATGTGATGTGATGAGAGAAATTACACTGGTTCTATGGTCTCACTGTTGCTTTGCTCACATAGAGTTTTAGTTCGGTGATACTTTTAGATGACTATTTTAGTGAAAACAGTGACACTTTCAATAATGAAACTTGTAACTTTTTGTAACTGTGGATTGTATGCTTACGTGATGTTTCATGTCCACCAGTGTACAACTTACCTTTACCACAGCACTGGGCCATGGGGACAGGTTTGGGTATGACAGTTGACTGACAGCATATTTCATTGAGTGGGTTGTAGGCCTTCAGTCCACAGCAAGCGGACACCTTTTCACTTAGACCCGGTGTAATATCTAATGTAAAAACAGAGCTATCATTAAGACACTGCAGCTACTGAAAAACAGTGCTGGGAAATTGTAGTTCAGAGGGAGGCAAAGCTCAACAAACAAAACTGTTCTTCCTGCCCGTGTGGACCACAGGTCGAATAGCTACCTAGCAGCCTTTTGCTGATCATTAGAGGAAACAAATGGAGAACAATGGATGTGTAGTTAAGTAATGTAACATGTGGTATTTTAAAATTCAATGTAAATTTCAAACAGTTAACAGAGTTTGTTTACTTATTGATACCAGCATATAACAGAATAAATAATAAAAAAAAACAACAATAATAAAAACCATCAGCAGCCTCTGCAGTTTCCTCTGAGCACTGCGGAAAGCAATCAACATCAAGTGAGTCAGTTTGGCACAACTGCCTTGTGTCAACAGTCCAGACTGCTGGGGGTGTAATCATGTGCAAAGTATTTTCTTGCCACAATTTTATACACGGCCTCTCCAGCTTCTACGGGCTACCCCCGTCTAACAGTTGCTTCCTGCTAAATGGACTGTGCCACAATGCCTCATAAATCTCAAACTTGTTCCATGAACACAACAGTGAGTGAACCTGAGTCACTTTCCCCAGTCTCGAGAATCCAGGTCAGAAGAAACACTTCATAATGTAGTGCAAAAGGACACGCGCTGACAAATTAGGTAGGAAATATCTGTTCTAATCATATCAGTTTGTACAAAGTACATACTTCCAATGAACTAACCAAGAAACTACACATTTGAGGAAATTATCAATGATTCATTCCTTTCTCAAGGTGCACTTGCAGAGGGTCATAAGATGTCATGATGATTCATTAAAAGCTGCTCTGTTGCAGTCAAGTCAACACTGGGCTTCTTGCTTCTTAGTAAGTGCACCAGAGATGAAAGACAAGGCAGCTGTCCAGTGAAAATAATCCCTTGGTTTGTAGTTTCACACAAATATATGGTCATTACCTGTTAATGTGTGTCCATGTTCTACTTTACAACAAGTGGCAACTGCTGGATTGTACGGCCGGTTTCCACAACATGACAGTCCAGGCCCTACATGAAGTTGGTCTTCACAGCACGCACCCTCACGGATGTCATAGACCATTTCCTTACAGGCTTTTCTGTAAGGCGGAGAAAGCAATATCCAGGCTGGTTATTTCACAGAGAGATGACGCGCCCGACCATTTCAATGCACATTTTACTTCTGTACTTCTGTTATACTGACCTCTAAAGGACATTTGTGTAGTAAGTACTTACCCATTTCCAACCAAGCTGTGAATATACTATAGATCAGGGGACCATGTAAAGTGGCCGCAAGGCGTGTTCTAAAAATTGCACTAGTCATCACAGAGCACCGCCCAAAAAACATATTTAATAATAACGTGTATTTATAACGTACTTTTACAAATGCTCAAGGATGCTTACATCAAAAACAACAAAAAATACAGAAACAATATAAAATATCAAAGAGAAATAGGATGAGATGAAGTATAGAAATCTTAGAGACAGAAGATCAGAAATTACATATATTTAATTACACATTAAAAGCCAGTTTTTAAAAAGGTGGGTTTTTAGGAATGTTTTGAAGGTGTCGCGGTCTGTACATTCTCTGATGTTTGCAGAGTGACTTCCAAAAGGTGGGGGCAGCAGCGGAGAAGGCTCTGCCCCCACCTAGGTTTGGTTCTTGGTCCAAGGAATAGACCAATTTCCAGATTTGATTAGCATCAAATCTGGATGTTATAAAAGCATGGATCATGGTTTCGGCGGCAGAGAAGGTGAGGGAGGGTGGAGACAGGCGATGTTCTTAGGGTGGAAGAAGGTGGTCCTGGTGATGTGCGTAATGTGGTCGTCAAATTTAAGTTGGCTGTCAGAAATGATTCCAAGGTTGCGAATGTGTGGGTAGGAGGACAGAGTGCAGTTGTTGAAGCTGAGACTGAAGGTTTGGGTGGTTCTGGTGTAGGATGTGGGACTAATGATGACAATGTCTGGTTTGTCACTGTTCAGTTGAAGATAGATTCTTTGCATCCATGATTTAATTTCAGCGATGTTTAAGACAGTTACTTAGTGTGGAGTGGGTGGTGTTGGTGATATCTTTGGTAGATATGTAGAGTTGAATGTCGTCAGCTTAACAGTGGAACTGGAGGCTGTAGCCATGGATGATTTTGCCTAGAGGGAGCATCTATAGGATGAAGAGGAGAGGACCAAGCACCGATCTCTGGGGGACGCCTTGTGAGAGAGGTGCGGTGGTGGAGGTGCAGTTGTTAACGCTGAACTGTTACCAGTTGGTGAGGTTATATGCACTTGCGCAGACAGACTGACGGCAGGTGTGGAGGTAGAGAATCCGGCCAAAACAAACATTGTAACGGAGCAGGAGTAGCGGAGAATGACACATCCTGATGTGGGGCTGTGGTTAAGCTGTGGAGGTTGCTCATCCAGCAGCTGAGGGTGGGGAAGACCAAAGGAGCGCCTGTTTACAACCTCCATCAGCCACATGCGATGAAAGGAGAAGGATTTCCCCCCGTTTGTTCTGCCAAGAGGAGGCAGCAGTGCCAGATGTGGTCATCGAGGAGCTCGAGTGATCGTCACAGACCATATATGCCCCGAACATCAGGTGGGGACCGGCAACGGGGACCGGTTTGATGGGAAGGTTGTTGGCGGAATTTTCGCCAAGTTTTTTTGACAACAACAGTTTGGCAGGGACTGTGGCCACAGCTTAATGGCACAATGTGGAGTGATTTGAAGATGTTACATTTGATAGTTTCCTTTAAAAATGTTACAGACGTGGTTAATTATTACAAAAAGGTGTGATGTACGTCACTACAGGTCACTAACTCCTAACTTTTTTGGGGGGTTGAGAATGAGACACAAACTGCTGACTCAAAAATCCCCTGTTGTTCCCCAGGAGACTAGATCTCTCTACCCGCAAAACAGCACATGACAATACGTCACATTCATAGTTTAAGAATGCTGGAAGCCAGAGCAACACTTACCGGTAGTCGCACTTCTTTTTGTGGGCTGCTTTAACGGCCATAGCAAGCTCTGTCAACGATAAATGTTGAGAGCTCAAATTAATAAACATTGTGGAATGGGAGCACTTCACTCTGTTCACCCCATCATTTATCATATTACCACATCCTTTTTTTCCTCCACTTTCCACAAAAAAACCAGCCTTTTCCCTGTCTGTGTGTGTGTGTGTGTGTGTGTGTGTGTGTGTGTGTGTCCTGCACAACTGTGTCTTGTGCTTAAAGTGAAAATCATGTTTTTTTAACCAGATAACAATAAGTGATCACAATGTTGTTGACCCCCTTGCTGATCAATAAAAGGGGCCAAACGGGGCGCAATGTGGCGTGTAATAATGTAACGTAGTGTAATGCACCAAGTTGTTTGCCCACCGCCATTAAACAAGAGAAGAAGACCCCAGTGATCAAGCAGCCCTGGTTGTCTATAGAGATCAAATCAATTAAGCGAGAAAAATCCCCGTACTCACCACCAAGAGTGATGAAACCGCAAATCAGCCACACTGAAAATAACAACAATAATAATTACAGTGTCAATTGTAAACTACCGCAGTTGTAAATCAAACATGGTGGAAGTAGCCTACCACATCTGAGAGCCCAGGACGGAGACATCTGGGAGCCTGCCTGCACCATCACAACCAACTGCAAATCACAACATGGAGAGATATGCGCTTAATAAGAGCCAATTAGCCACTCCTCCGTCGTGACATGGTCATAACGAGTCTTCAGTGTCCTCCGGTTAAAGACTGTCCCCCATGATGTTCAGCTCCCCAATTTAGAAGCACTTACCTTATTTGTGTGTGCTGTGTTTGTAAACCCCTGACTGCTGTGTGTTTAAGTTTGTCACATGTGCTGCCCGTTTAAGCTACGTAATGCTCTTTTCAATACGGGAGTGGAGAGAAGTCCATTTATGGCGAGTCTGATGTCTAGACTCCAGGTGTGCCTGGGCAGCTGCAACCGGAAGTAGCCTCCTGCCAGAACCAAAATACAGAACTATGTCACACATCCCCGTTGATGAAATATTAAAGTGGTCATTCATTCATTCACTCATGAACTCGGATTCACCTGAGTCACTGACAAAGCTGCGCCAAATAAATAAACAAATAAATAAACAAATAAATAAATAAATGAAAATGAAAGAAAATGTTAATGAGTTAGTCAGTGCCTAACCACACATGCCATCAGCTGCAGCCTGTGGACACTCTGTACCGCCCCTCCGGGCTGGAGTCGTTTATTTATGTCTTTTCTTCATGTTTTTCTTCGTGATTGGAGCTCCTGTACTACAGGCCCTGTTAGGAGTCAGTAGATAGCAACCATGCACAGTGACTGAAAGTGCGATCATCATCACACTGGTTTATCGACTAAATTCATTTCGTCTGGATTTAAAGTGAGATCATTAACATTCAAGCGATTAACTACAACTAATGAGCTGGATGTGTTTACCTGCGCCAATAGGGGGCGCTAATGTGCCATGAAACTGGCAAGCCGTGCCAGACAATATAGAGAAGAAGACGAAAGAACCGACGTCTAGCTAGCTACATGCCATTGCTAATGCTGTAAAGTACAGAGGCAAGAACAGATAAGTATGAAATACACCCGGGCGGAGAGTTAGCATAGTTAGAACGAGCAGCGTGTTTTGCTTATGATATTGTCATTGAAATTGTTGTAGTCTTAGTCTTCTGATGCCGTTAAGCGTGTTTGCATAAGGAGCTAATGTTGTGAGAAAGAGCAGTGTTTATCACAACCCCGTTACCTATACGCGTCTACGCGTAAATAATAATAATAATAATAATAATTTAATCACTTTATTGTGCAGCTTAATGTATCTATGTCGTCAGTCCAGCATTCAGCAAGATGTGATATCTGTATAAAAATCATATTTGTGGAAGCTAGAAAGTGAACACGATTAAATCGTTTGATATCAACCATTTGTTGATATCATACTGATACGATATAAGCAATTAAAGGCTTTGTAGTCAATTTGATTCAAGCTATAGCATGGTTAAAAAGGCAAAACCAGAAATAAACATTTAAAAATTGAAAATTTACCATAATGTCTTGTAATGTGATATCCAAGTGATGTGTGTGAAAAAGTATTTTAAAGTTTTGGGGGTTTATTTTGCTAATTATTTGTATTTTCCTTTCACAGGAAAAGAACATGGCAACCCCGGTGTCTGTGCTCCGCCTGCCCAAAGGTCCAGACCCCAACAGCCGTGGATTTGACCCCAAATCACCCCGTTACGTTGCTCTGTGTCGCGTCTCCATTTCAGCTTCAGCTGCCTCAGAGACAGACCCCGAGCAGCTGCAGCAAGAGCAGCATGCACGCTCTGTGCTGAGAGAGAGTTTCCTCCGGTGTCTGCTCTCCATGACCAACAAGAAGGTTCGCTTGCACATGCACGAGAAGGTGAACGTGGAGGCCACTTTTGGAGCTTCCGACATTGATGTGCTGAACTTTCAAGTGTCAGACCTGCATACCCCCATCGGGGTGCAGAAAGAGGCGCTCATCAGGAGTCGGGATGTGATTTCATTTACCTGTGAAATATGACCAGCAGTGGATTTTTTTTCCTGTTTAAACAGATTATGCTAGTTGGGGGAAAAAAGTGGGACTTGAGAATCTGTTGGTTTTTTTTTTCACAAGCAGAATCTATTGTCACACTGTGTACGTCATTGCAATTTTGCAATGACGGTGTACGTCATTGCAATTTTGCGTCATTGCAATTTGCAATGAATGACGTCATTGCAATTTTGCAATGATGTACACCGTCATTGCAATTTTGGTCCAGTACCAAGTAATACCCCATTTTCTCCACAAGAGGGAGGCTTATCCCTGTGTTTCAATGTAAATATCAGCGCCTGACGCTAGAGTGTCTTTACAGTGACACTACAGTCTTCAGTGGCAATACCCCTGATATGACATGCAAATCAGAAAAAGCAGGATATCACTAGGTATCTGTCATTGCTTCACAAAAGTCACTGTATCTCCTCTTCCAGTAGATCTTCCTGTCTAGCATTTGTTATCGCTGTGTCTGTGTAACAGAGTAACATGAAATATTGCATATTTTTGAAAAATAAAGTTGACTACTTTTGTATAACAGGATAAAATCGTTGTCTTTGCACACTGTTACATATCAAGTTGTATGGTCAATAAAGGCATGTTAAATTATAACTAATCTGAATATTTTACGCCACATATCGTATTTCATGGTTGTTTTAATAAACCCATGAAGTGAAAAGTATTTTATTTACACAGAAAACCTCCCCTTTGTACTGTAAAGGTAAATGTTTTCAGTCTTATAGTCACTATGAGTTAGTACAGTCATTACATAGTCACAGAGATTGAGGCTCAGTGCCCTGTGCCCAGTGAGCCCATTTTGTAATTCGTCTATAAAAACTGAGATTCGGTTATACACACATCAGGGTGGACTAAATGTTTCAGTAATGTTCACAACACAGCCGACACTGAGCTGCACACATATTAGTTATCTGACTCACTGAACATAAAAATAACCGAAAGCGAAAGATTCATTATTGTTTAGCACTAGCCTCATGAGGAGGAGGAGGGAGCATCAATACTATTTAATCTTCCTAAAAGGTGTATTTTGCAAGTTCCCAATAAGTCATTTTATTTGAGTGCTATTAGGTAGTCGTGCTGTGCCCGTGTCTCTTTTTGTACCTGAATTATCTGACCACTCAGTGTAGACAATCATCAATGAGGCAGTGACTCATCCTCCCCCTCTACCCCATCGCTCGCCCGCCCTAATCCGAAATATGACTTAAAACCTTGCATGACGTCATCGGGCCTGTGTGATTCAATCAGGAAGTCCTCAAGGACAACCAATGTTAATTTCATATATACTCAGGCATTATATGACCAGCAACGCTCAGCTCTCTCAGTTCTCACTCACCTCTGCAGTGACCGTCATGACATCTGCAGCAATGCATGTATATTTACATTTTGTACTTTTCGCTTTGCTGCATTTATTATTTTCCTGTCATTACTTTGACTGCACGAAACACACTAACTAATTAATCAATGCGTCATGAATTAACAATAAATCAACATTTGCATATAAAGTAGAGTGAGTAATAATAATAGGTAATAGAATTAAGATGCTCTTAAGGCAGCTGAGCAATGCTCTTTTTGCAATGGGTTTTCTCCAACACATCAGATGAAACTTGAATTTCACACAGTAGATCTTAAGGGGAAAAAACTGATTGGACTGTTCCCCTGTACCCAACAATGTAATATACAGTACTCCATCCATTTTCATTGTCAACAAAAGTACTTGGGGCTGCATCATGAAATGTTACCATTACTACTTAAGGCTTAGGGTTGGATTCATGCTGTCGCTCATCTGTTGCAGTGCACGTGGACACACAATGTCTCAATGTTATCTAGCCTTTATGTTTGTCTTTCCTGACAGTCTGCTTCTCCCCGATTTCAGAAGAAAAACATTCCTGCCTCCTGGTATCAATTTGTTTTTGTGTGTGTATGTGTGTGTGTTGGTGTGTTACAGCGTCAGTTATGATGGTACAAGGAATCTGCTCTGTATAACACCACGAGCCATCAGGAAGCACATTCCGCTCCTTCCTGTTTGTGGCCCCCTCTCACTTCCTGGCAAGTGTCTGATAACTTTCAAAACCAATTAATCACCATTTTGCCCAAAACTGGTGCCAGCAGACCAAAATAATGAGGCAGTGATCTCATGATCATGTATTTTTAGTGTTTTTGGTTACGGACTTTTCAGAGGAGCGGACCATGATTCATGCGATGAAACACAGTTCGTTGTATGAGACTAGTTCAGGGGTGGGCAAAATGTTTGTTTTTGAAAGTGACCTATGGGCCAGAACATTAGTAAATGTGGTGAATAAAACAACTCAACATTGAGGGGTTTAATGGCAACACCTTCAGCTGCATGGTGACGCTGTGTTTGCGATTAGGTCACAGAGCCATGTGTGTATTCCAATACTACAGCCTCACCCTGTTTTTCTATGAGGTGCAGTACTATTACCAGGAGTAAAAAAACATAAAAACACAAAAACATACTCATTGTGAAGGGTTGCCTGTATTGTATAGGAGGTAATAAATGTACACATCTTAAGTATATAGATGTCATTGTAAGTATGGAACAAGAATAAACCACATATACTGTACATCAATGCATACACGGTTTGAACACAAGGAGCAAAACAGGAGAAAAGCGAGGCATAAGGTCATCTCAGAACACAACAACCCAGGTGAGTCCAATAAAGAAATGGTCACTGAGCACCACCACAAGACACAGAATCACCTGGCAGCATAGTAAGGAGAAGACCAGCGTTCGCAGGTGCAGGAGATGAGCTGAGCACATTCAGGTGTGTCCCGTCTGCTCGTCAGCGGCACACCTGATCTGGACGAGAACCGGCCGGGGGAGGGGGAGAGAACACCAATACCCTGCAGCAGAAAACAGTATTCACAAAACATCACGTCATTGCCACGGAGGTGTTTTCAAAGCAGACAGGCAGACACGAGAGGAATGGCTGAGTCACAGTCTCTGGGTCTGTTTGAGTTGCCACTTGGGGGTGGGCAGGTGTGTGTGTGTGTGTGTGTGTGTGTGTGTGTGTAGGGGGGGTGGGGGTGGAGGAGCTCCAGTGATTGTGAGGGCCAGGCTCACTTCCCTCACTCAAGTCGCCAGGGAGATAAAGAGTCCAGCAGGGGAGCATAGCTGGACCCTGCTGAGCAACTGCCTGGGCCCCAAACAAACATCAACAAACCCTTTGTCCCTGTAACTAAACTATTCCTTTGTGTTTAGACTTTATTCATGGTTTTAACGTCTTAAGACTTTTTACTTTAGAAAAAGGCTGAAAACTAAAACTGGCATTAGAAACACATGTTCTTATGTCAGTCACAACAGTATGACTTGTGAGGTTACTTCAAGATGTTGCACGTGAGTAAATACAGGAGTTGCGAATGTGATCGCGACGTTACCACAGCATCATATGGGAACCAGGACACATACGCTCAACTCAAGTCTAGACAGGAAGCCATACGAAGAGGTGGGAGGACGGAGGGAAGTGCTAATTTGAGTAAGATTAAAGTTATCTTCATTTATCTTTGAGTCTGTAGACATCAGGGTCCACTCCCTTTCCCACAGGAGTAAACACAGGAAGATGCTACTAATTAGAGTCTGTGATGCTGAAGACCCCACCGGTGTCAGCCCTGACTGGACACACTCGCCATCTCGACCAATCAGAGGTGTCAGTGCTGATACTTTGCCGACCGGTTTGTGAATTTGTCGTTTTGAATGGCAATGTCATATTAAAATCACTTCCTCTTTCACCTCACAAGCAGGTCTCACAGAAACTGGTCAGCCGGTTTCCCGTAGCATTCCAGAGGTGGTTTCCCGTAAGAACTGGCTGCAGACTTCCCACTCTCAAAATGGATCATATTATTATTATTATTATCAGCGTTTCTCGAGGGAAAACATATGGCCGAACCGAAGCGAGCAAAAATTCCTTCAGCGATGTTTCCACGACCTGAAATGACAATTCTGCTTTTTAAGACATGTGCTTATGGCGTTTGCAAGGGAGGCTGGATGACAGGGTTTGATGAGGGGAAGCTGCCCTGACAGAGGGGGTGGTTGTCTGGTATGGAGCTCTTTAATCAGGAGGAAGATCACATACTTGTGAAAGTTTATCTTCCTGTGGTCTTGAGCTGAGACCGTGGGACAGAGCAACTGAAAGGACCATTAGGACGAACCGGTTGAAGAACACTTGGGGGGGGGGTTGCTTTACTTTTATTTCCATTTTCTGCTCCTGAATACTTCTACTCCGCTAGGTTTAGCTGTATTTCTCACGTTGATGTGAATAATAAACATGAGAGGAGCTGATAAAACATAACACTTCCCTCCCCACCAAACTGTCCACAACCAAAAGAGTGGGTCGGTTGGTACACCAGAACTAACAGTTTTTTATTGTGTGAGCAGTAAAACATAATTAATGTAATTTATTTATAATACAATTTAACATGGATCATGAGTACGTTTATTTTTGAAACTTGAAATCCACTCAAATGTTTTGTGAAAGTATTGTGAAAGTATAATACTGTTTTACTCTCTGCTTGATACAGTTCGGTCCATTTGCACTAAACATCTTAAAACACTTCATCAGTCATTTCACCTTCGCCGGCTTCCCCCCTTGTTTTCTGTCTTCATCAAAACAGAATTTCTACACTGGGCTCAGAGGCTTGAAGTAATTGCTTTTGATTTTACTTAGACACGCACTCACGTCCAGCCCAACTCCTCCAGACGGCAATCTCAATCTCTGCCTTACTTGCTTCCTCCCTTCCTCTTCACCCCACCCCCCTTTTTTTTATTCTTTCCCCCAAGAGACATGATTTACTTCTGTCAGGGACAAGGACATCTGCCTATTAGCAAGTGCCACTGACGTAGGCATCGCCGTCCCCTCCTCCTTATTATCCCCCTGCCTCATCCGCCGTCTTCTCCCACTCCTCCTCCTGCCTTACTCAAATTGGGGTCACCAACCTTCATCGTGCAGGCTGGTGAATCATCAGTGGGATTTTCGCACCGCATGGGGAGGAGGGATGCTGCCCGCCCAGGACACTTCCGTCCTCCTTCCCAAATTACCAGGGTAACCCGACATTGTCTGCTCTCTACTGTCACATCACTCTGTCGCACAACGAGAGGAATAAAGAAACAGAGGGAGAGGTGGAATATGAATGAGGGTTGTTGTGGTTAAGGGGAACGCAGGCTTGTGAATGATACAGTAGTATGCTCCCATAGTCTCCTGTTCTATCAAATCCACAAGGTGTTCTGTTCTGTTTGTGAAACCGGTAATAAATACTCCATCAAATAATCATTTGCAAAAACAAAATAGCAGTATTGTCTGTTGTAGCAGTGGGTCAATTCAGGCAATACACAAAGTTTTGGTACTAACTGCCCAGGTTTTGACATAACAACCTGTGAGATTGTGTCCATCGTCCCTTTGAGTCACGCGTTACGCTGATGATACCACACTTAATGAAACACTGGATAAACACTTGATAAATGTTCTACCTCAACAAAGCATATTTGAGAGTCATATCTGTGTAAAGTTTGTACATGCACCCACAACATAAGAGAAAGTTAGTTAAGAAAAAGGTCAATGTGATGATTACAAATCTGTCAATTCCCTATATCAAACAGAATATAAACACAATTTTCAATACTCTTCCCATTACTTACCACCTTTCGACAAAAAAGGACACACCACTTCCTCCATTGGCACAAAGTCAATCGTCCAGTATGACACACTTCCAAAACATACTGGAGAGGCAATAACATTTAAAAATTCCTTCAGGGTAGAGTCACCGTTCCAGTTACTGTGGTGAACTGTTTTGATAGACATCATATCCTTGGTTGGTGGGCAAATAAAACCAATTGAAATATGGTGAACATGTCAACACTAAGGAGACCACAGGCTAAAAGGGCTAACATTTTACATACTTAAATGCTTACCCAGGGAATAAAACAGTATATAAACTTTAACTGAACCTACAGACATTTAGGCATTTGTTTTTATTCAGCCCCCGCCAGTTCACATTGTTTATAACTGGGTAGAATGTACGTGCCTGTGTGTGCGCGCGCGTGTGTGTGCATGTGTGTCGGGGTGTGTGTTCACAGTGGCAAAAGGTCAGCTATGGCTTGGTCCACAGCACATCTACTTGGCTAAAGCTTATTTGCTGATGCTATCTGGGAGTGGGAATCTGAGTAAACAGAGAGCCAAGATAACAAGTAGAGCACATCTTCCTTCTTCCCTTTCTCCTTATGTTTTCCACCGCCGACTCGTGATGCTCCCAATACCCAAATCCCCAATTCCGCAAACACCAAACTCTCCCTCCATCTCTTTCACATACCATACATCCTCATCGAATGGGTCTTTGAAATCTCTTTTCAACCCACAGACTCCATTTTCTCAGTATCTGTCTAGGTCCCTGGTCTTTTCACGGTGTGACAGAATGTGCGGCTCGAGTGCTCTTTTCCTGTTGTAGAAGTGCCAGATCTCTGTCCTCATGCTCGGCCCTGTTCTCCTTACCGAAGATATCAATGGACGCAGCTGTCCCGACTGGACAGATGGCCACATCCTGACAAACATATAACAGAGAGATGAATCACTTGATTACTTTACTGAAGCCAGACATGTTCATTCATTTTACAGAGCAGAGCAGAATATCAACAGGACGTATCGGTTTTACTGGACATACAGGGATCCAGTGGTTACTTGCATGTTCAATTTTTTTTTTCACCTTTTGTTCTTTTCAGATGGGAATTATTGGAAATGTATCTGACCCCGGGACCTGTTTTGTGGTGTAAGGGGAGTCTGGGCTGCATGGCGTGACACCTGGACACATCTGGACTGGAGAGGAAAAGGCCTGCGGTGACCCGGGCCCATCTGGAGCCGACACGCTCAGAGACAGCGAGGAGTTGTATAAGTCACTCTCACACATATGAACAGTATGTTCTTAATGGGGACTCCACAAATACAGGTTCGAGGGCCACTGAGAGAGTCGGGCACAGTGGGAGATTATTTTCATGTTCATTTTCAAATGTAACTGTGCATGATTGTGATCTTTATATAAAGATCTTTACATATATGCTACTTTTATTTATCTCAGGTTGTGTTTAGGGGAATCCTGACTAATAATGTTGATGAGTTTCTTGATGGATTGCAAAACAGATTTAAAGGTATAAACCGCCATCCGCTTGGTGCCGGGAATTTGCAGTGTCATGGTATTAGATCACTTGAATGCTGATTGGGTCAATAAAAAAAAATGTTTGTGCCAATTCATTGCCCTTCATTCCTCCGGTCATAATTGCTTGTTATGACATGTCATTGGACAAGTGCCGTTTAAGGACAGCGCAGAGTTAAGCAAACATCAGTGAGTTTTCGAGAAATTAATATCTAAAGCTGCACATGTTTTTTGAACCCCACCTTCCTTTAAATAACTCCTTTTTCCGTTTCTCCAGCGGTCAGACATTGGTCAGTGTGCCCTCATTAACCACCAACATGAAGCGATTTGGTTAGATGCTGTTCATATAGGTTGCACATGCATCCTTCCAGTCATTCTTGTGGCCTTGGCGACCCGCAGCCACCAGCTGACTACGAAAACCAACTCCCACTCAAACCACATCCCAGACTATGTCTCAATTTCTCTCACCATACACACCTCGCCTTTATCTCTGTGATGCCTTCTCCCCACACTCCTCACTCCCCTTGACTTGATGTCCACCTCTGCTGTCTTTCTAATTTTATAACCAGTGCCTCTGCTCAGCTGTAGCTCGTCCACTATCTTTGCTCAAGCCCTCTGGCATCTGCAAAATCTCTCCCACCCATCCTTATCCTACTATAAACTGTTTGCGTGCGGTGCAGTCGGTCGTCATAAGCACGGCCTCGGCTGAGGGGTAAGCTGCAGGTGTTCCTGTTTGGCTTGAAAGCCACGTTCCTTATTTTTAGTCCCATGGAGAGCTCTGCTGCTTGTGGCTTGAGTGGGTCACTCTACTATTTGTTTATTTATTCCAAATGGCCAATGACAAGGGGAGGTTTGTGTCAACACGGAGGGCCAGCTTCCTGTTATTACTGACCACACACACGTATGCATATACAATCCTATAATAAATGTAATGTACTTGTGTGCATGTGCTTTCATGCACAAAGTATAGAGAGAAGAGAAGTATACACTTGTAGAAATGTGCAAAGTGGTGAACGGACCCCAAGGATCCTCTGCTCTTCTATCATTCCACAGTTTTCATGGTTTGTCCTCTCAGCGGCTCCTCGAAGCAGCAGAACCTAACCGGCTGCGGAAACTACACTGGCAACTAGAGAGAGAGAAAGAAATTCTTATCTCCTGCCATTCAAAATGAAAAGTTGTGTATCTTTTATCTTTCATTCATGAAATGACTCTTCAGGAGAAGTGTGTCCCGGGGACGACTGGCATCTGTGTTTGCTGCTTTCTGAAAAATACACTGACCACATTCAACAGCTCCTCGAAGCCCTCAGAGAGCCAAAAGTACCAGAGAGAGTAGAAAACAGACGCAGTGCGTGTGCCTGTGTGTGTGTTTGTGTGTGTGTGTGTGTGTGTGTGTGCGGGGGAGAGACGAGAGGGAGAATTTGAATGAATGAATTTGTGCAGCAGCAGCAGTAGTAGTTTCTGGAGCATGTAAGTGGGTGTCTGAATGAAAGACAAGTCCATCCCTGTTAAATGTCCTTGAGTGAGATAATGAATGCAAATCAGCTTCTGAGATGCTCTCTATCTCTCTCTCTCCCTCACACACACATGCACACACACACATGCACACACACACACACGCAAAGGATTCATCCCTGCTTCTTCTGTGACCTTGTTTTTAGCATCTGCAAACATGATATGACTTAAATGTGGAGGAGGAGTACAGCCACGCGACTTCCTGACTTCCTCTTTAGTTTTATGATACAAATCTAATATGATTATGATATATAGATGATGTGAAGTGGAAGCATGCCTCAGATGGTGTAAGCCCAATTTCCATTAAAAAAAGAAATTGAGTTGATGTATTTTAATTCATGTACGGTTGTGAAACAACCATCATCTAAACCTAGATGATGGTTGTAAACCGTTTCAGCCCTCAAAAAGTCTGTTACAGTTGTGTGGACAGGTCAAAATCACAGATTCATCATCAGAATCACACACAGACACACAGACACACACACACACACACACACACACACACACACACACACACACACACACACACACACACACACACACACACAGTATTGCAAACTTCTCCTTCTGCAGAAACAATGACCTCAGGACGAAGGAATGAAATCTTATCGTTGCAAAAACCCATGCTTGAATTCCTCACCGGTGAATAAAAAGTGTCAGGCCTGTTTGTGTGACTGTGTCTGTGTATAGTCTGTCAGTATGGGTGTGTGTTTATGTAGGATGTGTGGCCCTTCGGTGGAGTGGACGTCTGCACATGAAAACGTAATAAAATCCTGTTTTGTCTCTTTCTCCTTTCTTCGCTCTCTCCTCATCCTGACATCCACTTGTCTTTTTCACGACACACAACGGGCACAAATCATCCTCTGTTTTTGCTGTGTCATTCACCTCTTAGACCTGGTCTATGTCTAATAGCAGCAGTATTTACTGGAAGCATCCAAATGTCTCTCTCATCTTGTTGTTGTGTCTCCTGCTTATGCAACCAGCCTACAGGTTCTGCAACAGCATGTATACAGTGTGTGCGTGTGTAGCAACAGGCTGTGTTCATGTCGTTTCTACAAACTCGTGTTTGCGGGCTAAATACAACAGTGTAGTGACTTATGGTCTCGTGTTGAGCAGTCACTGCAAAACCTTTTAGTTTTCTTCTTTAATCAAAGAGTCTCTGAAGATTAGAGGATCATCAGCGTAGAGGCAGATATCGAAAGAAGACACCTGTTGCCTTTCATTCCTCTTGCCAAATAATCCATCACAATAAGTACAACAGCTACATATTTTATTATGTCATCTTGCATTATTTCATCATGCTGATGGATATATGGGTAACAATGCACATTTTCGAACCGTCTCTCTTGGGTGACATTCGTCGCGTTGCACTTGGAAGTAACAAATGAAAACAAACAGAGCCACGGAGAAAAGCGCAAACCATGGTTTCTCGTTTAACCTCCACGCAACCTTTTTGATCACATTGTGAAGTGGGTGAGTAATGGATATGTAATCCCACACTAGTGAAATGGATGTTGGGGTTTCTGAAGTTATCTATTCATACATCAGTCAAATATTTCTAAATCACGATGGAGGTAGTGTTTTTCACATGGTGGATTCAAGGTAGTTTAAATAACCAATGAACACCCTTGATGAGTCTAGTCTTCCTGTACTGATAAGGCTAGGGTTTCCTTAGGGTTTGTGCAACATGGTCTTGAATTTTCTATGGGATATTATACAACAAAATACATTTATTTTGAGTTTTCCTGACAAATTCATTTAAGACCATGTTGCACAAACCCTAACGAAACCCTAACCCCAATGAAAGTCTTAGAAGCAAAGCTACATTTTAGAGGAAAGAAATTCTAATTAAAAAGAATTCAACCACAGGTGACTCTAATTATTCATTAGACACATGTCCAGCAGACAGGTGGAAACTCAACTTGCACTCTGTGCTTGGCTTTCACAGAGGGTGTACTCATATACGTTGAGCACTGTATATATATATGTGTGTGTGTGTGTGTGTGTGTGTATATATAAACTTTGGAACATCCAAAGTATGAGTGACAAACTATTCATAAAGTTTCATATTTGAGCAGGCAATCAGAATGATGTAATTTCATTACACAGACACAATAACGGTACATTTAAGGTCGTCACAGAAATGACTCCAGCAGTTTATGTTTGTCATTCAGGCCATTTCCTGGCGAGGCATCGATCACGTTGAGTGTTTGAACATCAATCTCTGCTTATGCGGGGCTGTGTGAGCTTTTTGTTCTCATGACTCACCGCGCTCCGTGTCGTGCTCTTCTCTGGGAAATTTGATTTTGGAACAGGACTACAGACGGCCGAGTCATTAAGCTTCATTGTTTCCATAAGTTCTTCAAACGCTTTGCGTTATGTCGATATTTATCATGGTCACTTGAGTGGTTTTAGTTTTACAGCCACGACAGCACTCAATGCCGTTTGATGTTTTCACTTGGAGCACAACAAAACCTTTGCCGAGAGAAATATGCATGTTAGTGACTGGGAGCAGGCAGCACACGATGGCGTTTGACGGGCCTTTTCTCAGGCTCAGAATACTGCCGAGCAGTGAGAGTGGAGCAGAGCGGTAAAGCTGCGGATCAGAAAAGCCAAACAGCGAGATGAAATATGTTCTAACACTCCACAGAGCAGTGTGGGCAAACTGCAGAGCTGGGTTAATCATTACAAGTGACCCCTTTGACATTATAAATAACCGTCGGACATGTCGGTAAGGGCAGTTGATTGTGAGCAACTGCTGGCAGCAGAATTGGCACCACTGACATATATTAGCTCAGACTAAATTTAGGCCCAACAGTTACTTACTGTCACAAATCATAACAGTATCACTTCATCTCTGCTGTCATGGCAACGACCCAACCTTTTGTGACTAACCATTAATCATACACGCTTGCTCCTAGAGCCCTCTTCGGTTCATCAGTATATACACACCTGTCACAGAACCTATACATGAGGTCTTGAGCGCTTTGATGATAGGGGGCCGACAAGTAGGTCACAATGCACGTGTGTCCAAAGACGTTTTGCTTCATAACCATATTCAGAGCTACATAGTCACATGTTTATTACATGTTGAATTTAGTACAAATGGATTATTATTGCCCAAACACGACACGGGTTCCAGTCGAACCTATTCATCCGGGCTACCAATCTACTCAGCCTAATGAGGCGGAGTTAATTAATAATGTATACTTCCAGGGGCGAACATAAATATTAGGAACAGCACATCGTTTGATCAAAGACTTGGAGAAATATGTTCCACACTTTAATCACACACCGAGCCTCTGTAAAATGTTTAGCTCAAAGTCAGAGCTATTAAAAAGTCAGAGCTATTAAGTCAAAGTCAGTGTGTGTGTGTGTGTGTGTGTTTGTGCGTCTGTGTGTGTGTATGTGTCTTCAGAGCTGTTACTGCTTCTGCAAAGAAGTCAAGTCCACTTCCCTTTTAGGTTTGCTGCTCTTCCTTCCATCATCACTGAATGACCGTCAACTATATTGGTCAAAGAGTAGATGTGTGCGACGGTGCCGAGAAAGAAAGAGGTCACTAAACAGTCTATATCCCCTCTTCCTCCTCTTCCTCCTCTTCCTCCTCTTCCACCTCTTCCTCCTCTTCCTCCTCGTCTGACAAGGCTTCACTCTCTGTGTCCATGGAGGGATGGAGCACTATGGAGGTGGGAACACTGGGATGCAGGATGGATGGATGGCTTGTTAAGAAGGCGGTGAGGTATTACTTTAAAAGTTTCTCTCCACCCCCGTCGGAAGTCAGCCGGACAGGCAGCCGACGGCTTTTCCAGAGGATGGGAAACCTGGAGGCTGGGATTGCTGCTCATTTGGAGAAGGCACGGAGCAAAGCCTGAGCTGTGTTTCAAATATGACGACTGAGCCCTGAATAGCCACAGACCTTTGTTGATTTTATACTTTTAAGAACCATGCCAGAGTTTTGGGGGTTTTTTTTAGCCAACTAACCCTGAAATACAGAAGTTTTACTGTTCACTCATGTGGCTTTATAGTTTAGAAGAGTAAATAAACTGAAGTTATATTGTAAAACTGAGTTAAATGTCCAAACCCACATCCAAATTCTTCTTGGTGAAGAACTACCAGGCACAGGGCTTCCAGTGGTTTCCCACTTCCTCTGGTTTGGAGGCTAAGCTCATCACCCCCTGCCTCTGTAGCTCTATATTAAGCATACGGATATGAGAGTGCAATCTTTTCATCGAACTCTGAACAAGCAGATTTACCAAAATATCCAACTGTATCTGATGTAATAAGGTCTGTGTGGGTCAGGGCCTTTGTTCCCTGAGGTACCTTCACATACTGATGATGAAGCCGATGGTGACGGCCGAAGATGAAAAAACAATTATATTAATGAAATTTGTATCTACAGTGATACTTAACTGACTCTCAAAAAGATAAGTTATGCTTTAATTGAACCCCCTCTTCAGAGGGGTCAAAGGTCAGCATTATTTAGAGCTGCAGGAGATCGGGACTTTGCTTCAGGACTCAGAATGAATGTTTGTGGACATGAGTGTTTAAAACCACTTAATGCACCACCCAGACAGAGGTGTTCATTACAGAGGTTCATTACTGCGATTGCAAAATGCTCGAATGGGTGTTTGTGTATTCATGCAGTGGGAATCCTATAATAAAACTTAAATTTCCACACAAATGTCAATTAAATGATATTTTCTAACAATTTAGGTTTTTTTTCGCCTTTTCAAACAACTAATTTACAAAAGCATCTTGAATCGGATTACGAGCGGCCTGTCAGGGAAAAGACCACGGTGATAAAAAGGCTTCTCCCAACCCTGTTTTGTATGTGTGTGTGTGTGTGTGTGTATGCGTGTGTGCGTATCGAGCAGAGGCAGTGTGTATTTGTGTGGAAAGTTGCTCTGCACTGGGACAATTACTCAGGATCAGGATGAATGAGGTCTGTGGATGTGGGTTTTGTGTGTGTGTGTGTGTATGTGTGTGTGTGTACGAGAGTGGACGGGAAGAGCAAGTGGAGGGGACAGAGAGGAGGAGCAGGGGGACATGGGCAAGTGATTCTCCAGATGAGATCTAATATGTGAGACGGTGCATCCTAAAGAGACGTTTTCTCATGGGCCCAGCCCATGAATACAAATTCACCCGCCACCCGCTCTGCACTGGAAGGACGGATGCACCTTGCTTCAACCCGTGGTGGAGAAGTACCGCCTGCGTTTTCCTTTTTTTTAAACCTCAACATTTACTTCCATCCAATCACAAAACTCAACTGTTGTGACTTCATGGCAGCTCTTATGAGTCATCCATTCATACCTTTGTCTTGTAACTGAATCTGTTTGCTCTCACTCTGTGTCATGGGGCCTCGTATTTATAATGACAGCGCCAGTGACTGCGAGCATGTTGGCCGAACCGTAGAATGGTACCAATGAGATGCAGCAGGTGAGTTTATCAAGGAGGACGTGGAAAAGAATTATTCTGCTTCTGTGGTTTAACCTCAGGGTTATCTGGACGATGTTGTATGCACACGCATGTGTGTGTGGATGTAGGCGATCAGTGACTGTGTGTGTGTTTGTATGTGGGTGTGTGCAAAAGGTATATCTGTGTGTATCTTTAATGACCTGCTTGTGTGTTTGGTTAAATTCTGTGCATGAGTGTGTGTGTGTGTGTGTGTGTGTCTGTATGTGTGTGTGTGTGTGAGAGAGAGAGAGAGTGTCTGTAAATGCACTGGGGCCGGTCTTTGTGACATCACTGTTTGGGAGGACCTAAGTGGCCAGGAAAGTCAATTAGAGTTAAACTGAGTTTCCCAGCTGGACTCGTTGTATGGCAAAGGAAAAAAAAAGTCCAAAAAAGGTGTGTGTGTGTGTGTGTGGAAAAGAGGGAGAGAAAGAGAGAGAGAGAGGAAAGGGGAGGAGATACAAAAGGGAGGAACAGAGCAGAGAGGAAGGGAGAGACTCATAGTAAGGTTCAGGAACAAGAGGGAGTCGTTGCCAGTGATACAGCACAGACAGACAGACAGACAGACAGACAGACAGACAGACAGACAGACAGACAGACACAAGTCCTTTTCCTCCTTCAGTGTCCGTGCACAGCGGCAGTGCCAGTGTGTGTGTTCTCAGCAGACAGCAGACAGGGCTGGAGGTGCAGGCGACAGGGAGAGGGAGTTGCCCATTAGCAGAGGTCAGGCAGACAGGCAGAGGGGAAGCCGGTGGATGTTTTTAAGAGTTTGCTTATCTGACACTGATACAGCAGGATGAGACGCTAAACGAGGGAGCAGAGAGGGAAGACAAACATGGAGCGAGCGCCACTCACCACATTCCATTTACGTAGGAGACATAGGAGAAACTGGCTGCCCTAAGAGACGTAAAGAGAGCAAAGGCTGAAAGCTGAGAATGCAAACGAGATAAAACGGTGTCCATTCTGTCCAAAGGAGCGGGAGAGCGAGCCGAGGGATCCTAACACTGGAGCTCAAGGATAAACCATGGACTCTGCATACATCCCACCACACCTGGACGTGAGTACTTCATCCCAAAGCCTCTCCACATAGTCTCACACACGCACACACACACAGACACACACACGTCTGTCTGTCAAGTCACAGGCCACAGGAACATTGCTGCTGAAACCATTAGTCACTCTGGGGAAAATCGCACACATACACACACACACACAAACACACACACACACACACTCGTGCACACGCATACACTTCTGGCACACTGTGTCGCTCAATCAAAATCTTGTCCCGTAAGCAAGTTGTTCAGGAATATCGTGCCCGTTATGGGTTCAAAGAGCATAACGTAATCCACCAACGCTGCAGCATACACACAAATTGGCCCCTGGCCCCAACACTCAACAGCTTTAATGCGAAAAGCAGAGTTGTGTTTTCGTTCTGTATTTCACATCGGTTTAGCTGTCAGACACGCGACGAGCGCTCTCTCCGAGCTTTCCACAGTCATGGGTTAGATGTGCCAGTGTTTCCACCGATGCTCATGCAGCGTTGCGCCTCAGCGGGGCCCCCTGTCAACCACAATGCACCTGTGACACTGAGACCTCCGAGAACGAGATGCTGCAACCTGTTGATGCTCAACTCAAGCTCACACAGATGAGACTAAAGCCCAAACACAGTGTGTGTGTGTGTGTGTGTGTGTGTGTGTGTGTGTGTGTGTGTGTGTGCAGATGTGATATTTGATCAGTCGGGTGGATCCGATTGCTGTTGTGTTGACTGATCAGGGACCCACCAAATTTAAACAAAGGCTAAATGTCAGCTAAAGCAAACGTCCCTCTGGAGACACAGAGTGTCTGTAATCATACAAAAGACACATTCTGATGTTAGGTTAAGGTTCCAGTCTTCCACCTTAGATAAAGCAACAAAGTTACAGTTTTACAGACTCCACCAATAAAGGCAGAACAATTTACCTGTCTCACGCACGCGTTCATACGTGTGTGTGTGTGTGTGTGTTGTCACATATTTACAACCAACAGTTATAGACTGTGGTGTGTGTTTCTGCCTACGTGTAAGCGTTCTCTCTCTAGCTGTCTGTTAGCATGTATTTAAATCCTGTACTGTTCTTAATGTATGGATATGTGTGTGTGTATATGTCAGCTTGAGTAACACACACACACACACACACACACACACACACACACACACACACACTTGCGCGTGCATAGTCATTAGCCTGCTAATCGCTCCATCTGGGATGAATTAAAGTGCTATACTAATAGAGTCCAATAAAACCGCAGCCGTCTACCTGGAATATTGTTCTAATGATTTCATCTGCTGCGCCTCAGAAACTTTCACCCGCAACTGTTTTGGACCAGTTTTCACCTCGACCACATTAACTTTTATGTCCGCAGCTCACAGCTGAGCGTTAATGACGAGTTAAACATGGGGAATATAACCCCACGGTTGATTGTACAGACGATGACACACTCATTGGATGTTACAGTGCGGGGACCACTGTGGAAAACGAGCACCACAGAGCACAGATGTGGCCTATCCTCAGAAGTGTTCTCAGGTGTGTGCGTATATACACTGTACATCCCACTTGTGCTCACGGGGCTGTCCAGCATGACATATTGTCAAGTATTTGAGTAAGCTCAGAGCACGAAAACGAACCCTGTGGCATGAACGCCGCGCGTATCATGTTCTGAAAAGAATAAGACGGCGGCGTCGAAACAAAAATATGAGCTGGAAGAGGGAGAGAGAAATGAGGGAGAGCAAGAGGAGGAATTTGGGAAAAGAAACACGGGAAGAACAACAGGAAGGGAAAGTTGAGGGACCAGGCATAACATGAAGACAGCAGCGGTGGATAAATCAGCCGGCCGCGGTGACACTCCGGCCCTCTGGCCCGGCAGCAGTCTGCTGCACTCTTCCGCAAAAACACCATTCATTTAAGGCGTAGGAAAACGGGCAGGAATTACAGGGCAGAAGGAAAGAGAGAGAGAGAGAGAGAGAGNNNTGGGGGGGGGGGGTGATGTTGAGAAGCAGAAAAACACTCAGTGTATGGCAACACAGAGGAGCGATAGGACAAAGTTCAAGGAATGCAGAGAGGAAGGAGGAAGGGGAAAGGCAGCAGGGTTTGAAATAAACAGATAAAAAGAGAGGCAGAGAGAGAGAGAGAGAGAGAAGGAGAGAGAGAGAGAGACACACGACAAAAGACACTGAAGGTCAGGGGGTTTTAATCAGCAGGGTCAGGAGGACAGGAGGCAGGCCGGCGACCACGCTCGCCTGCCGCACGCCAGGGTCACGCTACTGTCTGCGCGGGAGGTCAGGTCACGTCCAATACGTCTAATAGGCTGAGCTGCATGTCAGCACACAGGGGGGCACCCCCCCCCCCCATTTCACCTTATCTCACCATACAGCTCCCATCCTTTAACCCCCCCAAGAACATTTCATCAGTCTCTGTCCAGATTCATGACAGAAATGAAAAAAAACAATCAGAGCTACAGGGAGGATCATAAAAACGTCCGTTCCTCTGTCTAACCAGAATAAGTCCATTTCGGGATGGGTGCCCCCCACCAACACACACACACACATACACACAAACAGGCGAAATTAGGCCATTTTCCCGGTTTAAATTAGAGACACAACACAAAGAGAAGATGAGAGGGGCTGTACAGTATTGTATGTCAAAGTGATGTAGCGCGAGAGGCCTCCGGTTCGCCCTCGTGGCCAGAGTTCAACCGCCTCTCTCAGGCCATAACACACCCTGCTCCGTGACGACCCTGTTGCGTGAACCTTTGAACCTCGGAGTCACCTGGGTGGTTTTGCCAGTGAGGAAAGTACAGGAGAGAAGTGGCGTCGCTGTCCGTAATCTGCTTTACAAGCCTCCACAGTACATGGGAGAGGTTGTCCAGCAGAGTGTCTAATCTGTAATTGTCCTCTGCCGAGTTGCCTCAGGTAAAACAGCCCTGGGTGGGGCTGCCAGAGTTTAATAGATACCTAGCAATGATCCCACGCTAGCAAGTGGCTCATTTTCCCAGGACTGCCCTTTGAACCACATACCACATGACCAGCACACATACACACACACACGTACATAAAAATATACGCTCCCTCGTACCCGTGACCTGATTTTAACCCCGCTTTTTTTTCCCTGACAGCGTGTTGAGATTAGCCGTCATTACAGTGTCATTATGTGTCTTAAACACCTCTGTTATCTCGCAGCACAGAGCCTAATCAATTCTCTCTCCCTCAGAGAGATGAGATAGAAAAGATTACAGAAGGAAAGATATGTGAGAACTTGGACGAGGAGAGATAATTGTACAAGGTCTTAGATTTGAAAAAAAAAACAATTATTCATACTAACCATGTCAACGTGATTATTTCCTATTCCTGCTGACTGTAGAGACGTTTGGCTCATTTGTTATTCAATTTGTCTTCTCTGATTGGCCAACAGGTTTGACGACTTCACTCTGACCTGTTCACACCTCACCTCAAGTCAAAAGTGCCTGTAGCTTGCTGGTTTGTAATTACTGGCGTGGATATTAAAAGCTGCACTACAGAGGTGCAGGGTGTTAGCCAGGTCAAAGCGGTAATTGTGTGACCCCAGCGGTTGTGTTCCCGCGCTGGGAATAGTCACAGAGGGAGATAAGGTGATCGATTGTTATTGGGTCTGCTGAAACTGAGTTACCATTTTCCAGCTAAGTTGAATAGCAAACACAAACACAAACGATCATCTAGCTGGAAGAAACCATTACAGTTATACTAACATATAAATAGTATAACTATAGTTCCTTTTTCTGACAGAAGAAATTGAGAACAGTTGTTATCTTTCTGGCCTGAAGGAGTCCAAAGTCAATGAGTGAAGGCCAGTTGCTGACGTTTGAACGTCATTGATTATGAACAAAAAATTAAGACGACTTCAAAACAAATCAATATAAATATGTTAATAAGTAAATAGAGTGACGTGCAACCGGAGTCATTGGTTGCATTAGCTAATGCTAAATGTCATATACTGTGTCTCTCAGCACTGTGATCTCCTACTCACATACTCTCTGTATGATTCAAGTACAGATAGAGACTGGTTAATTACTCCTGCCAAGGTGTCCAAGGAGATATATGGGTCTTGGGGGTAAGAAATGTTCCATAAATTAAGAGTTTCTACAGCCAGAAGCAACAAGCAAACAACTTCAAATGGATATGTGGACGGTTAGATTTCTTGAACATATGCCACGTGCAGGCTGAGGGCTAATGAGAAACTAGTGTGTCCAGGAAGAAGAAGACATAAGAATGATATACAGAGTCCTGTAGTATCTTGTACAAGCTATTGCTTTTGCAGATTTTAGTATTACAGTATATCATAAGATTTACATCGTAACAGTTATTGTGCACAAATACCTAAATGTTTCTTTTTTTTGTCCACCACTGCTTCTCATTTTCTACATCGTTCCTTCTTCCCCCCACATGTATCCTAACATCATCTCTTCTCATTTCGATGCCCCCCCACCCCCAGGTCCACCATGTTCCCTGCTAACCTCCTGCTCCTCATGGTCTTGCTGCTACCTCAAGCCTCGTCTGGTCGCCAGGGTGAAACCAGCGAGACCGACCATGGCAGGGTGCCCCCCACGCCTTCTTCTTTGCCACACCCATCAGCCAGTTCCCTCGTGGAGCCAAGTCTGGCTCAAACCATCCAGAGCCTCCTCCTGAGCCGGCTGGGCCTGCAGTCGCAGCCCGAACCTCGACCTGGAGTTCCAGTGCCCCGGTACCTCCTGGATCTTTACCGCTTTCACCGGCAGCAGTACCATTTAGTGGAGGACCCTTTATTTAGCTTCCCGAACCAGCACATCCAGCAGGCCAACACCGTACGCAGCTTTCACCACAGTGGTAAGCTCACTGACACATCATGATGTCATACAGCCCACCATTTTTATTGCACAGAACTCCCAGATCGTAAATGTTTATCGAAGTTTGTCTTCATATTTTCAATGGTCATCCGTGATGCATGCATCTTGAGTCAAATGCAGAAGGTTTAAACCTCACCGAACTCTTATACCCTCTTGACTCTCTTTGTCTTTTTCTCATAGAGCACCTCGAAGACAGTCCCATAGCAGATGATCACAAGAGGGTACACATTGCCTTCAATATTTCCTCCATCCCTCAGGATGAGAGAGTGCTCTCTGCGGAGCTTCGGCTCCTCCGCAGTGACAGAGCCTCCCTGGGCCCAGGGCCCCACAGATTAAACCTATACCTCTCTGAGCATCATGAACACCCAAAACCCACCCTGCTGGAGACAAGGTTACTTATGCCTGGCCTTCACACTCATAAAGCAAGTGGTTTCTGGGAGGCTTTTAGCATAAGCGCAAAGCTCCTCCATGAGGCTCTTGCTCGGAGTGGCAGCCTGGGCTTTCTCCTGGAGGTCCGACCTGAGAACAGCACCTCCTCCCTCCCTGACCAAAGCCTCTCCTCTACTGCCATTCAGGAGGAGACAGAGAAACACAAAGAGGGCCACCTGAGGGTATGCAGGTCTGTGGGTCAGGACGAGCATAGCTGGGCCCAGGAGAGACCCCTCTTGGTCACTTATACTCATGACGGGCGTGGACAGCCTTTCGTCAAACATGGCAGGAGAATCCCGGCTGGTGGCCAGAGGATAAGAGGGAGAAAAGGGACAAAAGAGAGGAGCAGGAGCAACAGCAAAGGTCGCAGCAGGGACCAAGGCTGGTCGAAGGCCAAAAAAACAGTTTATTCAGCGCCAGGTTGGGGGGATGATAACGGTGCGGCTGGTTGGAGCGACCGAGGAAGAGTGAAAAGAAACGGTGGTCGTGCTGCGAAACTGAAACGCCTGTCCCGTAACAGATGCCGCCGCCATCCTTTATATGTAGACTTCAACGACGTGGGCTGGCACAAGTGGATCATTGCACCCAGCGGCTACGACGCCTTCTTCTGCTTGGGAGAGTGTCGCTTCCCTCTGGCCGACCACATGAACTCCTCGAGCCACGCCATGGTGCAAACGTTGGTAAACTCAGTGAATGGAGCAGTGCCGCGCGCCTGCTGCGTCCCCACCTCCCTCAGCCCCATCGCGCTGCTCTACCTGGACCCCCAAGACCGAGTGGTGCTGAAGAACTACCAGGACATGGTGGTGGAGGGCTGTGGCTGCCGGTAGTGCGCTAAAGCATTCAGACATGGACAGGTTTACACTGAAGGAGAAGACAGACCCATGGAAGGAGGAGATTGTGAAAACCAGTTAGCAGCTAACAGACATGGAGACTGATACAGACAAATGTAGCAACGTGAGGAGGAGGAGGAGGGAGGATGGAGACGAGGGTGTAGGAGCTCGGTCCTCGTTATCAGATGGCAGAAGAAAAAGTGTGACAGAAAGAGAAAAGGAAAAGAATGAGAGAAACAGACATCATCTGCCACACACACACACACACACACACAGAATGATCAGACAGACGGAATCACTTTTCATGTTATCTCATTTAGCAAACAGCAGCGTGCACCATGAACTGACAGGCTATATGTTTTCTCATGAGAAGCCAGCGCTTCAGTATCAGAGGGCGTCTCACTCTCACATCATTGTCTGACAGGAAACTGAGTTCAGCTGTTCTGGGGCGGAGGAGAAATGGTAAACAGGTTGTGCGGGCAACTGTGGACATGCATTTTAGGAGTTTACACAATTCTGTGTCTTTCTGAGGGACGTGCTGATGATCAACACAATAAGCAATACGACAATGGCACCAGCATGGCATCTAAACTTTGTGTGACTGTGTTGTTTCTGCAGTATTTGAACCAAGGCGTAGGGCGTATCTGTTTATATGAACGTTAAGATAACGACAGACTGTCCCCTGCAAACACTCCTGCATCACGAGCTATTTAAAAACCACAACAATAATGCTGAGGAACTATTATGCTATTGTTTGAATGTACTACTATCACTATTATTTAAATGAAAGAGACTTATTGTACATTTCTTTTGCAGACGTGGAGAAAACCCAGTTGACGGTTGTCTTGTAATTATGCATAATTCATGAACATGGATCACAGTTCTAAGTTAAAAGACACAATATGTATTTAAATAGCAGCAATATGGTGTATTTAATCTTGAAAATATTTAAGATACCTGCACTCAACCAAGCATTCAGAAAAAAACTGAGAGACCGGCATGAAGTAAGTTATGGAAGCTTTGCATCAGTACAAATGTTCAGTGTGTTGAATTAACAGTCGGTGTTACTTCGGCCTTAACATTGCACATAGTTTGGTGATAGCAGACATAACGGCGTTGCTCTTAAGAAGCTCAACTAACAAGCCAATTGAAAGCTCTATGTGTTGTGGCTACTGAAGTGTGTAACAACAAGTTGTCTTTGTTAGTTGTGTCTGCATGTGAAACAAAAAATCCCAAAAAAAACAAACAAAACAAAACAACAGGACTGATATTGAAACCACGACTTCAGTGCCTTTCAGACGGGGGCTTTAAAAGTGTTTTCTGATGAGCTTAGTAATTGTTTTTCAATGTTGCATTTTTTTTTTCTGAATGGAAACATTTAAGCAAAAGCTTGTAAAATGTTTGACAATATACCTCTAATAAACAAAGCAAACAGCATAAACTGTCGCACAATGTTTTCATTTGCAATTTCATCTCAATGCAAAATTTGCATTGTCTATCCGGTGCCTAAATACATGAAAAGATGACATACAATTTTATTTATTTATTTATTTATTTATACAGCCTACAGTGGACTCATTGCCACGTCCTGGAAGAAAAGGGAAGTATTTATGTCCCACAGACAGCACAAATCTAAACAGTTTTTCATAATGTGATAGCTTAGCAAAGGAAGTAACTTTAAAATCTCACATTGATGCAGCTGTGAGTGTGAGATCAAGGTTTAAACACAAGAGGAAATGTCCTTTCTCCACTGCACATCCTCTCTGACAAAACCTGCGAACCACTGTATCACTTCGCTCTCCCACCCACGGACGCCACACACACACACACACACACACACACACACACACACACACGCTTCCTGATTCCAGATATCTATTGAGGCATTGCCAGGGATGTGAGCTCATTTTTCTGCCATTCCTCTTTTGCAAATGCAGAGGTCAAACAAACTCTAACGGTCTCCTTCGTCTGCACATTAGAGCCACCACTAGATGGACCAGCTTGATGCACGTTTACAGGTGTGTGACGTCCACAGCGTGCAAGAGGAAAAGTAACCACAATATAAGGTACAATGCAGAAAGAACTGCATTACCATCCTACGTAGAAGCAACAGTATAGTAATATTATTAAAACTTTGACATGCAAAGGGCTGCATTCTTGAACTTGAACTATTTGCATCACATTTGTTTTCATATTTTGAACAGTTTCTTTCTTGCAGAATTGTTAGCGGTCATTCTTACAGCTGATCACTCACTTCTACATGTTTCGTATGTAGGGCAGTGATACACAGAGTGAGAGACAGCATGCTCGACACACCTTGATCTTTGACTTCAATAAGGCCATGTGCTGCCTCTGTCTCATATACCCATGTTTGAAACAGGGTTTGTCGCTCTTCCTCTCACAGGTGAATTCTTAAGGGTGAGGTCATGGAGCAGCAACACAGGATATGATCAAGCTTATCTTGTCAGGTGTGGAGTCTGTTTGAGGCTGCGTTGCAGAAGCCTTGACCCAGTCAGCCCTGAGGAACAGCTCCCCTCAGTCCATAAATCATGTAGAGGAGGAGGCGGAGGAGATGTGGCGGGTTACACCCTGAGACTGGGCTGCGTGGACCCATGGTCCACACCAGGTGTCTGGATTTATCTGTGATATAGCCCAGATAAGCAGTAAGAGAGCGGAGGGGAGTACAAATACCTCGCGTTCCTCACACAAGTAGTGGATATTCTCTGTCAGGGCTATTAGTAAATTACATCTAGAGCACTGGTATAATGGAAAACATAAACTAATTTCTCTCATTAACTCCTAAACAGGTGTCATTTTTCAAGTCAACTGGAATTGTATAATTTTCAACCTGTTTCAATTTAATGATTATAATGTCTTTAAACTTTATGGTTTTGTTAGACCACCACCCCAATGGTGCAGCACCTCCGAGGCTCACGTAACAGAATTACATGTTCGTTGACTGGATGTTTCTTGACCTTTGTGGGGTCGTGGTTATCTTCTCTCCCTCCTCTCATGTGTGTTTTACATTCTTTTTTTTAATTAAAGACACTTATATTGAAAGATAAAAACGAGACAATTAGAATGAGGCTGCAGAAAACACACCACCTCTCCTAAACTGTATAATCATGCTTTTCAAATGTGTCAGCAAACAGAGCTGCAGTTGAACTTTGGAGCACGTCCCAGTTATTTAGTATCATATATCACCGACAACAGCTCGAGCGACTGGACTTCTTCCTGCTTGTTAGCCTCCTGGACTAACAGCTGGTGCGGACGTGTAGCCCACCCACAATACTGATGATACCGCTCCGAGGCGCAGTTTGGATCACTACCAGTCTTACAGTCAGAGGCCACTCGCCACGTAAATATATTTATGCGCAAAAATACACAGACGCATAGAAAACTGGGAACCCCTTTTGGCTACACTGCCCAACCACAAATCACGAATGTCTTTTTTTTTTTTTGGTCCAAATTTTTTTCCGTATATTTCCTGAGCGAGCCTCCGTTCTATTTGTGAAAATTTGTGGATTTGGCAAAGAGGCGCAGCTAAAAACAGTGTGTGCCTGCTGGTTTTTCAAGCAGCGGATGATAAATAAAAGCCAAGATGACAGTGATACACCAGCGGCGGAGGAACCAGGACATCACTTATACTGCCGAGGTCACAGACCCTTAATGGCTGCAAAAGATTCCCTTTTGGACATCAGAACCAGTTTTCAATCATGCTAACCCCTTAAGTACACTAAATTGCAGTTTGATACATATAGTGTGTCATACAATAAAATGATAGTGTCCCAGATCACTGCAGCAGATGTGGATGGATCCGCCAGTTGTGTGCTGCTGCTGCTGCTGTTGTTGGTGGTTTCTGTCTGGAAGACATAAAACAGATAGCGAGGGTTTTGGGTTTCACGTCCAAGCTTCAAAGACAGACTCATGCAGAAAGCGAGCAGATCTGGACCTCTGGGTCACAGAGTGAGGCAGGTGCAGCACGTCAAAACGCTGGGCAAGATGGCCGGAAGCAGGCGCCTCACGAGCAAGATCACTGAGACCTGATGCCGGGTAAAAGTCTCTGAATGTAAACGTCTCTGTCCCCAACTCTCCATGTGACCATATGTGTCTGATGTTGGTGTTGAGAGTTTGCTTAAAGCCCAGCTGATGCCCTAGATCAGCGCCAAACTTCTTTTTGTGTGTGCCACCATCTACATCCCGACTTTGTTTGCGTACGCCCAGTTCCCGATACGTAAAATAGACCAACGCATTCTACTTAGGTTGCATTTTGGGTAGCCTGTATTTTTTTTTTTTTATTTAAATTAACGTCTACAAAGAATTGACAAATGTTTTCCTAGAATTTTGTGTTTTTAAATCCAATTTTAAAAAGATGTATTAGTTGTTTATCTTTTAGTTGTTGTTTTTGTTTTTACACCGCAGAGCCACCATTGCTATTTTCATTTCGCCCCTTCCCTCCTCGTATTCCCTCAATTCTTGAGGATGAAAAGTTGTGGGTGCGTGAATGGAAATTGCATTCATTCCTCCCATGTTCCTGCCATTCCTGCCGCTGATGCATTCAGGAGGCGGGAGATACACTGAAGCTTAGCTTTAATTAGACAGATATTAGTTAATTGCATCAGCTATTACTGATGCTAAACTGTTAATTAGGGAGAGAGACAAGAAACAGACACGAGGGGAGAGAATGACTGAAACAGAAACTGTCATACAGCCGGTGAAGCAACGGGGAGAGAGTTATAAGGAGGAGGAATCGAGTGATGAAGGAAGAGAGGGATGGCGAGGGGAAGCTGCAGGAGCTGGTGGACAGCTGTTGGTCTGTTTACGTGGAGAATATCACTCTTCTCCAGATGTTTAGCAGCGCACACAGGAAAAGGGAGAGAAAGCGAGAGTAGTGAAGGGTAGAGCGACTTACAGAGGGATGTGAGTGATTGCAGGTTCAGTGGCGGTTGCCAGGTTGGACTCATCGTGGTGTATTTTACGACTTGCACATTCACAGCGCTACGTGGGCAACAGCTGGGGGTCAGTGGTGAGAATGCCCTGTCACGGGGTGACACAGGAAACAGACAGGGATACGTTTATTTCATTCCACACTTCCACATGGGCCTCTAATCTTGGGTTTGACCTCCAGGTTTTGTGACCAGCGCATGAATCTGAGGGCGACGTCAGTGTATTTCAGCACATGAGCCATCGGGCTGCAGGCAGGTGGATGAAAGAAACAGGGCAAATCAAGGAAGAGGGCGACAAGTGCAGGAAACAAGCTCAACTCAAATGAGGCCTAAAGTGTGTTTGTTGTTTCACTGACAGACACAGAGCGTGAACCAATGAGGTGTCTGAGAGTGAAATAGGGAAGATCATTGAGTTTGATGAATGATCGCCATGGGTGATGTTCTTAAAATAGAAAACACGACCCCCCCCGCCCCACACTTTCCTTTCATCCCATCTTATTTGCGTCGTTGTGTGAGGTCATTTTTCACGATATAGTTTTCTCCGTCCCACTGCCGCTTCATTGCAAACGCACATGTGAGCAGCAGCAGCACTGCGCGACGGCTCCTGAGATGCGTTTAGCACAGTCTCCAACCTCCCTGCGAAAAAAAAAAAGTCCAAAAAGGAGAAAAGGAAAAAATGAGACAAGAGAGGGGGAAGAAAAAGCGAGGAGGGGGGAAGGCCTGGCATAAAGATTAGATTAGCACTTTAAAACATCTGTGAACTCGTCCGGCCCTGGCTACCGCTTCCCCACAGATTTGGGCCTGATCTCACATTTTCATTTCTCCACCTCTCCTCTGCGGCTCTTTAACGCTCCCCTGTCTGCCCTCAGTCCCAGCTTTGCGGGTCGTCTACTTGACTTTGTTGTAAAGTTTCATTATTAAAGTTGTTAAGTTTTATTTTTAATACCAAAGCCTCTGAAGAGTGACAACACAACACCTAATAATGGTGTCCGCGTTCCCTGATTTACTAACGCTGCTGAACTCCCTGACCATGTCAACGATGTTAGTTTGAGTTGACTTCATTAAATCTCATTTTAGACCATGTTGTTTGTTGTGTTGTTAAAATGACTAGTATTATATATTTATATTTATTTATTTATTTATTTATTTATTCAGCACACATTCATTTCAATAAATGTGGTGGACAAAATAATAGAAATGCTTGTCAAATTAATACAAATGTAATACACAGATTTAAAAACAAAAAAAAAGTCGAGCTTCGTGATGATTTCGCAGGATGAAACGCCCTGGAGCTCACATGTGCTTCATGAAGAGCTCATGAACACTCCAAACTCCCCGAGGGTGCATCTTTTTAAAGGCTTGATAATGTGTGTTACATTAAACACACTCGTCGAGTACGGCACGACATGTCTCCTAACTATGTTTACATCACCGTGATGCACCCGTTGGGAAGAGAGCGTTGGCCCGGGTTCGAGGAGGATAAGCTTTGACTTTTACTCCATCCCTTTCCCCTTCTGCTATGAGCTTGTTTCCAGCAGCACGAGCAGCAGCTCCAAAGGGAGGAAGGGTGGGAACAGTATGAAGACAGCGCGATGGAAAGACTGATATATAACCTCTAATCTTCACTGGTGGGCTGGTGGCGACGCAATTACAGCATCTGTCTGACAATGAAGAGATGAGCTGATACTACCAAGGGACACAGGAATGGCACCTCATTGCGTTTCGGGCACCGACTTTGACTTGTCCCCCAATGAGGGGGCCCCTAAATTGCGATTTAAGACTTTTGTTTTTAGTGTATGAAAGATTTTGTGTGGCGGGAAAAACGCTCCATAGCTGTGTATAGCAACGGTAACTAAGGGGCATTGCCGTACCTAGTTGCTCTAAAAATAACGTTGTTATTGAAACACAATATTCTTCATGTCCTGCTGAAGGTCCCCTCATTTCTTTAACAGTTGCATTTCCCCTTCCCTGTTTTTTAACGTCGACCTTTCTCCGGCTGCGCTGGAATACAAAAAAACCTTCCTTTAATTCAATATCCAGCTCTTACAGACAATTTCCCCATCAACCAGATGTGCAGCCGAGATCACTGGTTTACTGGAAGCACGTACCGACATGTGCCACATGAGCCCACAGATTCCCAAAACCTGGTTTTCAGGTGTGTGTGTGTGCGTGTGAGTGTGTGTGTTTTTATTTAGGGATGCTATGTACCTCGTATTTGGCATAGTGGGACAACAGCTAGTAGGAAGGAAGAGACGAGAAGCCAGCCAAGAGGCCGTGGAGCATTTCCATCAACAGAGCCTGTTGAAATGACAATGAGCGCTATAGCAGGTGTCCAAATTGTACTTGTTTTCAAGCAGCCTGGCAATAAAACGATGAGTCAAAATCATTACCAAGTACTTACTTAATATGAAGTACTATTAAGTTTTATTGCGAGACAGGAAGGCAGGAAAGAGAGGGACATCCCTGTTGTGGCCTGCTCGCAGCATGAAAACACCAAGAAACATGTCATATAAACATCCTTCACACTCCATTGGAGTTAATATATTTAGGAAGCTGTTCAGGAACTGCAGGCTGGGAGGTCGATTCCACATTAACTCTCAGACAATGGTAAGCAAAGCAGGAGGAAGTGTGAGCATATCCCTTATAAAGATGGATAAATTATACAGCAATTGGCAAATCACAGAATATCACACATGAAAATCATTGTCTGACCACTCTGCAACTACTGCGCTCTATATCGACATTTATTTTTTAAATCTCTCAACTATGGGCCATCTAAATGTCAGTCAAAGAGGATTCAACGGCCTCAGTCCCATAATTTGTGCAACAGCTGCTCCCCAGAATGAATCATCTCCATAACAAATTCAACAGGCAATGACAGAATATTTGATTCCCATTTTGTTTGGTTTTATTTTTATGTCTTAACTATGATCCCCCCTTTTTTTTTCTTTTGCGCAGACATGCTCACAGATCTACAGGTGGTTTGTTGATTGCTTGATGATGACGTGCCTTTACATGTTTTTACGACTGTCATATGTGCTTCAGCGTGGGCCTGAGTTGTGAACGCCATTTATTAAATTATTGTCTTTTTTACCAAGTAAGTGTCATCTTCTCATTTCCAGTCACCGACCACGTGGCCTAATGGATAAGGCATCTGACTTCGGATCAGGGGATTGCAGGTTCGAGTCCTGTCGTGGTCGATGTTCCTCAATGTGCTTGTTTCCTGCATTTTGTTGCTTTGTGCAATGGCAACAAAGTTGAATCTTATCTATTATTTGCACTTACTTGTGAGAAACATTTTTGCACATTTGAACCATGTATTTAAGCATCAACATTGTAATAATAGCACAATGTAATAATGCAGTGACAATGTGCATTGACACAGGTCAAGCCTGCATGAACTCTTAATATCTCAACACTCTCCTCTGTCCAGTGGTCTCTCCATCCATCCCTTTTTCCCCTTGTCCCTCTTCCAGTTGCGTGTTTGGCCAAAGCAACAACACAACAATATAAATCCCTGGTCCTAACCCTGTGGCCAGAATGAGAAAACCAACCCTAAAGCTACAATAGCATCTGTTCTATCCCTGTAAAATACACAAACATACACAGACATGCATGCAAACAAACACAAGTCCTGCAACCTTGAGCTGTCAGCACTCAGGCCCAAATCCTGCACTCGGTTTGTTTGAATACATATTGACAGGCGAGGAGGGACAGAGCAGAGGCGTCATGTGGTCCGGGAAGGAGGTAAGGATGAAATCATGGAGGCGTGGGAAACTAATAGAACTGGTATGGAGCAAATTCCAAGAGGTCAAGATTAAAAACCCAGGCATCTTAAACGACAAATTACTTTGAAACTCACAGCCTGGTATCACACCGCCAGTTTGCATCTGTGAAATCAGTCTGGGACCTCTGGAGTCAGCCTCCGAAAATGCCTCAGTTACCCTCCTCTGTCAGTCATCACATCCGACCTGCCCTGTTTTGCATAAATGGTTGTGACTGGCCCAACAAGTTCCACAGCGGATGGAAACCGGTCTGAGTGGGACGTCGGCCAGTCTCAGCTGTGAGAATGAATACAGCTTCCTGATTGGTCTGGTTTTCACATTATTTCTGTGAGACGACGTCTCCATACACTGGGGATAAAGCATATGTAGGCACTGATTTTATTCACTACTACACTGACAAGCCTTTGAGTTCAGTGTGCTGACTATAAGAACACTGTTTCCAGCTCGCCATGCGGTACGTCTAGGCCTTGAAACGGAACCAGCGGCCAAATAAGTTACACAGACATCCCAGTCCCTGTTTTCCTTCATTGACCTCTCAGCAGCTCATTGTCAGCGTCAGGCCATCAGAGAGACTCGAGAGAGTTTCCTCAGCTGAGAGTTAGCAGTTCCTCCAAAGCTGAGACTTCCTGACAGTTTTCAATCCCTTGGTGTCAACGTGTAAATCTCTAGAATGTGGCCTAAAAATAAAGTATTCCTCGGCTTGTCAAGCCAAGTCGGGGTCTTTTTTCCAGCCTTAAATGAAACGACCAAGTCGGTTTCAGGTTCTCATTCCTATGTTGGGGAAAACATGCTATAACTTCCTGAGTAACAACCTGGGAACGGTCTCTGTCAAAGGAATTAGAGAAATTCTGAGAAACTTCCAGCTGTGAAATAGAGTAATATTATCAGTTTTATTACAGGGTTGTGCTGGGTGTCTAGTAAAGTGGGTGAAATTGTCTGGGAAAAGGCTGCTACAACAACAATCTTTGTAACATAACCCAAAACCCAGTAATAATAACCGGACAGTAACCGTAATGGCACAGGTCCATCTTTCACTTTCCCCATCTTTCCATCTCATTGGTGAATGCCATGACTGCCACTTCCTACATTGCAGTTCTCAGGGAAGCGGGAGGGCTGGGAACAGGAAACTTCACAAAACACATTACAGACAGACGGAAATGAATATCTAAAGAAATGAAGTGTGCGAAGGCTTCTGTGACTGCGTGTGTGTGTGTGTGTGTGTGCGTGTGTGTGTGTGTGTGTGTGTGTGTGTGTGTGTGCATGTCGGATGATGAGGGGTGTAAGTAGGAGAGAGAGAGAGAGGACAGGAAGTAAATTGCATAAAAAATGAGTTATACAGTGGAGAATAGAATGAAAGAGAGCCAACAGAAGTTATGGCTGAAAAGAAAGAGACAGAAAGGAAAAAGAGAAAAACAGATGGAGGAATTAAAAGCAGGGAGGAATTGGTGTTTTGCACAGGTGGGATGGATAGATGGGTGGCTCGGCGGATGATGGAAAATCTCTTTGTCCTTCGCTCTTCCACCTTCTCCTAATTATGTGGCTGTGGATTTGCGGTGCCTGTCTTCTTCTGGTGCGTCCCCACACACAGGTGCTCAGTGCCAGACCAAATCCTACCTCAATTTTATATTTCCCCAGGTCCATCCAGTGTTTTCCTAATGTTTAAAAAGGGAAGTGTTCTTTTTTGAATGTTTTTTATTTGGAAACCTGTGACATGTGGTATGGACATAAGGTAGCCATCACAGCTGGCTTAGGACCTGAGGAGACTGAAAGATGCGTGGGGTGATGCAAGGAGGAGAGGAGAGGAGAGGAGAGAGAGGATGGGATGGCAGAATATTTACATTTCTATAAAAAGTTGCCCAATGTTACTAATTTACCAAAGTGTGGTGAAGACTATGCGTTGGGTAAGATAACGATGGAGCATATGTCAAAATAATTACAGTCTCAAAACGTTTTTTTAGGAGGCGACAGACTTTCTCAGCACCTGAGGATCTGGGACCTCAGGGCACCCCGCTGCATTGTGGGTGTCCAGAAGGTTTCATAATTAAAGTGGATCCACTCAGAGTATGACTCACTGTGCAATTACTGTATGAAAACTGATTACTCTATTGTCATTGCTCTAAGTTATTATTGTTGCTGTTGTTGATGTTGTTATCATTGTTGTTGTTGAGGATGATGATGGTGATTTGGTCATTGTTTGGTTATGGACATTGCACTTTTAAAATACGCAGATATCCAAATATCAGCATCTGTCCTTCAGTGGGTAAGCGTGTCTTTAGCCACGCAGGCGTGTTTGGATGGATGAAAGGAGTCACCGAGCCTCCAGCTATCAGGCACGATCTCCTGTAATTTGCCACTGAAGTCTCCTTGAGGCTGAGGAAATGGAAAAAGGCTAGAAGTCAAAGTAACAGCATAATCCTCCTAAAAGCCACAGTTAGAGATTTATTATTGTTCTGGGAATAGAGAAATGGTCCTGCGTTAGCAGAACAGAGTCATCCTGCTTTCAGTGTTTGACTGTCCACTTGTGTGGCACAAACAAGAACACCTAATCGTATTTTTTTTATTTATTTATGAATTGATGGGAGTGGTGAACTATCTTGGTTATCAGATGCAAAAGAAATCATGTTGGGCTCTTCAGTGTCTGGTTTTGCTTTCAGTCGCTGATTTCAGTCGTATGTTTGGAACATGCCTCAGCTTCCTCTGCGCTCCCTTTCATCTCCTCTCCTCACTCGGCAGCAGACTGCAAATCTCAGTGTTAGTAGCTACAGTTGCTAATAAATACAGAGGTTCTTTAGGTTTTGTCCAGATGAAGGCTCTCAGGAGGACCTCACAAAAACAAATGGCTTGTCTCAATAAGGACAGGTAGGATGATGAAATGCTGAAGATTACAGTCTCTGCTCAGACATCAGCAACGTTTTGTTTGAAATCAGCTCAACTTGACACTGGCTTTATACCTCACATACCTGAGAGCCAGTCTGCACAGATGTGCTGGGATCTGTGGCAGTTTGTGAATTCTGTCATGTCTGTCAGGGGTTGATCAGAACCACGTCCAATCTGTCCAAGGACGACCTGCAGGGAAGGTCCCCGATTAATTTGCCTCCCTGCTGCTCCGTCATTGGCCCTTTGCCACGAGTGCCATGAATCCTACCATCTAAATGTTTCTCCCTCTCATTCACTCTTCCATCTCTCTCAGTGAGGATACTGACAATGACAGAGCAAGCTGTTATTACAGTAAAGCAAAATGACACAGAGAAAACACCGTGTGAAAGCTCAATGTTTTCAAACCAGTTTTTAATATCTTTACATCTGTTTTTGTGATTTGGCTGAAATACACCAAACAGTTGTTTGCCAGCTGCTGTTAAGCAAAGAATATTAATTATGTATTATTTTAATTATCCTATTAAACAAATCTAAGACCATAAAGTAATCTTCACAAGGTATTTATTGCAGAATTATAGGCCTGTATAGTTATTTTTCACAGTAAAGGCAAACAGCAGGTTGTCTGCAGATGTCAGCAGGTGGTAGCATTTAATAGAGATAGTAAAAATTGCCTCTTTTCTATACAGTAAGAACACAAGCTATGTTATGAAGACTAAGAAATTAAAGAATGAAGGACGACAGTCAAGCACCTTTTCATAAAGCATCATGATTCCACTAAGTGTGGGTTTCTAAGTGCCCCATAATGAAGACCGTCTCATTTGAATAAGATAAAATACAGGCTGCCTGCCAGTGGCTGCAGGTTAAACCTGAGGTCTGTGCTGCCACCTACTGCTTACAAGTTTTATTTGTAATGCTATCTTGATAATACCAAGACAAATGAATACAGCAACATAGAATGAACTTGTAGTTTTATTGTGAAATGTGATAATCTATAGATTGATTATGTTTACTAAATAGTACAGCACATTTTTTGTGTGAATGTTTGAGAGAGTGCTACTGGTTTACATACATCAGCATATGTATGTGAAATCTTCACCTGTAAATATTGAATGTGGTGTAATATTTGCATCTGCAATGTTGAGTGAAAGTCTAAAGTAGCATGAAATTAAAATACCACCAAAACGTTATTTAAATTTAGCCTACAAGACTTCTAATTGTGGAGCTCTGATACTTGACTTGATTATTTTGTCATCCAGCTTTCTGATTCCTCTCTCACAATTTGCAAACTGAGCTCACACACAGGTGTTAGTTTTTTCAGCTAATTGACTTTTCTCCATCAATGAAAAACTCTGCACCTGTGCAGAAAAGCTGGTGCATGTGAATCTGGTTCAAAATGATCAGACCGAGAAAAACTTTACTTGAAATGTCATGTTTTATAATAGATGTGAGAGGGAAGTTGTAAAGTATGCAGTATTGTATTGTATTGTAAAATTCTAGAGACATCTCCATGTAGCCCAGGACCCAGGTGCCATCAATCAACACATTACTGCCTGGCATATTAAGGCAGCATTCTGTGTTTCATTGTGTACTTGTTGTCTTGACTTGTGGATGTTTGTGGGTTTTTTTTTTACCAATAAATAGGTAAGTCCTCAACCACTGGTAGGTTTTATTAATTTGCTGAAATGTAACTTATTTTGAGTTACTATTTAAGTTTCTGTCCTTTTTTTTTTTAAAAGCATTTTTCCTCACTGAAGATGTCTGGCCGTGGGAAGAAAGCTGCACCCAAAACAAAATCTTCAATGTCCCGGTCTTCCAGAGCAGGGATCACTTTCCCAGTGGGCCGCATCCACAGACTGCTCAAGAAAGGCCACTACGCCGAACGGGTCGGCAGTGGCTCTTCAGTGTACCTCGCAGCCGTCCTGGAGTACCTCTGCGCTGAAATCCTGGAGCTGGCAGGAAACGCTAGCCGTGACAACAAGAAGCTCCGCATTGCTCCTCGCCACATCTTGTTGGCAGTGAAAAATGATGAGGAGCTCAACAAACTGCTTGCCGGGGTCACAATCTCAGATGGTGGTGTCATCCCAAATATCCAGGCAAGCCTTCTCCCCAAGAGGACAAAGATATCCAAGGATGACAGTACTGCTAAAGATGTTCAGTCTCAAGAGTTTTAATTGTAATTGTACAGGACTTCTTAAATTTTATCATTAAAGGTGTATCTTTTTTTATCATTTCTAATTCTTGGTGAACAATTTTTTGGGGGGTGGGGGTTAAACCATCATTCTAGGGTCCTGTAAATATTTAACACTGATCACTACTCATGTTGTGTTTTTGTAATTAGATAAACCAAGAACAGGAAAAGCTGGGCAAAAAATCAAATTATTTACAGTGCAATCAACGTTCTAGGAAGACAAGTTTAATATTTTATCCAGTGAGGTATGTCAGTCTCAAATAAAATGCACAATAATTGGTCCCACACGGCCCACTGTGTTTTTAGTCTGACTGGGAATTAATATAGTAAGACAGAAGATGAGATGGCCACAATCTACAGAAGAACTTAAGTATTCCTCAAGATGCATCTACCAGATTCCAATATATTTTTTCTGTTGTCCCACTTTGTGCTGTAAAGCAAATTTGTGACAATGGTGTTAAAAAACAAAAACAAACCTAAAACTGGGATTACCTGCTTTTGTTTTTTCTGTTTATTTATGTTTATTTTGTGTGACAATTCCTTGTACACATGAACGACATATGGCATTTCTAAAGCAGTCTCCCTTTACCTGTGCTGATTATTGAACAGTACTGTTTATGTGTCTTCGACCAACAATGAAACCAAATCACTTATTTTTTGGGTGGGGTGATTACGTTTAAAAACAAAACAACACTGTCTTAGTTTCCTAAAATTAAACCTGCCTATAAACATATATTGTAAACAAATATTCCTTTCTTTAAATGCAATTTTTGCAACTCTCTGTAACACTGCGTCTGTTGAACGTACCTCTGCGGGTAGCGGCGTGCTGACGTAAGACGCATGACAACAAACAGTTGTTGGACTTCAACAAGCTAGCGAATGGCACCGCCAGACAAAAACAGGTTCAACAGACTTCTCCCAGACACACAGAGACACAGGTCACCTAACCGGACGGAATATCCCTAGCACAATCACGCACTAGTTAGGCGCTGTTAGTGGCGGAAAACCGTAGCTCCGGCCCGGTTCCTCAGCGCCAACGATAGCCACCGAAACATGCCCGTTGCTCGGAGTGTGACGCCTGTTTTTTTTCTGGCTGCCGCTGGTCGAGGGTTGTGATGTGAGCCGAGCTGCGGCACGACAGAGGGTGAGACAAGCGCTACAGCCGGAAAAATATTTCCTCGCCAGAGGAGAATGGACTTTGTCGGTGGTAAACAGACGAGCTTACTCAAAGAATCGGACATGCGGCCGCACACGGGCCTGAATGTCATTCCTGGACAACAACTTTAGCAAGCAAGCTAACGTTAGCTAGCTCAAATCCATGCAAATGAATTGGTTCGGTGTGAGGCAGTAAACTCGCTTTGCTAGCGTAATGGAGGCACCCTGAGAGACTCGTTCGTTTTAATTAACTGGTCCTCTGTAATACTACCGACAGTGTGCTGACGACCAGGGAGCCTTCAGTCGGTTCCCACTTAATGTAACAGGACCCGGTTGGTAGAAATTATCAAGCGGTTGCTGCCTTGCTGGGTGATAGCAAAGTTACCTGGTCTGGCAAATAAATAATTACTGGAACTGTCTCTGTTTCGGACAGGTATCGTATATCTCTGCATTGGTAGTTGTGTAAAATTGCACTTTAATTAGACATTCTTCGAAAGGAGCACTAGAATCACCTGTGAATAGTTATTTAAATTACCCCCAAATACAACTAAACTTGTCAACATAGTAGGTTTAATTTTCAGCTTTTCCGAATATATATAATTTGGTCAATTTAAGACCAGAATACGTGCACATATACGTGTAGTTTTGTGAGAAAGAGACAGGCTTATCCATGACATCCTCTTCCTGTTTCGCATAATATCTAGGGTGTCTGGCACAGAGTTTCACTGGAAATGAAAACATGAATATGGAAGAGCAGTGTCTAGATATATGCAATGTCAAGGCAAAAAGCAATGTGGACGATGATCACAACACTACCAACAACACAGAAGGGGTCACTCCTCGGATCTCTGAACTGATGACAGATAGTAACACAGAGAAGCAAAATATTGTTCCCACAGAGGCCTCTGAAACATATGTGATGCCTCAGCTCACTGACAACCTTCAGGCAGCTGAGGAGAATAACCACCAGGTTCAAGACACACTGGAACTCGACGAGGTCAATGGAAACAGAAGGAGTACTGCCCAAGACAAATTTGTGATAGCAAACCCCACTGACTTCATCTTTTCTAATGAGCAGCACAAGGACGATATCGGGGTGGGAAAAATGAAGGAAGACAAAGACACTAATGTTGCTGTAGGTGAGGTGGATGATGGTGGGGACATGGACATAAGTGTGGCTCTGAGTTTGGATGAGAGTGGGGTGTTGGAGGCTGAATCAACAAACGACACATCATTGTCGGACAGTACCTTAGACTTAGCAAGCTCGCCTCAGGATGACCCCACTGCCAGCTCAGCAGAAAGCCCATCAGATCTAAGTCAGACCTGCAGCCAAGAGGCTTCTGTCGTGGACCAGGTTGGGCTTTACCCCGTGGTGGAAGAGGGGGAAGAGAAACAGAAACCAAGTGGCAAAAGGGTTACATTTCCTTCAGATGAGGACATTGTCTCTGGAGCAGTGGAGGCCAAGGACCCCTGGAGACATGGTAATACTTTATGTTACTTTTGGATGTTCTCTTTATCCTAATTGTTTTTTGTGCTAGTTTGAGCATGTCAGTCCAACCTGTTTGGTTGTATTTAATTTCATCCTACTTTTAATGCAATTTTAAGATGTATAATATAGCAGCGATAATAATAAGCTATGGAGCTTATGTTTAAAACATGCAGTGTCAGGGTAGCTGGCACCCTAATGAAACATGATTGGTGTATGGGTGTTGACACTGATGCATTAGAGGCGTGTCAAACTGCCGGTTTGGGATTTTTTTGTTTGTTTCTAACCTTTAAGCTTGTCGTCTCTTAGAAGATGACTGTACAGACTTAAGTTCTCAGGCAGCTCCTGTTACCATGCCCACTTTTTTAGTTCACGTAAAATAATTAAATAACACAGTATCTTATTCTTGGTTGGATTTTAAATCCTAACAATCAAATACATCCATATATTTAAATATTGTCCCTGGTCTGTGTTGTGTTCTGTATTGTGAGTGGATCCCACCACTCCTTGAGGTGTGCCATTTTACCACAGAGGGTTCCTGTTTGTTCAGTGAAAACACGTCTAACGGGAGCTCATGCAGGATATGGCACAGCCTTCACTGTGTTTATATAAGAAACCAAATTAAACCTTTACAGCAGCATTTAAAGTAACTGCCATGCCAATGTTCAGGATACAATAAAACTGACCAATGTAAGTGAATTTACAATTAAAGCAACACAATACAGCAGTTACACAAGAACATGTTACAGATAAGTCGAAAAATTACATACACTGTATGTCAGTGTATTTTTTTTTTTTGCTGTGAGTCCTGATATAGGACTAATAATTTTCAGGAGCTGAGAGGTTGTGTGTCATCTGACCATGACTCAGACTCCTTCATCTGGCGTGGACAAAGGACGTCACTGAATAAACAGACCTACACTCTGACTGTAAAAACCGGTGGTGTTCACAGTTCTGTGACAACAGCTGACATTGTCACACAGCTGATGGTCGTCTGAGAAAATGTTTTTTTAGAAAGCAGAATGGCATATTTTGAAGGTATTTTGATGGAGAGGACTTTCAGTCCTAGTGTCTGATGGACCTGTGTGTCTTGACTTTGAGGGTCCTGTGTTTTTCTCTGATGTATAAAGCCACCAAACAAATTGTAAGTCAGTGCAAGGCTAGTGCCAGTGGTGCAAGATGTCCAGTTGGGGATAAGGGAATAGATATAAGCAAAAGAAACAACATGATTGATATACAAGACTAATAATGCCTCATGTTCAGCTGAATAGAAATTGTTCTACTAACTGTTTATCATATTCTACCCTCTTAACATGCGTGTTTGTTTTTGATGTTTGTATAGCCTCTGTTGTCCTCACTACTTGCTCCATAACCCTGTTGCTTTTCCAAACTGTGTCAGCCTTTACAGTGCACATGCCAGGCAGCCAATCTGATAGTAAATAGAACATGAAATATCTTTAGCCACTTTCGATGCGGGCAAAGTCCAAACCAGTAAGCCAAGTGTTCGGAGCCCTTGTGAAACACCCAATGCTGGGAACAGTTTAGTGTCTTGGTGACTGCAGTGGGGGCTCAGATTATTTATCACAGTACATTTATCGCACAGTTTATTTGAATTCCAAAGGTCCAGCTGATTGTGCATTTGAGGTAGAGGAACAAAAATGGTTCACAGTGGTCAAGTTCATCACACGCTCCAGAACATGCTGTTTTTAACCGATGACGTAACGCTACGCTAAATTTACGAGAGCAGTTTTAGTCTAGTGGTTCAGACAAATACAATAATCTGACATGTGTACCAGTGTTAGGAAATGTGGCTACCAAAATGGCAACCAGTGTGGATTGAGGAGATTAATTAAGTGTCGATGGAGGAGATTAATTAATTAATTAATTAAGATAAAGATATGGAATTTACTCTGATATCAGTATATCTCTTTGATGGACATGGCAAACGTTAAATGCCCCCATCAACCACAACTGCTGATTCTGTGTCAACCAAAAATATTTCTTCAGGATTCACTTTTCCAGGGCATTCATACTGAAAGGTCCCTGTTAAGGGAGTAATAGGTTTAGAGTAATTATTAGACCTGATTACTTGGAAGGACTGCAAATAATTAAATAAATAATTTCATGTAAATAATTTCAAATTTAATGTAAATAATTTCAAATCACTGATCATTTCATGTTAAGAGCCATGATTCACGTCACTCTGCCAGAAATCACTATTCATTGCAATGTGTTTTATCATTCAGATGGCGCTTGCGTTCTTCCAAACAGTTCTACAGTTTGGGTGCAGGCAGGAAATGTGCAGGAAGGCAACAAAAACAATCAATCATGAGAACGAATGTGACAGATCAAGCTAATTCTAAGAAATAGGCCAACCAGCTAAGACAAAATAAGGAGCCAAACACAAAGAAACTTTACTTTTGCAAATGGTGTGCAGTCTTCAAATATTTGAGTAACCGACATTTTCTTACAACCAATCACTCGTCATAATTATTGTTAAGTTACTCGATTAGTCTGACAATGGTGATCTTTGATGTTCGCCTGTGTGCTTTTTCAGATAGCTTTCTGCTATCTGTCCTTAGGACTTGTCCCACCTGCAGGCTGTCTGAATGTGTGTGTGCATGTGTGTTAGACTGCGAGAGAGGAGTCCAGGAAATGAAATGTATCTGAATTTCCAACCCAAGGGTCCTCATTTGTCTTTAGAAGTGAGCAATGTCTGACAATAGATCCGTGACAGTGCCAGACCCTCTTATCTCCAGATACAGTGTCAGGTTCTTATGTCATTTTTTCAGAAACAAAATGAGGTAGGTCTGAGCTCACAGAGCCTGGAGCTTGGAACTTTTGGGTTTTTGCATAATGACACTACTGCACAGCCTTGCCATTTCCTGAGCCACACAGCTAGAGGCTGTCAAATTATTTAGTTTGCTGTGGATCCTCTGCCCTCATGCAGCCCTGTGTTGGTACAGTACAGGTAGGTTATGTAAATGGTGACAGTCTTTTACACTTTTGGACTCATCTGTTTTGGAGCAGACAGGAACTCCTCACTAAAATTTTGACTTGTGTTTACTTACACTCACTGTCTTGTTATCATGACTGGCTGAAACACACAGCAGCAGTTAGACAGAGGCTGCTGTTTGCTCTCTGCCACCTCTGACGAGCCAGGCGGCCGGCTGTCATGTGTGAATGACGCTGCTGTCAGCATCCACAGCACAGCAGTGTGAAATGGCAGTGAACGGGATGGAGAGCAGGAGTGAGGGGCTATTTTGAACACTGGCAATTGCACGTTAAGTAGGAGCTGGTAGCACTTCTGTGTTCCATCCCAACATATCTCTGGACGTTTGCCCAAAGGCTTGTCCTCTTATTTACATGTCTGAAAATATAAGTCATCTCACGTTTTCTCTCTTGATACCACACCTTAATACACCAATGTAAAATGCAAAGGATGTTTACTTGTGGAAAAAATGTCAATATTAGCATTTTCTGATCTGCAGATCAGTCAACAAGCTGACTACCCCTCTTTATTTTTACTACCACAGTTCCAGTATGTGCAGATTAGTTAACTAAAGGGAAATTTACCACATCATAAAAGTCAAACAGTTATTTGAACCCTCTCTTTGTGGCACGCCTCTCATTCATCTGTCTGCCTCTGCAAATAGTTGTCTTTTCCTCTGCTCACATGCAAACACATGTCTTTACTTGTTTCCACCTTGCTGTTTGAGTGACGGGTGAAAGCCCGGCATATGCAGACCGTGTGCTTGAACTTCATGTCTTGTCAGCTTGACAAAGAATAACAGTGAGCGATGAAAGTACAAAGATGACAAGGTAAAGGATGATGAACAAAAATTGGGCCAGTCTTTATACTTGTCTTTGATTAGGTTCTTTTAACAACTTTGAAATTATCATTGGTTGTAATATGGCACAAGAGGTTACCAATATCTCATGTTGACTTCTTACATGAGAGAGAAGCTTCTCTGTAGGTGAGGTGCGAGCTCATTTTCAGTACCTTGAAGGATAGGGTTTACATGTGTATACAGGCCCTGAAGGTTTGGCTTCAACATCAAGCACAGGGATTAGAGATCTCAGTTTCTACGACCATGAGAGGCCATGAATGAGATCAGTGTTGACCCAAAGGTGGAAAAAGCATGGATTGGGGGTCTCACGTCTTGAGACAGACATTTATATCAAACTTGATGATATGAATTTTTATGGAAAATATTACGTTTTTTGTGCATCTTTTACCTGTCTCTTACAAAAGCACATACTTGCTTCATCCTACACCAAAAGTCTTTTCATCTCATGTTGCATCAGTAGATGTTATGAAGAAACAGTGTAAGAACTAATTAAAGATTCTGACTTTGTAACTGATGTAATATTCTACCATGAAGACGATAGCGTCTAATGAGGATTTACACACCAATCCGCTTATTTGTCCCGGTAAGATTTGACTCAAACAGAGACTAAAGCTCACACTAGCACTATGGGTCGATTTGTTTTGACCTTTCGTGGGCAGTGGTAGAGGCTTTGACTAAAGTGTTATGGTCTGCAGCATCAAAAGATTAAAACAAAGTCTTTTTAGCTGCTTGCATTTAACAGAAAATGTTGTGATGAGTACTTGTATAGTAATGGGCTTATTAAGCACCGTGTTGATATGAGAAACTGGTAGCATGTAAAGTACCATTATTTAAAGTCATTTTACTTAAATAAATAAGACAAACTCTACCCAGTCTTTTGAAAGCTTTTGAAAAGCTTTGTCATACAGCGCTCTGCTCTGAACATGCAGTATGTGCCTGTACTTGTTGCAGCTCTGCCAGTGGTTCAGCTTAAGTAATTGATTTATAATTTATGGCCAGCACACGTCTGTCATCTCTTCCTATTTTCTCTCGCCCTAAGATACCTATGCCATGGGCTGTGCACTAAAGAGTAGATACAACAAAGTCAGAACTTGCATGCAGCTTAGTGAAGTGTTAAGTAAATGAAAGTCTGGTTTCATGTTGTGTGTCTGCCACACCAGACCATTTTGGTTAGTTTTTGGGTCAGACATGTCCGGCAAACTAGATTATCCTGAATTCATTTCCAGATCTGTTGCAGTATTGGGAACATGAAAATTTGATTGTATTGATTTACTGTTGACTACTGTACCTCCATCTGGATATGTGGCCCTAACCCGAGAGTTAGAAGGATAACTGTAAAAAATTTCCTTCTGATTACAGATTACCTGTCAGATTAACTGTCATTTTATTGTGGTCCATCTCCAACTCACTCACTCAATTTCTCTTTCTATAATTTACAATCTGTGTGTGAAAACTTTGTGTTATTTGCGAGACCCTCCCCCCAATCCCCACCTTCCGCCAGGAAATGTTTACACACACACTTGGTCCACAGCGACTCTGCACAATAACACATTTCCAAGGTCGGAGTGTTCACTGGAATGCATTCATTATAACATACAGTTTACAAGACTGCACTCTTTCATACCAGAAGCCAGAGACATTCAAATCTTAAATCTATAAAGTCTGTGCAGCTTTTTCCTTTGTGTAAATGGAGATTAATTGGCTCAAAGAAACAAACCCTACTAAAATGTACTTGTTAATTATTTAACAGTAGATGCCAGTTAAACCCACAATTAGTTAGTTACATTAATAACAGCCAGTCTCGCCTTGAATCAACTGCATCACTTTGTTAATTTGCTTTTTTCTGTAAACGACCACTTTGCATCATGTATATAAATATAAAACTAACATGAATAAAGTATGTAAATATATTTATTCAGACTGTTTATTTAGACTGTCCTAGACATAATAGTGTCACCTCTTTGCCTGATAAAATGTCTGAACTGATGTGCAAACAGATAAAAGGTAGAAAAGGAAACCAGCTAACTGGTTTACAAATACAAATACAATACCATGGTGCAATGAATGTGCTAATTGGAATATTTTAATTCTTCAACTGTTTTCAACTACATCCACAGTCAGTCCACAGACAATTCATTCTCACAAACTTAAAAACATGCATACCCGCGCACTATTGCCTGAGACTCACACAACTATTAATCTCTAGTCTGACTTTGACAAGGTTCACTGAAACAGAACATAACACACTTGGAAGGACATACATGGCTGCTCATGCAGGTTTTAACTGCCTTTTTGTCCCACTAGCAAATTACATGTAGGGAGGTATACAGATGAAAATCAGCTAACTGTTGGTACCGTTACAAGGCAAGAAATGTCCTATAATCTCAGCATTATTAGAAAGTTATCATGCATCTCAGAATTCATGCAGTACATCATGTTTACCTCAAAGGCAATCCGGACCAATTTGCAAAGAACAACTAATTGTAATGCTGGTTAATCCAGTCCAGTGTGTCACTACACTGTACAGGTGGATGAATGGTGATCTAGAGAATGTGAGTTATATTTAGAGATTGTGTTACACCTCTGACACAGAGTGACATGGGAGCAGATAATCTGGGACCATGGGAGACATTCAGAGAGACAAAAAAGTAAAGTGGAATTATTATCACCTTTCTCACTGTGGCACAAGTCAGCTACACAAAATATCCTAATTCTTTCCAAAATGTCTTCACCATGGAAGGCCTATACTCTCCTATAAGTGGTCCCCACAAATGTAGCATATAAGTGCAATTACACACCAGTCCCATTTTTAGAAACGTGTTATCACCATTGCAGATGGTTAGGTTGGGCTCCGTCTGTAGCTGCATACGCTACTCACTCTGAATTAATTTGTCCCTACCTACACATACACAAGGACAATGTACCAGTACCAGACCTACACAGAATCTTATAATCTTATTCACAACAATGTAACTTCAAGTCCTGACCTTTATGAATTCCTTCATATATGTGTACCTTTTTTTTCATTTTATTTTTCTCTCTTGTTTTTTTCTTTTTGTGTGCTTCACTTCATCTCATAGCTGTCTTTCAGCCAAAATAGTGGGTTTGAATGTTGCTCTGTCACCTGACTGGAGTTAGCCCCCCTCAACAGTCTGGGATGGCAGTGGGAGTTGACCCAATCACACACACAAGAACAATACCTTCTTTTTGCTATCTTAAGCAGGGGATCCCTTAAAGGGGTTGCGATTTCTGATCCTCTCTGTTACGAGAGTTTTCCCCAGGGCAGACATACAAACATGTCCCCTAAAAGAGACAAGTTTCCAAGTGTGTTCCAGTTCTAGATTTTATTACGTTGGTAATTTACTGTGAGAAACTGCAGGATCAGCACCGGGATGGATTGAGCCATGGTGCATAGGGCTGTGGAGCCCCATATGTGACAGTGGTTTGATCTGTTTGCTTTGCACATGATGTCTGGCAGAAGAACTCTTGCACTAGTTTCACCAGAGCTTCATAAGTGACCTCCAAGTGAACTGCGTTGCTCACAAAATAAAAATGCATCATTAAACTGAATGATATGACAATGAACACCAGCAAGTAATGTGACCAAAGACATTCTGGAATAAAACAACTACACATATGTCCCAGCTAGATGCCTATGTTTAAACTTAAGTGTTTATTATAGATATTTAGAGCATCTGATGTACAAATCCCATCCAAACAGAACAGCTCTGTTATGTGGAACTGAAATTAATACAAATGTAATTAATAGAGAGAGAGACATGAAAAAATATGAGACAATCTAAAAAGATGCCCAAAAATTGTGATCGGGTGTACATGGTGTTATTTTCCTTTGTCTAATTCCGGTGTGTGTGTATATTTGTGTGCGGGTGTGTGTTTGTGTGTTTGTTTACCTTCCTCGAGTGACAAATGTGCTCACAGCAAGCACACTATGAAAGCAACCCTAAACTCTTTAATCTTTTCCTTTGCAGCTCAGAATGTCACAGTGGAGGAAATCCTCTCTTCCTACAAACAAGCCTGTCAGAAACTCAACTGTAAACCTATACCCAAGGTGCTCAAACAGATACAGGTAAGGCCATGCTTAACACAGACCTAATGTTAAAAAAAGATTAATGTGGCCAGGTCTCCTTTACTGCAGACTTTGTCAGAAGATACATTTGGGTTCTCCAGATACCCCACCAAACCACAAGGACAGTAGATCTCTGACAGGATTCCCACCCAAACTGACAAAATGTAAAGATAGGAAAGTTGTTTGTTCTTTTACCTCCTGTGAAACAATACAAATTAATAGTAATTATTGTTAAGTTAATTCTATCAGAAATAACAACAGGTTTCAATGCCCCAATGGTTAGGATTTGTTTATTTATTTGAAAATACTGGCAACAAATATTGTTTTGAGACCACTGAAGTGTACATGCTGTGCTTATTCAAAACCACAATGGTAAAACCACATATGTACAGAGTATATATATTAGAGGACTATACAACATTTACAGCTATAGAAACTTGTGGTAGCCCTGGGCCACACAGTGCAGCAGCCTGTGAACAACTGGGATGTCCTGTTAAATCCACCAAAAATGTTCTGTTTGTTAGAACGGACAGAGTAATGTTCCAAATATACATCCTAAACCTTTTCTTTAGGCAGTTACACTTAAAACAAAAACGTTTTATATGGTTTTAGGACACTGCATGACTCTGGACCTAATATCCACACAGAGGTGGGTTTGTTTTTTAACAAGGGTGGTTATGCCTTCTCTTGTGGGTTAACACGGTCATAGGTCTAATAATCCCTCTGTATACGGAGTTCATGGAGTTCTGTTCTGTAATAGTGGACAGTAGTAGCCTAGAAGCTGTTTGTTTTCATATTTATCCAAACTCATACCTTTCATATGAAATTGTGCACTTGCTTGAAGTCCATTGTGATTGCTTTAAAAAAAAATTAAACCTACCTTACTGTCTTCTACTGAAGTTATGTCATCAGTATCCTCATGAACACCACGTAACATTGGTAACACACTACCGTGGTGCCCCTACTGCTATTTTTATTGGGCTGTAAACCTGAAACAAGGGGATGATGTCGAGCAAATATAAGTAGGTCTGTTTGCTGATTTCTTCTTTTCTTGAAAAGGACAAGTGTTGTTTGTCCTGCCTCCAGATAATACAACTTACCATGTATCCATTGTTGACAAAGGACCATGTCATTATTTTTAGGCTATATGACAATCAATATTATTCCTAAGTCCTTACATCCTAAGTGAATACTTGACCTTTGGAACTAGATCTCATAACTGATAGTTTATGTTCATACACATACAGTATATGTTCAACTGTCTCCTGCCTTATGTTTGAGTGGGAATGTCCTGTCATCAAACCAGTTCTTCCTTGGCTTTACTGACTGGATAGAGTAGTTGACTTTTTGCAGCAGACTCCTGAGCACTTACTCCTGTTTGTTCTGTTGCTCAGTCGTTGCAGCACACACTCATAAAAACCCCTACTGGGCCTCTCTGCTGAGGCTTTGCACGTTTGTACCTGCTGCTTTGTTTCTGTGTGCGCGAGTGATGATGTTGAAGGAAAGTGAGCCCCAGCTAGAAACACATTTGTTCTTTGAGACTCTGTGCAGAGTAAATCCCCACATGCCTGGTCAGCTGAATGAGAGAAGTTCTGTTAACGTCTCAGCTACTTGTAAAAATGCACATCTCTGTGCTAAGCTGCTGCTGTGGTGCTGGACTCCCGGTCGCTGCCTTCTTCCTCCTTCCCTCCCTCGCTTGCTGACGATTTGTTATTGCTCATGGTTGCTCATGTCTGGCCTCTCTCCAGCTCTTCCTTCTACTGCGGTCTTTTGGTCCACTACATGCTCTGCTCATTTCTGCATAGTCATCCCTGAAGTTACCCACCACATAAACAAGCCAGTCAGACCAAATGCCTGGCCAGTCAGAGAAGGGTTAGCCAGAAGAGGTCATCTATTTACTGGTGTTTCCTAACTCTAAATGCTTTCTTTATATGATCCAACGGCTCTCTACATGTGGCGGACTGCCAAGTTCCGCTACAGCTTATATACCTCTCTGGCCATTTGTTTGTGTCTGTGTTTATAAGGGTCTCTATTTAGCAACTGCATGTTGAATGTCTGTTCCCCACTAACTCCCATCGGAGTCTTAAGACCTGAACACACTTTAGCCTTGTGCCACTTTTCTGCCTCCGTAACACCCCAGAGAAGAGGTGATTTCCCTATTTTTCTTCTTTGCTACCAGGGTGTAAAAGTCTTCTTTTAAATCTCTTTAAGGTTTGCTTGTGTATCTTCACCTGTCCTTAGTGGTATGAAAACTCAAATAGCATTTATTATAGGCTAATAGAAATATGCAGTTAATAAAAATTAGGGATTTCCTTTCGGTAGAAAGGCTTAGAACACTGCATCTAATTGTTTTTGCAGCGCAAACACTCACAGCCCTGTTGTTGGTTCACAGCAAGTCCATGACTGTGATGGTCACTTGAAACTGTTTGTGATCAGGTATGATTAGATAATTATATAATGCATGGTACCTATTGGCATTATTTAATAACAGAAATTGATTTGTTCTAATATCAGGCAAAAAAGATGTTTGTTAAAAACATACCCTTGACTGTTGCGCTCATATATGTTTATGAGATTTGTTTTGTGGGATTTACAGTGTTCTCAACACTGAAAAAGATGACAGACACACTGACACCGACACCGACACACACACACACACACACACACCTGCAGATGCTTGCCATACTTCGTGGACTATTTTGGACACTGGCAGCTCTGTCAGGAGAGGTATTTACACTACTTGAGTCATTCTCACTGACAGGTGCCCCAGTAATTGCAAGTGAAGACTCACTTACAGTTAAATTATCCAAAATGTTGTTGTTTAGTTAAAACCATCTGGATGCTGGGGGGTGGGGGGAGTTCAGTTTGAATGGGTTGGGCAGCTATCTAGAGGGGATTTACTGGTACATTTCTTTGAGGGCCGCACTCTGTATGTTTTGTGTTTGTGTGGGTGTGTTTCACAAGTTAAATAAATTTCCCCCTTTTGACCTGTGATGCTGTGTTGTTGGGTTAAACCATAGGATAGATAACTTATTATTTTAAAAAAAAAGAATTAAAAATGCATTAGATATGCTAGAACACTCAGTATTGATATTGGACATTTAATGAACCTTATCTTTCCTACCAGGCATAGTGATAAAGTAGGACCATGACAATTGTCAAATAAGCACATGCATTTTTTTGCAGTTATGACATTTTTACTGTCTCTGCTTCTTCTTTCTGTAGGAATTGAAAGACCTGACACAGCGTAATGAATGCTTAGATTTAAAAGGTAAGCACCAAAACAACAGCTTGACAGTCATGGTTAACACTATAAATGTTCATAACTCGTGATGATACTATTTTAATTTCCACAAACATTGTGATACTCTGTGTTTTTACACAATGGATGTTAACTAACCAGGTGGCTGTATTTGTCTTTAGGTGAGAAGCTGGACTATAAAGCATGTGAGTCTCTGGAAGAGATTCTGAAGAGGGTCCAGTTTAAAGTTATAGACCTTGAGCAGACCAACCTGGATGAAGATGTAAGAGGATATGATTTTATATAAAATGTGTCTTTGTCTTTCTATTTCCATTCATTTCTCTTAGTGATGTGTGAATCTTCTCTTCATTCATGCCAGTTGTGTCTGTCACTGCTGTGGGGTCTTCAGTTTCAGCCTGATCCTCTTATTCACTCTTGACACATTGGCAGGACGTGGAGCATTTTCCGTGGTCTTTCTGATTACTCCAGATGTCCGATTGTGTAAACACCATTAGGGACTGGGCTGTAGACATACACAGACAGAGACAGTGCTGTGGTGTAGAACACAAGGACAGAGGTCCTGACCACTTCCTGTTATACAGAGCACAAGATACACTGTACAGTACTGTATTACACACAAACACAAGGCAATACATTTCGTTAGGGTAGGAAGGATAACTTGTCTTACTGCCCACTGATCCCAAGTGCTTGTGATATAAGACCAATGGTCAATGGTCAACTTTGCTTTTTTACATGATGATGGCCACACCAATTTTGCCTAAATTAAATGTGGCCAACAAAAATGACGCAGACACGAGGGCCTTATATTATCCAAGCAAATGCAGAATGACTAGCAGTTTTTTTACCCAGCATGGAAATTGTGTCTGGAAATGTGACTAACGTAGCTGAATAAGTCAGTGAGTCAGCAACATCCCAGTTTGTAACAAGTGTCTCACCGCAGCCTCAAATAAATGAGATGCTGAACAGGAGAAATATTACAGAAGCGAGGCTGGCTGAAGCAAGAATGGAGAATATCAGGGATAAAAGTGGAATTTAATGGAGATTTGAGAGGATGCGTTCATCTTTTAAATGGCTATAGGTAAAATATGCTTAGTGGATGGCTTGATTTGTGGCATCTTGTGACTGATATAGGGAGATGAAAGGAAGAAAAATAGTTTTGAAGGATTGCAGAAGCAGGGGGAGCACAAGCGCAGGCTTAAGTTATTGGACTGAATGTGAGTCATCTTTTCCCCACCCTGAAGATAAACATTTGTGTATACTGAGTAATGTCAGCCAAAACACACACGCACGTGCGCGCGCCCACACACACACACACACACACACACACATACACACAGAGAAAGAGCGAGAGAGAGAAAGAGGAAGCTCATCTCTACATCATTTGTTGCAGAGACCCGAGGATCCAGTAACAATGTTTTCTGCTTAGCTGTGCTTATAATTTTTTATGGAATGACACTTTAAATTACCATTAAAACATTTATAGATCTCAGTGATAAATGAAAGAAACTGAGCCCACAGCTGTACCACAACTAAAAGATTAAAACATTCCACTGTGCCACATTATTTTACTGTATATGAAGTAGTAAATCACTTTGCCTTTGACCAAGCTACAACGGGATATTGCTGACTGCACATCAGTAACCCAAAGTTACCACTGTTACCACATGTTAGCAACAACTGCTGCTCCGTGTAATGCCCATTTCACTCATTAGCCACTGTGATTTTAATATGAAACTGATTAATAGTTACTATATTTGTCACTGACCATCTCTCTTTTCACTTTTTAGGGTGCATCAGCTCTGTTTGATATGATAGAGTATTATGAATCAGCCACTCATCTCAACATTTCCTTCAACAAGCACATTGGCACACGGGGATGGCAGGCCGCAGCTCACATGATGAGAAAGGTGATACATTATTACATCATTATCAGTTCATACTGTATAGCAGGTCACGGTAAAAAAGAAAGCTTGTGGATTGTACCACAGTGATCACTGCCAAACTCTCTGACAAGCCACAAATTACTTAGCAGTCTTTATTATTCTTACTTTGTTCTACTTACTTACTTTAAAGATTTGGTAAATTATGCACCATCCTTGAGGGAAAACAACACATTTTAATCACAGTGACTATTGATTCAGTAACAGTGTTTACAAAATGTTACGAGGACTGCAGATCTGTTTTGACTGTGTGAGAGGCTAATTTCTTAACTGATCAGTGTTTGTGCCACAAGGCATCCTGCAGCCCGCAGGTGCCGAGTGTCTACTGATTTGAGTTATTTATTCATTTATTTATTCATCTATTTTATGTAATGTGTACTATCTTGTTTATGAAGAGTCACCATAGATCTTAACACTACTAATGCCTTTGACAAATGTGTGCCCTTAAGTCCCTCAGGTGAGGTCTTGGAAGAAACGGATGAAAGAGGAGTACTTTGCTTTTATCTGGGCTTGATTGTTCATTCATAATGTCTTTGTCATTGGAAGATAATGTTTTATTTATGAGGTCAGATACAAGAACGGGTAATGAGAGGTTACTGGGTAAAGAGAAAGGCGTTCATCTAGGAAGTAGAGGATGACGGAGGTGGAAATTGCCCTGATTCAACATTCACCCTAAATAACTGACGGGGCCTCCATATTAGTGTTAGTTTATTGCACTGTACTTTTGTCAGTTTGCACCAGATCAGTTGTATCTCTGTTGGTGTTTCTTTTTCAGACGAGCTCTCTGCAGTACCTCGATGCACGTAACACTCCTCTGCTGGACCACTCTGCTCCCTTTGTGGCACGAGCACTCAGGATCAGTGGCAGCCTGGCTGTACTCCACCTGGAGAATGCTGGTCTTACAGGCAGGCCGCTCATGTTACTGGGTAAGTGAGGAAAAAAGTGCCAGAGGGGTGATCGGAGGAGATATGCAAGAGGAAGAAAAGGGTTTTTCTTTTACCAGACTTGTGCTCGATATCTGAGAATTCTGCTCCCGAAATTAGATGCTGTCAATTCCTTACCTTTTTAATAATCTTTTTTTTTTTCTCTCACATCTCCTTCTGTTCCCTCACCGTCATTATTGCTTTATTTAGCTACAGCCCTGAAGATGAATATGAACCTGCGAGAGTTGTACCTTGCTGACAACAAGCTCAATGGCCTTCAGGACTCGGCCCAACTTGGCAATCTGCTCAAGTTCAACTATAACATCCAGATCCTAGACCTGCGGAACAACCACATCCTAGACTCTGGTACACACACACATTGCGTAGCCTTATTTTATAAGTAGCCCTTTTTTCTAGCCTTGTAGTGTTTCTCACAAAATCAAATCAGTCTGTGGTACCATCTAAGATGCATGTGCACACAATTCAGGGTCCAAGTGGCAGGTACACAGACCAGATAGTAAGAGAAGTTGTCATCCAGGCCTGTTGCTTGCAGGGACACGCACGCCTGCAGCTGTAATTTGAGTCCGTCTGTGTGGATAATGAAAATTTTATGGACGGTAGCGTGATGGAGAATGCGAAAGGCAACAGCTCTCCCAGTAGTGGTGCACACAGATCTCTGTATGTTTATCAGCTGTGAGACAGAGGTGTTTAAAAGCAGTGATTAGTCATTCACTCATTCACTTGAGTATTATTCCAGTATTATTATGTTAAATGAATTCCATCGCAGTTTAATCTGTACTGTATGTTTTCTGTAACATAAATTAGTTCACATGATAATTTGTTGTAATATATGTAATTGTGATGTGAAGTTAATTGCAGATACACCAACCATTGTGTCCTGTGTTTGTCGCCTCAGGTCTGGCGTATGTGTGTGAGGGACTAAAAGAACAGAGGAAAGGCCTTGTCACTTTGGTGCTGTGGAACAACCAGCTCACACATAATGGCATGGGCTACCTTGCTGCTGCACTGGTACACAAATACACACACACACATGCACTGTGGGACATTAAAGCAAGTCTGCACATGCACATCAGAGGCTAAAAGAGGAAAAGTGTGTGTGTGTGTGTGTGTGTGTGTGTGTGTGTGTGTGTGTGTGTCTGGAGGGACAGCTGGGTCAGATAGAATTCAATTATCTCCTCATTACTCTACCCAGAGAAGTGATCATAATCATACCTATTTCTCCTTTCCCCCCCTTTCCCCTCATGGCTGTTAACATTCAGCACCTGGACTACAGTTTACTTCCTAACGTAAATTGTAACTACTGCCTACCTACCAAAAATATCACTTGTTTATTTAATGAATAGAGTTAATTGTGAAAAAGTGAATGTCCCTGGAATAATGGCAGGCACTAATGCACACATACACCTGTAGTTGTACCTCTTTATTCTTGTTCTAAACAAATACAGTTCAGACATTTTAAGACCAATTAAGACAGGTGTTTTAAGTTGGATGAGAAGAAAACTACAGACTGATTTATTAGTGTAAACTAGTAAGAGTGATTGGTCTGTACTTTCTGTGTAAATAGGTGTTATGTCCTTGACTGTGCCAGGATATATCCCTTAGATTTAAGCATGTTTACCATGTAATGTTATGCACTGCTGAAAATCAAACACAAGCTTTTTCCCTCGTGTCTTTTTCTCAGCCTTGCACTCAGAGTCTGGAGACCCTAAACCTTGGCCATAACTCAGTGGGTAATGAAGGGGTCCACAAGCTGAAAGACGGACTGATTGCCAACCGCTCTGTGCTCAGACTGGGCCTTGCTTCCACTAAATTATCTTGTGAAGGTTGGAACTATTGCATTTGGATCTGGTTTATTTTTTTTTCCTTGATATATTATTACTGCCTTCCATTTTGTGACTCATGTTTTTGTCTGCCATCTTTGCCATAGGGGCAGTGGCTGTGGCTGAATTCATTGCTGAGAGCCCCAGACTGCTGCGCTTGGACCTTCGAGAGAATGAAATCAAGACAGGTGGACTGATGGCCTTATCACTCGCACTAAAAGTCAACACTTCTCTGCTGCGCCTTGATCTTGACCGGGAGCCCAAGAAAGAAACTGTAAGCATGGCAGTGAGTCATGTGGCAGGGGATAGAGAGCATTTAAAGGGTCAGATATGATTGAATCAGATGTAGAAGGGGCTACAAATCTGTTAATCCTTCATTGCCTCTTGCATAGGAAAACATGCTCACATTTTTATCGGTCAAATGTTGTTCCTTAGGTGAAGAGCTTCATTGAAACCCAGCGTGCCCTGTTGGCTGAGATCCAGAATGGCTGCAAGAGAAATTTCATCCTTGCAAAGGAGAAGGAGGAAACTGAACAGAAGATGCAGCAGTCAGCGTCCATGGCTGAAATCGCCACAGAGGATGGAACTGGAGAGGAGGAAGAGCCAGCATCAGAGGATAGATGTGATGGAGAGGGGAAACAGGGAGAAAAGGAAGCGAGTGAAGCAACAGGAAACAAAGGACAGACGAGCAGCCCGTTGGGAGCAGGATCTGAGAATAATTTGGAGTCAGACTCAGATACTGAAGATGAGGAGGAAGAGGAGGTGATAACAAAGTCCTCTGCCACTTGCTCAAGCCAGGCTGCTCCTCAGACCCAGACAGGGGCGGCCCAGCCCCCTCTCAGTGCCTCACAGACTCCCTTACTGTTGTCTGCCTCACCTGCTGCAGAGCCAAGTGTCATGTCTGGCATCACTGTCACAGAATCCACAGTTCCTCCTGGCACACCTCCATCACCCGGTCGCTGTATATCAGTCTCAAGCCCCGGAAGGGGTCATAAGATCTTCATGGTAACCCGGGTGGAAAGCCCCCCACAGCAGCAGCAGCAGCAGCAGCAGCTACAACTCCAGATGAGTGCAATGTCAGCTCCCAGTCAAACTAAGGTCTCAGAGAAACCAGTAGATGTAGACACACAGCCCACAACGCAGCCGACACTGCCACTGCCTACACCTCAAACACCTACACAAACACAGCTGACACAAAAGGACGTGGTAGAGCACTCACCTGCACCATCCACAGACAAACTGACAGAGCAGAGTCCTCTAGCTCACTCAGAGTCAACACTAAATACTGCACAGGCCCACACACTGGAGTCACAGTCTACAAGTCAGCCCACAGAGGATGCAACAGCTAGTTTTTTAGAGCCAAAAGTGACTGAACTTAATCAGCAAGCACCAGCCATGCCTTCAGATTCCTCACCAGTAAAGGTTGTAGCGTTTCAGCTCGCTGAAGAGGTAATACAGAGCACGCAGAGCCATCAAGTCCAGTCCGTTAGTGTGGAAGGAGAGAAGATAGATGGTCCTTCTGAAGATGACAGAGGAGTGACGTCCCTTGATAGTACAGAAGACTGTAAACAGCCAGAAGAAGCAAGTGAAACCCAGGCTAGTGTTCCTGGAGTAGACACGCAACAGTTAACGTCTGCACTTGAACAGCTGCATAATGAGCTAGATGCTGCATCAGAGGAGACCCAGTCACTACATCAAACAGAGGAAATAAACAAAAAGGAGGAACTTCCAAAAGAGGAGAAGCAGGAAGAACCGGTCAGCTTGTCAGATGTCACAAAACCCACTTTAACTGAGAAAGAAGACAGCCGACCAAACCAAGGTGAACCAAGTCCACAGCAGCGAACAGAGGCAGAGGAACAGAAGGTAGAGTCAGATGCCCCTGACCAGACTGATCAGCAGGCACAATGTGCCTCTCAGAGTGGAGTGCACGAAACAAATCCTCAGGTCAAAGAAGCCTCGGAGAGTCCCCAATCTGCCACGACTGGCTCCGACTCCCCAGTCAAAGTGGAGGATTCGCCTGATGAGAGCTCTGCAGACGAGGAAAGTTTTGTCGAGGCACTGGAGGGTGACGTCGTCACATCTGCTCTACCCAACGGCCTGAAGCCCGAGTTCTCCCTTCACCTTCTCGATGCTGAAAACCCCAAGCCAGGTAGCTGTGTGATGGAGCACGGTGAGTCTCTGTATTCATGGTAGCTTCAACTTTTATTTATTCTTTTTTTTTAAGTCACATGCTGTTTGTTCTCATTGGCAAATGATTGTTTGATAATGCGTGTGTTGTGTATCCTGTGTAGTCAGTGTCAGCTGTGGACAGGAACTAGAGGAACTGCTGCTAGAAGCCAGTTTGGATACAGGAAGAGACGCACCATGAGTTATTGAGGTAAACATTTGTATACACAGATCATGTCTATAATTCCATGTATAACTACAATAATCAATCCACTGGTTTTTGTAGTTTTACAATGATCACTAACTGTTTTTGGTCTTTACAAATAAATATATCTTGTTAAGGACGTCTCTTTATAAAAGACAGGGAACTATACTGCCCCCTGCAGTAACATGAAAACTGTTTGAAGTTAGTGTTGCTATAAAACTCGGATGAAGAGGTGACCCTGAAAGAAAATTAACACATTAAAGGGAAGCAGTGGCAAGAATCCATGCACGTTCACAGCAGTGCAGCCACAACCAATGTCTCTTGCCTCTGACCCTAAGGACATAGCTCCTGCCATGTTTGAAAAAAGACACTGTCTGTTTTCTGCCCAGTTGCACTAAATACTTTGATATTGTGTGCGCGTATATCTGTCTCAATTGAGAGTGACTTTTTTTTTATACCTTTTTGTCACATACAAGGACTAATTTATCACTTCTGTTCTCCTGTTAGGAGCGTGAGGACAGCAGGAAACATCTCTCAGAGTTTTTCTGTCTCTACAATGTGACTGTTTGCCCTGCAATCTTTGACCTCTCTTTGACTTTACCACCTACATAAACTTTTCCACAAGGACAGAAGGCCTGGTGTTACAACTCTACACACGAAAATACAAGCAACTTATGGAAAAGATGCAAAGGACAAGATTAAACTGTCGTGCTCAGCTGTGACAGATGAGGAATTCTGTACATTCACACTACATCCGCCACTGATATACAAATACATGTGCACACTGAATATGGGGGGTGAGAAAAAAAAATCACCCTATTATCACTACATTTTGTCAATCTGCAATCTTTACACACAACTGCCTGTGAGTGAGAAGAAGAAGAGGGGTGGAGGATAAAGGGGGAGGATGAAACACTAACCAAAGACAGAACACAGATGTTTCTTTCAGTCAATACTTGCTTGTCGGTGTAGATTTTGCACTGTTGTTGGGGAATTGTCTACCAGTCAAAGGTTTTTAACAACACACTTATACAAAAACGTAACAATGAGGATGAGGAAATTGAGTTGGTGGCAAACTCAGAAGACAACATAATGTAGGTGGACCCTGCTGAGGGGAACTGCTGGCTTTAAGAACTTGTTCTAGAGGTGAAAGTAGTTCAGCATCAAAAGCTTTTATATTCACGGAAGCTGACGATGTTAATGTGTCTGTTTAAATGTCGACGTTTTATGTCTGTGTCCCCAATTATTCTCCCCTCTTTGGGGGGAAAAAAAACTCGAAGGGACCTTTGCCAAAGTGAATTTCCTTTTGTCTGTTTTCTTGTCCTCTGCTCACTTTGGCCCCTCAGGAATTAGTGTCCCCCCCTTCCTCCCTCTTTCCCTCCTGGTCAGTCTCTTCACATCTGATGTGCGGGAGCTGCAAACTCTCTCTCCTGCCTGCCTCCGCTGAGACAACACAGCTCTCTGAAAGTCACAAAGGTCTGTGAATTTTGGAGAGCAATCTCATATTATTTCTGTTGACGTATTTACGGCATAAAAAGTTGATTCTCTGGAACTTCAGACTCGATCTTTGCTTTGTTTGACCAGTGATTGCTGTCACACTCATCTATTGTTGGCACTTTGTGCCCTTTCACCTCACTGCTTTGGTTCACCATTCATGTTGCCTTCAAGTTCACTCTTTTAGGTCTATTCTTTGATTATTATTTTTTTTTAATTTGGCTGCTTTGAAAAATCCTATATTTTCTATTTATTTTATAGCTATATAAACCATTTCTGATTTATTGTTTCTCTTTTTCTTCTTATTTGATCTTTTTTTCATTTGGGGGTTGCTTTTAAGTGTTACCCTCCATTTTGATGTATATTTCAGATTCAAATAAGAGCAAATATTTAGTTTTGTGTTTTTTTGGGGGGTGCAGTCTATGTTGGGAGGACAGTTAAATATGATTGAATGGTTAACTAATGGTAGCTGTCAAGCTCCAGTAGTAAGAGCAAATACTATGACACAGCAAACATAACTTAAATCCCCTTTGCTTTATGCCACTCTGCAGGGTGAATCAGGGGGCACTGTTGCTTTTTTTTTCTTTTTTTCCCTACAGTGACACAAGAACAACAAATATCACATCATTTATGACACTTCAGGCCCTGAAGCCTGTTTAAATCCGGTTCTTGTCTTTAATTTCCCAAAAGGATGCAGTGAAACCCTACATGAAATGTTCAAGTCATGTGTGTTTGTGAAGAAAACAGTTTTTCTCCTGAGCTAGACACAAGCAAATGCATCTGTTTTTTTCCCCCTCTTTAAAGGATCCACCTTTCAACCCTCCAGCTTCTCTCCACCCAACAGAGTTTGCCCCCAATCTTTGTAAGGCTTTAATTTTTAGAAATTTTTAATAATTTGTTAACTTAATTGAAATGTGCCGGTAATCACAAAGATATGTATGGCAAAATCTGTTCCTCTCAAATAAATGCATGTAATGATGAATGATTTGACTGAATGATTCAATTAAATTACTCAGTTTGGGCTTTCAGAGTCTTTGGATCGGATGTTTTGACAGAGTTGGGGGGTTTTTTTCCCACTTTTTTTGACACTTTAAGTGAGTGTGTGTCAACCACATTCATCGTATAAAGTTCACCAAGCCAAACCCATATTTAGGACTCAATTGTTCCCATAAAACCCCAATTAATTAAAGATAATTTCTCTATTTGTGAATAGGTCAAGTTTTAATGAATGGGATAATTTGTTGTCAAGTACAGCTTAATATTTTTATCTCTAATATTCTGCATTCATATTGACTCATTGAGTCAAGGTGGATGCAGCATTAGGAGGCAGCATCACCATGCTCAGCAGGTGTATCTACGACACGTCTATATACAAATGCTTGCAATTCCCAACATTTGTCTTGTGTCTTAACATGCTGACATTGATTATTACCATGAATGTACAAAACATGGCAGATGGAAATGTGAGTTTTGGCAGGTGATTGGATAAAATCAAACTCAGTCAAATGACAACGTTAATGATGAATTTAAGATGTCACCACAGTCATTTATTCAGATTACAGTGTAAATGCATGCGTCTTATCAAAATACAAAATATTCAAATAGACTGAATCTGAAGAGATGTTCTCGCATACATTGGCCGGTGTGGGGTTGGGGTGAGGGGTGAGGGGGTTCATGTCTCCTGGGTTGAGGGTGTGTAGCAGTGGCAGGGGGCTGAGTACGGGGTGGGAGTTCTCTGTACATCTCACTGTAATTCTCCTCGGAAGGAATTCCAGACACCACTAATCCATCCCCACCCGTTACTGTTCCAATAATAACACAGCAGACTGGGAGAGAGTCTTTAAGCAGGGATTTTTAATTTTCCTTTCAGCACTTACACCAAGTGAAATGTGTGAAACATGGAACAGGGTCCAGGCATCTTTACAAGTCACATAAAATCAGTAGTTCCAAACCATTTTACCCTATGTCCCCTCACAATGAAGAAACACATTGGTCAAAGAAGTTTCTTAGTAAAGAACTTAAGCCCCATAAGAAAACAACTTTTTATTTACCTTGATTTATAGAGCAACCTTGTGCAACCATTGTGCAAAAGGCTGCATTTGAGTCATAGTGACTTTGTGTTTAGAGCAAACTGTGAACCTTTGAAATTATTTGGTTGAAAAGGATTTTGTGCCATACTGTGGTTTGTTTTCATCCAATAGGAAACTTATCAGTCATCTGCGAGTTGAATAATTTATATTCACACACACATGCCAGTCCTTGATCAGAGTGGGGTTTTTAATATTTTCTCCTCAGTCTCGGTTCTCTGCCGGGACACGGCTGTGACACCTGTGTGACATTTCCTGTAAAGCACAGCAGGACGTTGGTTCCACTGCGGTGATGGGGACCCTGTAAGACTGTGGTTGAAATAAAACACTTCCTGTTGTATTGTTGCCCTTGTGTTTTGTTTGTCATCAGAGGCTGCCTTTTGTCTACGCGACTATGCAAAAGGTAAATGTGCACCTCAGGCTGAATTGTGTATGACCTCCTGTATCTCCAGCCACAACCATGTGAGTCAGAAATAGATGAGATGAATAGCTTCACATGCTTTCATTCTTCTTCAGGATCCTGAGGGGTGGGGTGGGGTGGGGTGGGGGGCATCCTCCACCAGGAGAATATGACACAAAGCTCCACGTTGTGCTTTCAGAAACGTCCGCTGCTTTTAAGTGACCAAAACAACAAATCACAATGTAAGGATAAAGGAGCAGTTCGTGGTACAGAATTGTAAAGCAGCCTCATATGTGCCAAAGCTTGAGCTCGGCTGCCAGTGTGCCACCCCTTGTTCTGTGTGGAGACAGGGGGTAAGTGATTAGTTGATCTTGGATGGGTCTTTCCATGGGCTTAGCTCTGCCTAAGGAATGCACTGGAATGCGGGTAGAACAGTAGGGATTTATCCGTGGTGTCAGCCTCTATCTGGCCTGTTGATTCACAGTCCGGTGGACTGAAACAAACCCCCCCATGCTGGTTACACATGAGCAGGGGCTTTATAGTGCTGCACATTGCTTGGTCTGCTGTAACCAATAATGTAGAAAATTACCATTGTGGTAATTGCATTGGGACGGCAGTATAATGGGTGAACGGGCTGCATGATCCTCAGATTATAGTATTCTCTACCCACGCTGAGCAGAGGAGGGGAACTACACTGGGATAACGTAGTGTAGTGGATGTCAGCCCCCCCAGTGTAGTGGAGTCAGCCCCCCCCCCCCCCTTCTCCAGCTCACATGACCACGATTAGAGCAGAGGAGGAGTGTGGTGGGAGAGATGGAGATCACCGGGACATTTTTCAGATTTTGGCGCACAGCTTGCACCCGAGGACGCGACTTGACTTTGATTGTGGACCGGACGGTTCTCCACTTTTTTGGATGGGTAATTAAAATTTTGCATACAATTTCTACGTTTGCTGTAATAATGAAAAAGTTAGAGGATTCCAAAAATGGAAACATTGTAAAAAAAAAAGAAAAAAATACTCATTGTGAAGGATGGCTCATTTTAAAATATTTTAAATATTGTGTATTATTATTTAGTTGAATATTTATTTTTGACGTGACCATGTGTTTAGTGATGGAAATGTGCAATTAATTTTGATTATTTAACATAGTGCTGTATTCTTTATCTTAACCTACGATACAATAAAACATTATGAATTATTTGTTGATTATATTTTGTATTTTTAAGTAGAGCTTATTATAATTCACATATGTAAATTTAACCATATCCCTGAGTGTTTGTGAATTGCAGGAGTGGGTTGAAAATGCTTATTGCCCCCAAGGAGCAAAACCCGTGATGCACTCATGATTGTTGACAGAATATCTGTCTGTACTCTTCGCTGCAGGTATGATGCTACACTGGTGCATGCTGGGAGTTACCATCCTGCTGCTGGTGAGTGAGGTCGCCGTCGGTCAGCTGTGTAAGTCCGTCATCACTCTGGTGGATGGTTTCCACACGCTGTTCATCCTCATTCACATGGCTCTTCTTCCTCCTCAAAATGCACCCTCCACTTTGGATTCCCCATCGTCTCTGCCTGCGTCCTCCCCCGCCAGGGCGTCCATCAGAAATCTACCTGGTCCCCACACTGCCACCTGTGGGACGTCCATTTCAGATGAACGTCTCTCTCTGTCTCTGCCTATCCACACAGCAGCCTCACCTTTGACCTCTAATCCACTCTGTTCCGCCAATAACGGCCCTCTCGCACTTAACCGCAATGTCTCCTACACCAGTGCCAGGATTCAGGCTTTTGGGGAATTTATTTCCAGTCTCCTCCTGGCTTCTCTGAGTATCTCTTACTTGCTGCAACTCATCAGCATTTACCTGGAGCCGCACATAATACAGCGCCCCCTACCGCTTGTGGTTGTCGGAGCTGTGGGTTTTCTCCATAAAATGCTGGTGCTCAGGGTTTACTGGTGTAAGCTACAGATGATGCGGGCTGGAGCCAGCAGACAGCCCGAAACTGAGTGTCACCTTGAAGTAAACCAAAAAGGTAAATACTGATAATACATTCACTATGAGAGCTGATTGTCCGTGTTTTAAATGACGGTGGTGCTTGATCAAGTTGGATCTGGGGTGTATTGATGTAAGTGTAGCGGTGAGACGTTTTACTGTAACGTGTGGAATGTCATGTAACACGTGCTGCTGAAATCAGTTTCTTCACTGTGGGATTTCTAGCCGCTCAAGGTGCAGTGTTGGTGGGTCAGTATGAGGAGGGTTGCTTTGAAGTAGCTGTAAAGTGTATATCCAGCTGTAAAGGACATCAGGCATATTTGTTTTGCATTCCTCTATGTGATTCCCACAGTCTTGGCTGCAGAAGAAACCAAAGGTCTGGCTGAACCGGGGCACGTCCCGAATGATGTTGACCAAGTCGAATCCCCTGCTGACAACTCATTCAGCAAGGGGGCACTCGTCCTCTGTAACCCAAGGGCCTCAAGCATCCCTGACACTGACTCTACAACCCAACAGCAACAGCCCACCACAGTCCACCTGCATGCAGCAGCTCCACTGGAAAGCGTTGGCTGTGAAGGCGTGACAGGTTTTACGTATCTGAAGGCTTGCAAGTATGAAAGTTACTCAAAAGACATTGCAGAAACCTCTCGAGACAACGTCAGCATCAGATATCTTGGTAAGAGTTTCTCGCCGACTGTCGATTTGGGGTCCCGTCAAAAAAAGAGTGAGATGAATGGTAACATTTAAGTTCACTGCATGCTTTCTTCATATCTGGGTTTCATATGTAGCCAGGTATGTTATAGGTGAACTAACCCAGCAATATCTGTTAATTAAACTGAATGAGCTCAGGCACTGATGACATTTTGAGAGTAGGTCATTACATTGATGTTACTGGGTATATACAACAATGGATTTTCATTCAGCGTAAAAACTCTATGTATATAGTGTTTACGCTGTATACATATAGTGTATACAGTGTAAATAGCAGTATAAAATATATGTTTTTGTTTTTGTTTGTTATGATTGTGCTCTAATTGTGTAAAACGTGACAAGAGGAATAATCATTTACTGTTTTCTCCCATTTCAGATTCTAAATCCCCCCCAGTCTGCAAGTCAACATATGACCGCCCTGAAGCAAGCAGCCAGTGGCCGGTCTGCCTGCTGTCCGTCCTCTGTGTAATTCAGAACCTTTTTACCTCTGTTCTCAGTTTGATCAACAGCCTGGTGATGCTGCTGGTCCGCCCACAGTGCCGTCCTAGCACTGGAGCCTGTGATCCCCTGGTTTACTTAGATCCTGGTCTCTCTCTGCTGGCTGTGATTATGCTGATCGCCACAGCTGCGCCACAGGTCAGGGCCTGCGTTTCTGTTATTGCTTTTTATTCATGTGTACTCCAGCTCTTTCCATACTCGGACTGACAGTTCCCACTTTCTCACTTACACCCCCTCCAGCTGCACAGGTATGGACTGCTGCTGCTACAGGCCACACCTCCAAATATTTGTGTGTCTGACCTTCGACAAAGTATTGCAGATGTACCTGGAGTGCAGGATGTGCACCACCTCCACATCTGGCAGTTAACCCGATCACTCATCGTGGCCACTGTCCATGTGCAGTGCCATGCTGGGTTTCCAAAACATGGGTGAGTTGGAAAACTCTCACCATCAAAATACTGTTTTAGAATTTAGGGATCCAAAAAAAATTAAGGTACATTCTGATAAAACATTCACCTTGAAAGTTGATTGTTCACATACTTAATCCCAAACTAGCATCTTGTTGATAAATTGTATCACTTTCTTACGACCATAATAAATGTTGGTAAATCATTTGAAATTGCTTTTAGACCAGTTATACAATTTTTTTATAAAAACGACATATCCAGATTAGATAGATTTGTCACATGAAAGATTATACACTATTAAAGCCGTTTATGAAAGTTCATCAAAAACAATATTTTACTAATGCAGGATCATTTCATGTCCAGGTGTGCTGATCTGGTGTTAGGGGTCACTAAGGTGCTGCAGAGTGTCGGTGTGAGCTGCTGCACTGTACAGCCAGAGTTTGACCCCTGCCCTGGCTGTTCTGCAGGCAGTGAGGGGATTGACCCCTCCGTGCCTCCTCCCTCAGCCTGCAGCCTGGCCTGTGGAAAGGCCTGTGCTGCAAACATGTGCTGCTCTTTCCCAGAAGAGAAAAACAGCAGCATACTGGCATCATGAACAGAAGAGAGAAAAGAAGAGTCTTAGTCACTTGGAATTGACGTCACCATCCCCTGACAGTTTCAACAAAACTATTATATATGATGAAAATAAACATTGTATGTACATTACCGTATATGTATTATGAGTGAGGTGCGGGGGGTTTGTTTACATCAACAAAGAGTTACACCAAAGACTTTTTACTTAATAGCAAGTGTAATCATGTAAAAATAGATCTAATGTTCCTTTGTTCATTTGTCCCTAGACCATTGGTATTATCTCACATTTACTGTTTGTACTGAAATAAACATACAAGTGTGTGTTTTTAGTGTTTTTTAGTATTTCAAAATAATATAATTATTTTTAAATAATACAAAGTGAAAATATTTTTGACAGCAAAAAAGTAAGTAAAAGATGCATATAGACAGGAAATGTCATGCTCTATACAACTGTAGTTTCTAAAAAATGTTTACCAACTGAGAATTTACATATAGAACATATGAAAACCTAATTGACTATGATGTATTTATTAATTCCTCAGTAATTTAATTCCTCACTATTTGTTGTGTTTTCCAAAACAATGAACCAATAATGAATAAAGACAACCGTGACTAAATAAATTGATAACGAAATAATAATAGTTCTTCTAACTAACTGATCATCCTACAAAAAAGTAAGTAAAAGATGCATATAGACAGGAAATGTCATGCTCTATACAACTGTAGTTTCTAAAAAATGTTTACCAACTGAGAATTTACATATAGAACATATGAAAACCTAATTGACTATGATGTATTTATTAATTCCTCAGTAATTTAATTCCTCACTATTTGTTGTTAGTTCTTCTAACTAACTGATCATCCTAAACGTTTCCGACATGAGGCGATCAGGCACCTCCCCTTTTTAACTCAACCAATCAAAATGCGTCTGCTTTTCATAAACCAGCACAGGCTCAAGAGTATGTGGCTTTTTTCCTATCTTTTTGAAACAAATATTGCTTTAGAGCCACGAGCATGCAGTCACTCTGTGTGTATACGACTTACAATCACATTGTCAATGTACTTTACAATGACACCGTGACTCAGATAAATGTTGATACGTTACTGTTTATATACTGTACAGACACTTAACCAAAATGCCCGGATGAGCCTCGGTGGTCCGGGGTGCAGGCTTCAAACCTGTAGCTGCTTAGCGGCAGAGTGGTTCAATTCCACCTTTCGGGCGAATGATGTGATTGTATACATTATATTGGATTAGTCTGGTGTCCGAGACATTATACTGCGGAGTACAATATGTATTTCTTTAAATTGCTGCTGTTATATTTTCTCCGCCACCACCTCACTTCCTGTCCAGCTTTCTTCAAGAATTTCACAATAAAAGTCCTAAACACAAGTTCTTGGTGTACAAAATGTAGTTATGACACTATTCCGTTCGGGCATTCGGAATATGAGCAGTACTGTCAATATCAACTACATTGTCTATTTTACTGATGATGTTGAGATTACCGATTATTCTGATGATACTGATTATAATCCCCGAGTTGTAGAGTTTTTTTTCTTGCGTTGTCAAATTTGTGAAGCAATGACATTACATCCGGTCTACCCGGAATCATTTTCTTTTCCTTAAGATTGACAACCGCGTCGACAAATCAACGACAAGGACTTCCTGTCCGGCATCCAATCACCTCCTTCGTCGGAGGTGTAGGTGTTCCCATCACTGCAGGATTCACGTTGTCCTTGCTTGATTTTACGGTAACGTAGACTGGAAATGTTATGTTTTGTTTATTGTTGGTCATTGTTTTCTTATAGCCCCTGAAATAACCCATAGCGGTATATTTGACATGGACAGACATTGTTTGTCTAAATAAACCCAATCATATACTCGTGTTGTTGGCCTGCGTCAGTTAGCGTCTTGCTAATGAGAAACGCTATCAAAGTTACCTTCTTTTGAAATCATTGAAATTAATATGAAGGAATTAAATAAAGAACTTTGTGTTTTAGAATGTTATTGGCAGCAAACTGACATATCCAAATCACGGCTACTGCCCTTAATGGCGGTTCAGAGAATATTATTAAATACTTTGAGTAAATACATACATTGAAGATGTCCTCATCAGATCAAATGTAGCTGTATGTAGCTGGTGTGTATTTGACAAGTTATTTTATAGAGGTTTTTGATTTAGATTAAGTAACTATATCAAACAGAAAGCATCTTTGTTGTTATCTCACAAACTAACAAAACTATTCCACTTGATGAAATGTTCAGTTAGACAGAAAAGTATGAGTTTAATTGGGTTTGAGGGACAGGGACCAACCTTTCCTTTTTGTATTTTCTTGTCTGTGCTGCCTATATTTGGCCAGAACACGAGTAGTATTAACTTATAGTTATAATGTTCTCCTAATTGTGTTGTTCAAATTTGTCTTTCAAGGACCATCCAATATGCCTCTTCATAAATACTCCCCCAAAATCTGGGAAGCACTGAAACTGAAGGAGGGAATCTATGCTCGTCTCCCAAAACATTACCTCAAGTCACTTGAGAAGAAAGAGCCCACCCCTGTCCACTGGAGACCCCTGGGAGTACAGTACAGAGTCAGCCCAAAGACTGGGCTGAAGGAACGGGTGCAGGATGTCCCAGTACCCATCTACTACCCTCCACAATCTCAGTACGGCCTGTGGGGTGGAGAGGGCTGGATAAGTGGCTTCAGATATGCCAACAACGACAAAGTAAGATTTGATGCCTTTTTTTTCCAGCTCTAAATTGGAGTTAAAGCCCAGAGTTTCCTCCCTTTGGGACCCCTGGTAGCACATTTCCCTAGCTCCCCATTGCTGAAGTGAGAAATGAGGCAGAATGTGTGATACATCACACTTGTGTGAATTGGCTGTAATACACCTAAACATTGTTTGCCTGCCATTAAAAGATAGAAGAAGCCCTGAAGACGTTTGATTTTTCATTATAGCCTTTATTTAATACACCACCAAGCTACAGTTATTTGGTAAGAGTAGCTCAGAACATCACATTGACTTGCTGAATTGAAATCTCTTGTTTGTCTCTTCCATAGATGTCCAATCGTCTGAAGAAGACCTGGAAACCACAGCTGTTACAAAGAGAACTTTATAGTGAAATCCTCAATCACACTTTCACTGTCACCGTCACACCCCGCACTCTGGACCTCATTGATGCTGCTTATGGCTTTGACTTTTATATACTTAAAGTAAGAGAATGTGTAACCTTCTGTCACCACTATGTTAAAAAGTGACTTTTCCTTAGAGCTTTTTATGTGACTATGGCCCAAATTCTTTCAGACACCAAAGGAAGACCTGAACTCCAAGCTGGGAATGGACCTGAAGAGGGCCATGTTGATTCGCCTGGCACGCAGAAACACAGAGCTTTACCCTGAAGACCCAGTCAAAAGAGAGAAGGTTTATAACAAATTCAAGGTCAGTTGGGTGTGTTTTAATCCACTGAGTCATCCTAAATGTGTTGAGTAATTTTTAGCACAACTGTAATAAGTCACCCCTGGTGTGTGCACGAGAGACTAAGCTGTCAATTGAAAACAAATGTGAGTGTTTTTGTGTTCCTGTCCGAGCAGCAGTTTGAGATCCCAGAGGAGGAGGCAGAGTGGGTGGGTCTGAGTCTGGAGGAGGCGGTGGAGAAGCAGAGACAGCTGGAGCACAAGGTAACAAACCTTCAACAGTAGAATTATCCTCTGTTACAGGTTCCAGAACTATCTGTAGCATAAAAACAGAAAATGTATTGTTTTGCTGTAGTTCAGACCCTTCATCATCCTAGCTTTGTTACTTGACAGTCCTTGCTTGATCAATTAGGTCCCCCTGTTTTACACTGTAACCAAATTACAGACTCTGGAAAGATGATAATAGGATTAAAATCCTTTATTTTTAGTATTAACTAGGGCTGCAACTAACGATTATTTTTGTAGTCGACTAATCTATAATCAAATTTTTCGATTAGTCAACGATTATCGATTATTTATTTGCTATGTCTCCCATTTTTAACAAAGTTGGGTATTAATTGGATTTCATTGAAAACCAGTGTATCTTTATGTGTATTGAGCTTTGTGAGTATTAAGTATTAGAGGCAATGTGTCCACTAGTGATGCATATAATAGTATAATAGTAAAGACTATTCAAATGGGGCTTAACCGGAGGTTTCAGTCACTGAAAATGACGTTAACGTTACTTTGAAAAACTCTGGGTGTTCCTCAGACACATGAAAAGGTGAAACACAGTTTTAGCACCGTAACATGACGGTCGTCGTCGGCTTTGGATATCCTGGTACGTGTAAATGAAATTAACATCATCTTTTAAGAAAGGGGCCTTAAAGTAGCCTAGCTATTGTTATTCTATACTGAGAGATGCATTTTTTGAAAGGTAGGCTAAAAAAAGAGAACAACTTACCCATCCGGAGCTTTGGATGCCAAAACTCCCGATAGTGCACTTGACGTGTTTATTTTCTTTATTTTCCCGACAATACTCCCAGACTTTAGACATTCGCGGTCTCACGCTAACATCACTATGCACCTCTGCTTCAGCCATCGTTGCTACTGCATCGACTTTGCTATTGCTATTGAACTTCTTCATTGTTTAGTTCAATATGGACGCAGATGGTGCAGGCTATTGCCCCTTACGTTTCCGGTGGCGCATTGCATGTATTCTAATGAATTGAATGGCGTTCATCATGTTGCTTAAAATAATATACGACTAGACGACCACAAAATTTCTGGTCGACCACATTTAATAGTCGACGTCGTTGACATAGTTGACTAATCGTTGCAGTCCTATAATAAACCCATAAGAATTTTGTGTTCTGACTTATTTTGGTTCTGACTCCTGTCCTTTAGGAACCTGAGCCTCTTTTTAAAGGCTTGGTGGACAAGCTGGTAGAGGAGCTTCATGTCCAGAAACTCTCAGAGCCACACATCATTGAGAAGAAATGATTTGATGAGCACAACCATTTGAGCAAGACAGATGCACCTTGTCAGACTGAATTATGTTGCATAGTCCATCCTCTCTTTGTGGTGGGTTGGATTTCGAGTCTCCACGTTTTGCAGAGAAATTTCTGCAGTTTTCAATACGTATCTCCATCTGGGACCAATACAAAGGACATGGACATGTCAGATTGGTGCTTATTTATTGTTTATTTTTCTTGTTCCCCTTGTATTGAAGACCTGTGGACAAGCCATTTTGGATTCAAGTAACAAAGTCAATCAGTGCAAATAATCCCTGACTGATAATTTAAAAAAAACATTTTCTTAAACTTCATTACTGTTATTTACAAATTCGGCATTTCCAAAGCTGTTGAATTGTTAAAGCTGATAATCGGTGAATACGTGTTTTTACTAAAGCATTGACTTGTTTCTATAAGTTCCACAAGATGGCGCTGAAAAACTTCAATGAAAAGCTGTGCTGCCATATGCTGATCCCCAAAACAGGAATGAATTATTGTCAGAGATAATGAGTCATATTATCATCAAAACAGTTTTATAATACACCTTTCATCCTTATATGGCTTTTGAGTCAATGAATGGGGAAGGGAAAGACAGTTTTATGACAGCACGAACAGCCGTTTCTTGTTTGGTTTCGCTTCCGGTATGATCTGTTTAGAGTTGTACTGGTTTTGTCACCGTGGTTACAGCATACAGTGGTTAGTCCTTGCATGGCTCGGGGACTCCCGTGGGTGTTGTAATTTACTACAATGGAAAAAAACAGATACCTGGCTTTGGTAAACAGAAAGATTCACACCTTATTTAGCTGCAACCACTGTTTGGAATTACCCTGTCATATTATGCACACATTCACTGTTCCATACAACAACAGAAAACTGAAACTTGACCCACCAAGTGCCATGTCTGGTCTTCTTCTCCATTTTCGGCAAAAAAAAAAAAAAAAACGGATGAAAAGGAAACATCTGTCTGCTTCAGTTTCACTGAGCTAAATGAGACTTGAAAGTTAAAAATAGTTGGATCATTTTAAAAATTTAAAATTATGATAAGATGAACAGTTAGTATTTAATTTGATTAGCCTTTGTGAAACTGGCTTCCATAACCAAATCAACAACTGACCAACCAATATTGCAATACAGTATTATATACCAGGATCAAAATTGTATTCATGATACCAATGTGTCACTAACTTATCGATGTGTATCGAAGAGTATGGAAAATAGAGTGGGTGTGGTTTAAATGGAGATGCGGTGTAACTGCAACTAATTTAAACTTAACCCTTCCCTTTTCAGAGGCGTTGGACTACAGTTGAGGTTGCGGTGCGACGTTCCCGGTTTAGTTTCGTTTGTATCACCATTTCTTAATTTTCATCGATTCTACATTTGACCACACATGACTCATCCTTTGAGCTCAGTATTCCCCAGAGTCTCCACAAACCAACAGACACCTGCGCAGACCATGTCACAGTTTGAACCAGACCATGTGGGGTCATGCAACAGTCAAAAACTAGCATTTATTAATTTAAAAAAGGGACACAACAACATCATCTTCATCATAATGATTTAATCAGCAACTAATTTTAGAATTCATGCTCTTTGGTGGTTTTGAATAATGTTCCATCAAGTAGTAGGATTTTCTGTTTTTCTCTGTTCTGACAGGTTAAGGCCATTCTTTTAAGACATTTAAAGATGTCTCTTTGGGACATCTATTTCACATATTGTAGACTGAACAGTGAGTCATTTAATAATGAAAATAAGTTAAAAATGAATTAATAATTAAATTGATTGATTGATTTTGCATCTATCTTGTGGCCAACCTGTGTGATTACCATGGGGCTTTTCAGCTCCTGAGTCTACGTATCCGCTAACAGTGAACTCTATAGTCTGTTGTTTGACACTTATTGACATGGGTTGGTTCACTTTTTTTGTAGTGTTAGACAAAGTATGGAGGGATTTCCTGCATTTTATTAGCTTAGCTTGGGGTTAAGCTTGGAAACAGGATGGAACAGTTAGCCCAGTTAGCTTAGCTTAGTGTCACCTGGGTTCCATAGGTGAACAGCTGTCCTGGTTAGCCTAGCTTAGCAGAAAATGTAGAAACAGAAAGGAACTGCTATGCTGGTGAGTGTGACAAAGTAATTTTTATAAGTAAAGGAAGTTGTTGTTAGTTTTGGACACAACTAAGCTAGCTGTTTTCCATGTTTCAAGTCTCTGTGTTAAGCTAAACTAAACAAGTATTAGGCTACTTTTACATTTAGAAGTTCATATCAAGCTGGTCTAATTCCCAGCATGAAATCTTAAAATACAAACCTTTTCCTTCTTGATACCACTCTCTCTACTTTAACCTCAGGATAACAAAATGACTTTTATGGTAATGAACCTGAAAAACTATGCCACTACTTAATCAACGATTGTGTTAAAGTGTTAAAATACAACTTTTGGCCTATAGCAGAAAATATGATCCTGATGATTTACATGTCCAGACAAGTCTTAGCAGCAGTGTATGATGGTACAGTTTTACAGGAAATAATCTGTGACCTTGTGTGTGTGTGTGTGCGTGTGTGTGTGTGTGTGTGAGAGAGAGAGAGAGAGAGAGAGAGCTCAACAAGCCTTGGAAACTAGCCCAGTATGGACTTTCCCTGTGGTTGTGAACCATATGTGTTCAGGTTAACAGTGACAAGTAGAGCCAGGTAACACCTGCCCTACCCAGCTCTCTTTTCAGCAGCACATGAATAAACAGATGGACAGATGGTCAGCTCCAAATAATAAAATATAATTACTCATTGGTAAACATTGTTGTGATAGCCCAGCTACCTTTGTTTATAATTGCTCCGCAGAGCAGTGATATGCTGTTTTCTTCCTAATATTTACTTTATACATGACATTTTACAAGAACTGGATGAACTGCATGTTGTGTAAGCCAAGGTACTGCATAAAACAGTCATTACCTTTTGTGAAATAACTCCTTGTATTTTATAGTGGTGGAGTAAGTGAGCGTTTTGCTTTTGACATTGCTGACGCTTCAATGCGAAATGCAGTAAATTTCTTTTGACGTGTAAAACAAATCATCACAAGAGCAGTGTACAGCATCAGAGAAAATAATAACATGACAAAAATACTTATACTAATATTTTTTTTATTCTTTGAAATATGTACAACTCAGTGGCACACCTAAGGGGTGGACTTTGACAAATGACAAGGACATTGTGGAAATTTGAAAAAGCATGAGAGTGAAACTGCAGAACAAAGGAAACCAAGACAGAGAGAACTATGGACCAAGGATTGGGTTTCTAATGTGCTTAAGTAGATTAACTATTTAGCAAGCACAAGAATGCTGTGAAGAATAGATCCAGAAGTACTATACTTGAGACTACTTAAAATCTCTACTAAGAAGTTGCCTACTTTTATAACTCAGGTCTCACACAAACATTACATGACATAACTTTGTCTTACTTACTGAAGCGTTTCTACTGTTCCCAAAATAAAGTGAGAAGTTAGTGAGTTCTCTTTCTAGGCTCAGTTCATACAGTGAGAATCACCTTCTCCTGACGTTAGTCATTAAAATGAATGGTAGCAGCATTTATAGATAAATAGCTGAGCAAGTTTCTGATCACTAAAGCCTTGACCAGCAAGGCCCTCAGAAAACAATAAAAACACAGTTCAGGCAACAGAGCCGAGTTGTGAAACCAAGTTACTCTACAAACACATCACAGAGAGCAAGCAGGTGGAGCTGAGGAAATGTTTTGCTTCATCTTGGATTTGGAACAACAGGCATTTTTCTGGTAGTAAATCTAGAAGGGTTAAATAGGTTGGCGGTTTAAGATGTGCACTTGTACTTATTCTTGCAGAGAGTTGCACATTTATTCGTAAGGTGCTGCTAGTCATGGATTTTTACCTTTAGACGGCCTCCACTCTATGCTATGATATGCTAACTGCTAAGTTAAGCTAACTGCACTGCAGCTCTTGGCAGGAAGGAGAATTTGTGCCATCTGCCCAAAGTTTTAACCTGTTCATGAAACAAAGGCAGAGGGTTTTACCAATGCTGCATGGTTTTAACTATCCCGCCCTCATAGAGGCTCTTCTTTCTTCACCTGAACCACATTGGACAGGACGTCCTGTGGTTCTGACTGAAGAGTCTGGTTCTCGTTGACAAGCATATTGAACTGCAAGTCGCTGTACTGGGAAAGAGTGTACGAAGCAAAGTTCTGATTAAAGTTCATATCCACGTTGGCACACATGGGCTCCTCCTCAGCGTCGCAGGACATGTCGATGTTAGGGTCAGAAAACACTTCCCAAAATGCAGGCATTTCTAGCAGCTGATTAATGAGCGTCGTCTCATCCGTGCGGTTGTTTGTGTCCTGGGGTGCATTGTAAGATGCTTCCCCCAAAGCAGAGGCTGCAGGCTGGGCAGCACAAACCCTCTTGTCTGGAGACATCATTGTTTGAGGCTGCGGAAAGTGGAAGGGCTGCTCTGCTGCAGGTGCAGACCCTGCTGTAGGAGATGGAACAGATTGTGTTACAGAGAAATTAAAAAGCTGTGAGTAATATGACCGAAGGTCAGTTATTAGGTAGCGTTTATCTTGGATGTGAGTCCTGGATTTTGAATCTAGATATTACTTAAACGTTTGCCAGCAAAAACAGGACTCATTTAAACACAACAATCATTAAAAGGCTTCAGCAATTCCGACAAACGTTGTGAGGGCACAATGTGTGTGCGAAAACAAAATCCAACTGTCGTGCAAGATTTCAACATTGTGCTTTTTGTAGGTTTACCATCATTAAAGTCACACAATTTTCACCATTCATTAACATGAACAATGAAAATATGAAACAGAAAGAAACAAAAAACTGTGCCGTCAAGCCTCACCTGTCGAACAAGGCTTCTCCCTGAAACTGATGTCCGACTTTATTCTGCTCTTCCGCTTCACCTCGTATGGATCTGAAACAGTTTGGAAATAGCAAATTTAAACTAAATAAATATACAACATATAAAATAAACCCAAAGATTAGACACTTCAGTGTATGGTTCTGACAAACCTGGGTTGCGAGGCAGGTACGTGTAGGTAACTGGCTCGCTCTCCATTTGGTCTGAGATGCGACGGAGCACAACGTTGACTTCAACCTCCTCTGTGAGGTTCTGGTCCTGGTAAGGTGGTGTCTTAAACACAATAGCGATCTGCCGGTGCACGTCTGTCTGTGCAAACACCCCGTTCGCCTTCCATGGCCCTCGCCTGAATATAATCTCTATGTCATCTGTGGATCAGTGACCACATGTTGAGCTGTGTTAATCAAGACACTCACCGATGGTTCTCATCCTTGCTGACATGAGAATATGGAGTTTTTTTTATGTATAACAGAAGGGTTTCCCTCTCACCTTTCTGCACTTTGTCACACAACATGAAGATCTCTGTGTGGCCTTTGCAGGAACCTCTTTGCTCGTTCAAGCAGGTGATCTTCAGCTGTGAAGTAGTTGTGGCCTCTGGAGGCAAAATTACCAACAACAAAAGAAACCATAAAAGTCCACTGGTTACACTGCGGTCAAGAGTCATTCAAGTTTTTGTGTTTGGTTGTGTCTTACTTTTGTCATAAATTGTGGTGGACACCACTGGGCTCAGACTGTCCTTTCTGCCATCCTCCCACTCAAGGTCACATTGGAAACACAAACGCACAGCATTCATGTCCAGATCTTCAATTCCTTTTGTGTGACCAGCTGAGGGATGAAAAGAAGAAAAGTCAGCTCATAGCAGGAGTCACAGTGAATTGGAGAAAAGAAAATGATCTCAGACTTTTAGACATCACTGTATATAAATAGACAGATGCACTGTACACAAAGAGAGGCAGGTGTGTGCACTCATGGGAGCTTGCATGTTAGCGCCCCACTCACTTTGAAAGGGGTCGATATTTTGGCTTCTTCTCTTCTGAAGTGAAACCTCCAGCTCTTTCCTCCTCACACACTGAATACCAAGGTTTGCAAAGCTGCAAGTTAAAATGGGAAATAAAACAAGAAGACAGATTTTTTTTGGGACCTTAAAGTTTTGACGATAAAGTCTAAGATAAGGAAGAAGCATAATCACACTGGGAGGGAGATAATCGAGAGATGGATGTGCACCTGTGACACCGGTTGTTGTGAGGGTTGAATGTGACCACACAGATCCCTGAACCAGTCGGGCAGTCTTTACCCACAAGGCAGTGGGGGTGAGGCCGGTGTGGGAGGTCCTTAGTCACCAAGGAAACAGTCACTTTCACCTTCTTAATGTTTTCAATGGGACCCTGAATCTGAAAGGAGGAACATGGCAGGAAAATGAGGGAAAGAAAAATTCCATGCAGCAGATGTTGTCTGAAGACGAGTGCTGGGCATATTTCACCTGTACATGTATTCATGGGTCATTTAATATGCTGATAATATCCTCTATTTATGGATTTGTCAATGAAACATTACAAATTCCTGAGCCAAAAGCGAACAATCATGTTTTTATTTTCTTCTGTGAATCTATAATGAAAAAATCTACAATTTAGTTTCAAATAATTAAATTTTAAATCCACCAAAGTCAGAAATCTACTGAATTCTTGCTGGTAAAATCCCCCAAATCTCAAACTCTTATTTGGTGATGGTGTTTTCATAAGGAGGAGATAGATGTGTTGGTGCGTTTGTTAGTATGCAGGCAGGGTGTGAACCACTTCGACCACACATGAGAAGGGATTTGTGGGGACTTTCTAATTGACTCTCACCAACCCACATCACTCTGGCTCCACGCCTCTAAACCCTCTTCACAGGGGGTTCAAGTGAACAGACCAAACAAGGCTCTAGGTAAAGCCTGCCAAAGTCTGAGAGCTGGTAAGTCCCCTTTTAAAATCAAAAATGGAAATCACATTTAACTTCACATACAACGAGATTTTCTTGATGATGATTGTACCTCTATCATAGGCTGAGTCTTGTTGTTGTCAGTGCTGGACGCCCCCAGGATGCTGCCGGCTGAGCGTCCCTCACACTCGTACCGAAAGCGCATGCCTCTGTCCTTGGGCTCCTCCACCACCACCAGCCTGGGCTTCTCTAGAATCCGCTCCAGCATCTCGTTGTCTCCCCGTTTCTTAGAGCAAACACCACCAGTGCTCCTGGGGTCAGGCAAACACAGACCTTGACTAGGGCGAGAGGAATTTGCTGGAGAAGCAGCAACTCGGGACGGAGGAGCCGACGCCATCTCTTTGGAATCATTCAGCCCGAGCAAAGACTGAGGGAAGGTGCAGGTTGTCTGAAAAACAAAACAAAACAAAAACACACAATTTGTTCACAGTCCCAGTGAGATAGGAAACATGTTTTGCAACAGATTCAGGACTAAGGCGGCAGCATAAACAATACCCAACAGAACAATACTTAATACAAATGTTTTGAATAAAGAACAGACAAATAGATACAGTGGTCTTGATTCATCAGTTTAATTTAAGGGTGGATAAGTTTACCTGTGAGTGTGAGTGGTGCTTGAGCTAAAACAATTACCTGATTAATCAGTCATTCAACAGAAAATATATAATAGCTAATAGATTGCTTTACTACTTTCTCAGGCAAAAATAGTCTTTTATTAGATTTCCTGTTTCTCTTTTTCTTTTATAAAAGACAATCCTATTACCGTATATATTTACATTTGTAGGATTCATTTTACTATTTTTTTCCCCTTGGTACCACCAGATGGCCCATTCCAATTACGCCGGGCCTTTCCTAATGTCAAGTCGCTCTTCTTCGCGTGACCTAATCGTGCGCATCTTCTTCCACAACAAAATGAGCTGCTGGGATTTCAACGAACAATGGACCGCAAATTGTTTTTTTCCGCACTGAATTACGATCAAATGCCGTGTGTCTCATTGTTAAGAAACTGTTGCCGTATACAAGGAATACAACAATAGCTGACACACATGCTTCCACCAAGCATGGTAACTATGCTAGCAACTTGTCATCTGAAGAAACTGCCGCCGTGTTAGCAGCCAACTTACTGACTCAGCTAAACTTTTTTTATTCGTCAATATACTCAAGACTAAAGGAGGATTTGTCAAAGTGGTCTGATGCGTCACTGAATGAGTTGTACGTGATGAGACGTTCAGTGTGATGGACGTAAACACAACACACCTGAGAGCCCAGCTTCCTGATGAGCACCTGAGCGCTGTAGGATTTCCACAACAAACATGGCGCCAGCCACTTTGTTCCCATTAAATCCATCATGGGTGAGCTGTTATTTTTTATATACTTTTAAGTTATTAGTTAAATTTATTAATTAAAAAGTGAGAAATAGATTTAATATGCATTTCATGTTTTATACTCTCTCATTTGTCATTACATCTACTAACGTTCTGTCCCACTGGTCACTTTTAAAAACAAAATGTGGCCAATTGATTTTGCCCACTGCTGGACTACAGGTTGTGCAGCAAAACATAGACTAAAACTTAACATTTAAAACAGAGAACTGGATTTTTGTAATTCATTACAGCACAGGACAGTGCACCTAAAGCTTTCTGTAGTGAAACCAAACAGCAGAGATCACTCACTGTTTATCCATCAAACATGTGCTCTTTGAATTTGGCCTCACCGTTACACCACAGGCATCAGGTTTTTCCGCTCCCACACAAACTTTGTTTAATATTATTGTCTCATTCTCTGCGCTGGTTTTGCATTTTTCAATTCTCCTTATCATCAATCAACAGCTTGGCGCTTTTACAGGGCGTTAGGTAAAACAAAGCAAAACACACTGAAATTTGAGTCTCTTCAAGCATCAGTTCAACGTAAAGATGAAGGATCAAACCTGTAGGGAACAAAGAAAGCAGTCTTCTTTCACACCAGAGGGCTCATTAAACCGTTGCTGCTAAGATCTTCCCGTGACCTTGCATGAGATAATTTTTCCTTTCGAGCTACGAGTATATGTTGCTCTGTTAGCATGTTAGTCTGAGCATACCTGTTTGCCTTAAAGGACTGGAGTTAAACAAAAGCGTGACAAACTGAGCCAGCGAACAGGAAATGGGGAGTCAGCCAAACCTGACGTAGATCGACCAATTGAAGACGCAGTGTGGTGCTAAGAATGCAACCTCTAACCCACAGTGGGTTTGGCTTGTAAACAGAAAGGATGGCAAACTGAAAGTCGGAGTCAGATTACAGTTTTTTTTTTCAAGTCGACCCAACCACTCCTTCTCCACCCCTTCTTTCTATGCTTTCCTCCTCAAGAAAAGCATGCTGAGGAGGCATGACAGCCTCTCAAAGGCAACAGATATTCATAGCATTTTAACAAACCGTATCAACACACTGAAATCCACCCAATGATGTCTGCACGTCATTTTCTGATAAACAGTGAAAGTGTATCTGTTTGTGCCAGCTACAGCATTGTTACAGTTTAATCAGACTACAACACTGCTGATCACTGTGATGCATCTAAACCACGTGCTTTATAGTAAGAGTCTGAGCTGCTTGTCTGTCTCACTGCTGTTTTGTGCAACAACAAAAGAGCAACAGTAGGCTGCACTTGTGTCACACTGCACTTCATTATGCCAACATTTAATCCTTCAAATCCCAGAAGCTTATTTTAAGACTGCACTGACAAAATAACAAATTAAAATACAACAATATGTCAGCATTTGTATCACCACAGATCAGTGATTCATATGCACTGTCAGCAAAGACATATGTAATTAACTCAAAACTCAAAATAAGTTTCATCATGACTCAGCATCTTGAGAAATGTTGACTACCCGTTTAACCTTGGGCTGCTTTGTTCAACCAACAGTCCAAAGCCTGAAGATGTTAACAACAGTGATAATAATAATAATAAATAATTACTGCTTTATTTCTTTTGCTTTGTGTAACAACAACAACATATTACATCAACTCTTTGTTTTGAAGAGGGTAGCTAATAGATATCTAGCTAATAGCTCAGGGAAACAATATATCAGTATCTATCATATGTCTATCTATCTATCAATATCAAAATATCAATAATTCTGTTGCAAGATTAAAACACACAACTTTTCTAACACTTGCTGAACAATAATCTTTAAGAGAAGAAATTATTGTATCTGACAATATTCGGCAAGTTTAAAACATTTTAAGTACCTCATAGAATGCAGTTTAGTAGATTTAATATAATCAACGTCATTGATGAATAAGCACTAATTCATTTACACCTTTATTACATTTTACCTGTATATCCCTAAACTATAATGAATTACTCGCAGTCTAGATAAGCAGCAAACTGGTGAATGAATAGGTTTTTCACAAGGTCATAGGAAGTCTTTTTTTTTTTACTTTCCATTTCCTCCAGACACACTGTATTGATTTCTTTCTTGTGTTTGCCCCCCTCCCTTTCTTTCTTTCTTTAACATCCCACCCCCACCTAGCAGAAAAAAATAACATGTTGATTGTTGCCAACAACACAGACAGAAATGCAAAACACTCCAAAAGGTGCAACCAAGGACCCACTCACCGGGGGTGCAGTGCCTCTGGCGACCAGCACCGGCTGTGATGACCTTGAGCTCTGGCGGTGCATCCTGGGGAGCTGCCTGCACTGTGACTGAGGGAGGATGTCAGCTGGAGGAGGACAAGGTCTGGGTAGGTTTAGAACTGACTGCTCACCATCTTGTGTGATGATTTCCTCAATCAGATCTATAAAACAATTAAAAAATATTGTTGACAAAGTTTCTTAGATCGAAAAGTTAGGGCCCCCGATAGGATCACTTAACAAACTTTAGGGGTTATCAGATCATAAAAACGTAATATTTACCTTAAGTCATTTGGGCTTTCCCCTAATTTTTAGTTTTCTTGCAACATTTTCCTGAGTTGCACAATTAAAACCATATGGATTGGACCATTTCCTACTACAAATTGATGTGGTTGAGTAAAAGTTTAAGTTGCATAAATTTGAAAACACTGAAAGACAATGGTATTTACTCTAGTAAATCCCTACAATTTACCACCACTGTGGAATCCACCACTATTTATCTACTAAAAGGTGGTCACCAATTTGACCTGCAGTTAAATTTGCCCTGCAGTCTGGTTAGTGAGTTGTTATCAGATTCATTAGGCAAAACGCAACAAAAACACAAAAATAAATAGCTGCAACAGATTTTAGTAATGGTTAATAGTGTTTTAATGAGACATGTGACAATATGCTGGTGTTGTCATACTTAATATGAATGTAACTACATAACTCAAACTTGTGTGTTGATTAGTTGCCTAAGAATGTTGAGTCATCACAATGCGAGGGCAGCAGAAACACTAAACGGTCATCTCGGGACACGGCATAGTCATGTCATGTCATCAAGCACGTGAGTGACTTTGCCGAGTATAAATATAATTTGGGGCAAAAACAAATAAGAGTCCAAACTCACCAAAGTCCGACAGGCCTCTCTCTGCAGGGCAAACAGAAAACAAACAGTGAGTGATCGGAGTAAAAAACACGGCTGTAGCGGTAAAGGCAGTGAAGTCAGTGGGTGAGTGGGTGTGTGGGAGCCGGGTAGATGTAGTCAGATCCCGGGTATGGGTGTTGGCTCCTGCGCTCAGACAAATCACATGCCCGTGGATGATGTCAGCACTGTCTGTCCCTTACATACACACACATACACACCCACATATTCAGGTGTTGAGAGTTCAGACATACCATGGGTACCAGTGAAGATGTCCATGTCTTTCATCGCATGTAATCAGGCTTGTAAACACCATGAACTCGAACTGTCGTCGTGTCCTTGAATTTTTTTTTTTTTTTTTTTTTTGCCCGAACCGGGTAAATCTCGGTCCAGGTCGTCGCTTCCTGGTCAAAACCGTCTCCCTTGACTCAGAAACAGCTCGGTTAAAGACTCGTCAGATGAGACTCTCGCTCTGGACGACCGCACCGACCCGCGAAAAAATCTTAAACACACTTGGAATCACGTCCTGAATGGTGTTTAAAGTCTTCGCTTTTCTTGACATGAGCGTTTCCGCACCAGCGCGCCCTGTGATTGGCTGCTTCAGAGTGGAAATCCCCTCCGTGTCGCGTCACCTCCCAGACGGGAAACTCCCCCCCGCCCCCCCTCAGAGAGCAGGTTCATAACTGCAGTTTCATTAAGATATGCAGTGTTTTTCTAATTACAACATTCCAAATATTCATCTCAAAAGAACATCGTGACCCTAAAACTAAGAAAATGTTTTATTTATTAAGTTATCCGATCTCACGACTCGGTGTTGTTTTTTTTTTCCACACTCCGTTTCACTGCATATGCAAAACAACTGGCATCTATTTAAACATCTATTTAAATGAGGTTCCACCCCTACACGCGAGTGACATCCCCAACGTGGCCTCTTCCAGCAACAGTGTTTCGGGATTTCTCCTGGTTGCATCATGCCACTGTTCTGCTTCCAAACCGGTTTCCTACAAACCGAGAGATTCCGTATGTTATGACGAAATGCAGCTCTGCGTCTGCACCAATAAACCCGTCCTGCATGTTCACAGAGTTCCCCTCCAGAATAGGGTTCTGACTTGTGGCGGTTTGTTGTTATAAGGCGCACCAGTGACACCTACTGTTCAGACAACGTTCGATTTAAAGGAAACGGAAATCGAAAGTTGAGGAGTTTAGAGGAAACAGTATAAAAAATATTAATCAATCCCACATAGCTGCAGGGATTTGACTGATTAGGAAAGCGTTAAAGCTAAACCAGGTTTAGATGTGGTGTGACACTTGAACAGTCCAATTCTTTGACATGCTGATTTACGATGCCATGTACTGTAACTGCACTCAAACCCTAAGACTGATGACTAGATTATTTCTAGCTTATTACATTTAAGGAAAAATCTCTTTAAAAAAATATAACGTTTCATGCAAAAATGTTGTTCTTTAACTCGGCACAGTAAGTACACAGAGTGAAATCAACGAATCTTTGCGTAAACATTTTAAATCACACTTAAGTTTTACTATAAACATGAATGCTCAAATTTTAATATGCACCAACATCAAACTCTCAATTTCAGGATTTACAGCACTCAAAAACAAGAGACACTGTAATTCTTCCAGCACACACCTGACTGTCTCCACTAGGTCAGTCAAGGTGATTTGGCTTGGAGTGTAAAACAATTAGAAAGTCAGGCGTCCGTCCGAGGGGAGAAAATAAAAATTAGACTTGCAATTTAAGTATTGCTGGACTGTTCTGACAATTGTATTATTAACATGACAAGCGGAGATTCTGTACAATTTGAGGACATACAAAAGAATGGGTCAGTGACTGAAAATGAAAAATTAAGTCATTGACAATATTAATATATTTATATTAATACCAACAAGGCGATTATTTTTTTATGTTCATGATTAGAACATTTACCATTGTTTAAAATTTAGGGTAGTAGTCACCGTCTAGCGGGTGGTGTCTTATAGGGGCATCCACTTCATCTCCCGTCACTCCCTCTCTACAGCCCCCATCATGGCTCAGCCCCTTTCCCGTTTGCCCCATGCACTACTCACCAGTTTACAGGCAATCCAAAACATGGTGCTCACATGGAATGGGGAAAAAAATTACAAGGCATCTACAAAGAACAAAAGTTGCACTTTGCCTTTCTTCTCTGTATTAAAAAAACAACTGCAAACTGTTCCCCTCCCAACCTCTACTCCAAGACACTGCTCCCCTCTGAAAAATCATAAGAATACAGTACATCACGTTTTGTTTTACTTCACTTGAACCGCAAAACAAGAGGGTGAGGATGGGCGGGAAACAGAAATTAGAATTAACAAGTCTACACTGAATATGATTCTCTGTGGCTCAACACAGAAATCAGAGGGAACAGTTCAACTGCATTTTTTGTAGCAGTGTCCTTGACAGCTTAATGACAACAACCCTCCTCCCTGCCTAATGGTCACAAGTCCTCTTCGCCCCAGCAGTAAGGGCATGGTCTTGCTTAATCGTTTTTCTTCTCCCCCTCTGATTTGTCTGTGATGGCAGATGTGGCGGCTGCAGTGGAAGCAACGTCTGCCGCTGTCTTGTTGCTCTGGTTCTGGTCTACTCCGCTCGTGCCAAACTCGTTGACCCTGTTCGGATCAACCCGATAGATCCAGCGCTGGTAAAGATAGATGAAGAACACCACATCTGTAGGAAAACAACAAAGGTTAGTCCAATTAGAAAGTAACTTGTTTATGATAGTTGAATGTAGTCATTAAATTTGAACAAATGCTTATCTTTTTTATGCCTTGGGATTTTACACATTAATAGACAATTTGGAGACAGGTTTTTGGGACAATGTCACTTAAGCTGTCCAAGTTGATGCAAGATGTACTACAAGAAACTCCAGTCACAAATGCTGAGAAATTTCTAGTAAACACTATGTGCTCTGAGGCCTCACTTAAATTACTTCAAAAACAGCAAAGTAAAAAATATTTACTCCTTGAGTGAGAAAGAGAAGATTCAGAAATTAGCCCCTCTCTTAAAGAAACAACTAATGTTTCTGGTTCCCCAGATCCTAATTTCTCAAAAAATGTCATTGTGTAATTCAGAGAAGACATACCATCTCTGAGGCATCCTATCCTGTACATCATGGGCATCTTGATGACAAAGGCAAACAGGTCATCAATAAATGTATTGAGAGCTTTGTAGGTGAGCATCCTCCATGGGAGGTGAGCCACAGACTTCATTTTGTAGTTGATGAATAGCTGTGGCGTCATTGTAATGAAACCTAAAACAGGGAAAGGAAGGAGCTAGTTATGACATACAAATACACAAGGGACAGTAAATTAGACAGGAGGCAGCATGACTGAGTGCGCCCTCATCGCGACTATTAATACACCACAGATTGGCAGAGGCCATTGGGAATAATGCGTAACCATGATGCAAGTTCAAAAACATTAGCTCTGTGTACATCCACAGCAATATAATCAGCCTAAACTGTAGACTTCAATGATTAACACTGACAGAAACAAAACCTGTTGAGTACAGAGTACCAGTGATCGGTGTTGAATTTTAATCAATGTTGTAAAATAGAGAAAAAAAATCTTATCAGAATGTGTCTGTGCTGCTTCATCTAAAATGATTGTGTACTTAAACTGATTTATTAACTTATCTTCAGGTTTTAATATATCGTTTTACTTTTACTCCTGTTCATCATCCACTTGTTTCTTTTAAATCCTCCTGTCAGCCCATGTACAACTGATATTTAATATCATATTTCTTCCTTTTGAATGCAGTAGGATATAAATTCTTCAGAAACTTACCAAATGTTAACAAGAAGCCATAGAGCATGCTGAGTACCCATGAGTACCAGCCTTTGTGCTCTACGTACAATAAACTGTAGACCGCATAGCAGCCAAACAGAGGGTAGAGCAGCCATGACAAGTACTTAAAAGCCATCTGTTCAAAAGAGAGAAAAATAATTATTATTCAACTATTTTTTAAACAAAAGATCTACATAGTAAAAAAAAAAACTTAAATGGTGTGCTTTACAAGATGTGTTTGAGGTATTTTATTCATTAAGACAGAAATGTCTATTTAGACAGTTTGTAGTAAAAACAATAGTTTGATGATGTTCTACTATTTTTAAAAATGCAGCAGTTGAGTATTGGATTAACTTACATCGTCGTAGATTTTGGTAGAAGACTCCACATATGTTGACTTGTCTTTGAATACCAATCTTGGAAGCACCCCTGCAATTTTGTTCTCTCTGTCCAGCTAAAAACAAAGGGAAAGAACACATGTAATATACAGGTATAAATTTTGAGGCTGACTAAAGTCAGAAAACATGAGTCTTCGATTCTAATGATGTGACCTTTTTTAAATCTAGAGCCCAGTCTTGAAGAGAAGTCTAAACTTTATCTGAACACATTTCACTGATTAGCACCCACTGAATGCATTGGGCTGATATTTAAAAAAGTTAAACGTTAATCAAACAATATTGCGCACAAAAAAACATATATTTGTGTTATTCTGACTTACTCTGACATCCATGACCTTGGTGATTTTCCACAGGTCAATAAGAAGGCCGATGAAAACGCTGACCTGCACCACAAAGTTGGTTTCATTGTCCAGTATGTACAGCAGCACTACCAGAGACTGGAATACTCCAAATATGATGGAGCGCACAGACAGACCCTCTAGCGACTGTCTGCTGTTCCAGAACTGGATATCTGAGGAGGAGATGCAGGTAAGCTGAATCCTGGACCGATACTGTATAAATTATTCTGAATGCAAACTGTGCTGTGACCTTACCATTCTTGAAGGCAAGAAACTCAAAGATGCTATGCACAATGGAGACAACAATAGTGAGTCCCAGCAAGTATGGGTTGGTCTCCAAAAGGGCCACCTGCAAGAAAATTGTTTTTTATCCTGCGTTAATGAAAATATACAATGCTTTTATATATACATATAGTTTTGGGATGAGAATAACAAGTTGCTATACTACTATGATACTATTAATGATTATGTATTAACATCCTGAGTCACTACACTAGAGGGTTTGTCTATGACCCTTAATCTCATACCTTGACAGAGTCTTGGTCTTCATCAGACTGCTCATACGTGTCCTCAGGCAGGAAATTCCATGGTGAGCGTGTGTTCTGGGCAGCGTACAGCTGCCAGCGCCACAAGGACAGTGGGCAATAGATCAGGCGCAAGGGGAGCTTTGTCAGGGTCTCATTGATGGGATAGTAATCTTTCTGGAGGTTCCAGTAGTCATTGAAGTACACGATGGGGTAGTAGTCGCCGCTTACTGCATCAAACTTTACGTCTAGTGATAGGGTAAGAATACAATAATGTTAAAAATTGCTCCGTCACAAAACCTTAAACAATGTCCATTCTCTGGGTGTTTAAACTTCTGTTACAAGTGAGTCATTTCATAACCTGACCAGGAAGCACAAATGACAAAAACAAACGTACGTTGGTCTAGAGGAGGGGGAACAGAGCCCTTGACCCAGGCTGTGTGGTCATCTACCATGTTGATAGTGAGGTTGGGATGCCAATGAGAGATAATCTCCACTGGACCGTGACTTTCTGCTCGCTGTGGAGAAAAACGTTGCAAGATTTTAGACACATCAATAGCACTAGGCTTATAGTGCGTGGATGTAAACTGCAATTTTCTCATCCCACAAAGCTTGTTGACTGCATAGCCGCACATGCCAAATTATCAAAAGGTCACTTTCTCAGTGGGTGTAGTCACAAGCCAGTGGACTGAATGACTGCAGGCTTTTTGGGAATCAGTTCCAATTCTTTAGCCTTCACTAACAACTTTTTCACAGTGGTAAAGGTGGTGAATAATATTAACTTTTTAACATAGATAAAAAACAAACAAAACAAAACTCAGTAGTGCTGTCTATGGGACAAAGAAAACAATGTTTCTAAAAAAAAAAGTTAATATTCCAACCTTGATCATTTCAGGATCTGCCTCTGTCTCTCCTGTCAGCAGATTTTTGGTCTTCAGAAACTTTCTTCGCTTGAATTTATTTAACACTGCAAGTAAAAAAAGTAAACATTTATTCTTACTTTAACTTTTGTCCAGAGTTTACAAAATCTGCATTTTGCACATGTGCTTACTTCGTGTTGAATGAACTGTTGCCAGTCTGCGGTACTGCCCTTTGCGTTTGGGGTCTGGGTGGAATCCACTTTTCGTGAAATAGACGTGAATGTAAAGAGAACCATTCTGCTGTACTTTCTGTAAGCACACAATGAAAAATGTTAATTCCACGTACAAACAGATCCACATCACTAATCTATCAGGGTTATTGGCTACAGCTTCTGTCTCTCTCTTTACACACCACTCTCACACCTCCCACTGGTCTCACAACCCTCCTCCCATCCATCCTTAGTTACCTCTGGGATGTCCATCTCCTCATAGTGCTCGTAGCAGCCATCCCCATTTTCCCCCATGTTCCAGTCTCCATAGACTAGGTCCCTGTGGTACCAGAACAAGGCTTCTGTGTTGTTGAAGTCAGAGAACACCTCCTCCTGGGACACATAGACATACAGGTCCTGTAGACACAATGAAAAATATAAAGGTGTTTATTAGATTAAACAAACAGAAAAAAGCAAAACGGTTATTCCAACAGGGAGCCATGCCATTTGATTGTCTTGATACTTAAGAGGGTGGGAGTGTGAGGAATGTGTAAAGAGTGTATTTTAAATAAAAGTTATGAAGAAGATGCAAATGAGAAAATGTGATTTAATGAGGAGGAGACAAGTGTGAAATACCATGAGTGTATCCTTGGGGAAGAGGTTCCTGCTTGGTACCCTTGGTGCCCCTGCTGGTGTGGTGGGGTCAGGTGTTGATGGCCCTCGGCGAAACCAGCTACTGATCGCCCAGATTATGAAGATTCTTGAAAAACAAGATCAAACAGTAATTTAAAATGCAAATACTGGATACAGTATCAGAATCAGAATTACTTTATTAATCCCTGGAGGGAAATTCAGAAAAAATAATGTAGTTTTGACTTTTTTCTTGCAGTCTAAAGAGCAGCTGCAGGAGAGTGGAACCAGAAAGGAGTCTAATCTGATTAAACTGTATCCAGTCAAACTGCATTACACTCATACTGCGAGGGAAACGCTGATATTGCATCATAACTCATAGGTTAAAATGAGAACACAAAACAATCTGGCTTGTTTAACAATACTAATAATTTACTTCCATCCTCCCTTTGTTTGGTTGGTAAGTGTTACACTACAGTGGCATACAAATATTGCACGCCAAAAAACATCAGCACTCATTAAATTGTGTAAAATAAAACAGTATGACAGAATTTATCTCAGATAAACTATATAGTTTATCTGAGATTTTTTAAAGTAGATTTTATATATACCGTATTCTAAACAATAGAAATTGCAGCAAACAACAATTTTTGAAATTCACCTGAAGAGGACGCCTTTAATGATCTGCCATGCATTAGGTGCTGGTTGCTGTTGCTGCTGAGGGTCCTGTGCATTTTCGGCCGTCTGCACAGCCTGGCCATCTGTTGCTGCAGCAGTTCCATTGCTGCTCACCTACAACCATCAAGACACACAAACACGTGAGTAACTATATGTCACATCATTGTTTTGGCTGATTTAACACCAATCGTATAAAGAATTGTCAGTCTTAATATTTAATTAAGTCAAAATTTAGCAAAGTGCCACTTTACATATAAATGGAAATTTGACATATATGGGTTTAAATTGTTCAGATCAAAATGAAAATCTATTTGAAGGTGTAAAATTGAGTTGGCAACAGAGGCCTTTTTTAAAATAGTTTTTTAAAATTAAACATTAAACTGAAAAACAAATGATAGTTGAATTGATGAGTGAAAAGTGTTGGTTAGTGCATCCCTTCAAATATAACAGATTAAGAATTATTTAAAAAGCAAGTCCACCAAAATTAATCTGGCAAAACAGGTTGTGACAAGCTTCTGCTTTTAACTATGAATATTAAAGAATTATTTTACATTAGATTTAACATATTTCAATTTCATCAACAGACATACTAGCAGATTTAAAAAAACGTAAAATATCTCACTTTGTTCTTTAACAGAATTTAACCTTGAAAGCCTCAGCATGTATGTATCCCCCACCTCCCCAGCAAGGCCACTCTATTCAAGTAACACAATAGACAAGCACATGCCAAGTCATGAGACCCATTCCCTATCTAAACATCTAATCTCCCCTTTTGTCACAAAACAAGGGAGAACAGCAGCTGGCCACTGGAAACAAACGTTAAAAATGTTTTCCGTTTGTTCACTTGTATTCCTTTAACACGGCCTAAAGAAAATCTTGAAGTGAGTGAATGGTGAAAAAGTAAAGGTGTGGAATACTAAACATTAGGATCATACAATCAGGCTTTTAGTCCCATTGCCATTCCCTGCTGTGTTAGATTAGAACCAGTGCTATAGCAGACATGGACCTGTGTCTGCCAGGGGGATCAACCTACCTACTGTAGCAGCAATATTTGTTCAATCCAATTTTTACGTCCAACAATTACCACCACTTTTGTACAGTCTCTCATTCATGGTGGATGTGAAGTGTATGAGGTTGTCACAACCCCAAAGGAGGGTGTCACCCATTAAAGTATTATTAAAGCCACATTTCAGGAACGTTGTCATCTTCATCGACTTAGCCAATATGGCTCCTACACTAACCATTACCCAGACAGATAACCAACACACTCAACTGGTTACCTAGTCCATTTTAGGATAATAATTTACATTTTATGGACTAAATGTGGATTAACAATTAACCACCTCCTCAGGGTTCAGAGTAAATACTTCTCATTGACTCAGTGTACTATAAACCAAAAAAAGTAAACATATACGTTTTGCTGGGGGCTTTTAAGTCCACAATCCTCCATGTCTTATCACAGTGTTTGGTGCCACTGTAAATAAGAGTGAACAGAAAGGTGGATCGTCTTGAAAGAGTGATGGTTCACTTTGACCTCTGTTAACCCGTGATAAGCATTACTCAACCTGGAAGACAAGTCCCAGGCTACTAGCTACACCTGAGTCATCTAACTTGTGAATGCTAACACGGCAAACAGGGAGATTGCGATAATTTGTTTTTAATTCCGTGGGGTTTTACAAAATGTACGTTAAGCCCAAGTGTTCCCTGTGGGGGGACTATAAACAAAAGGCAGGTGAATGAATGTCTCGATGGAGAGCAGCGTGCGGGCAGCTGGAGACCGGCCCGGCTGCTGAAGCCGAGCTGCGTCGCTCAGGTTCGGGCCTTGTGGTGGCTCTCTGACGCCCCGCACCAGTCAGCTGGCTCAATCCAACACACTTGGAGCCAGCTGCCCGTCTCGGCCCATTCACGTCACCCTATATCTGCTGCTGACACTTCACCCTTAACGCCGCGCTGCCTCCGCGCATCCAGCCCGCTAACGACGGGGCTCTCTCGGCTCGTCGTTTTAAAACCAGCCGGCACTGACAACGTCACTGAGGCTCATGTAACGATCGACTGACACGTTTATATAATAACGCCCAGAGACGCGACGCTCAAAACTAAACCACACGACGCCCTTTGCCCGGCAGTGAGACGAGAGCGTGATAAGAGGACTGTCATTCATTTTACCTCGCCGTTGCTCACGGTAGATTTAGTCGCTTCGCTCTCCTGCGTCGCCATCTTTCCTTGTCTCTGTCGCGCACACGACACAGCACACTGTGAGCTGGGAAACCGCGCGAGAGGTTAGTTGTTGCGTCACTAGAGTGACGTGTTCCTCAGATGAGGGTGATTAAAAAAAAAACCCCGATGCGCTTTAACTTAACACATCAAAGGGACGTCGTCGCAAAATCACGTGATGCAAAACAAACGTCAACTTTCAATGTCTGTCATGTTTTATTATATTACTATATGTATTCTGATTGTGTAATAACAGTTTAAAGGTCAAATGTAACAAACATTGGGATTGTTTTTTAAAAGGAAAGAAGAAAGTTTTATTTGGCATTGTCACAGTACACTTACACAGTACACTATACAACGAAATGCTTTTAACCCATCACACACACAAGTGTGAGCAGTGGGCTGCCAAACAGTAAAGGCACCCAGGAGTAATTGGGGTTAGAGGGGCCAGTGGTGCTGAGAGCAGGATTTGAACCTCAAGCCCAACTCTCTGACCATTAAGCTACCACAGGAGTAGGTAGGCCTGTTGGGTATGCCTGGAAATCAAAAGTTACTTTGAAATGAGTTATGAGTTATTTCAAATGTAGGTGTATAACACAGGCTTGCCTTGGCAAAATTTTCACACAAAGCATCAATTTTTTATTTCAGTGGTTCAATGTAAGCCAAATAAAGTGCAAACAATTTGATCTTAAAGAAACAGAAATTTGGTCTGAAAAATAAAGGACAACTTACATCTTACTACGCGTACTGTACTGTACTGTACTGCAATGAAGCCTAAAATGGGACTGTTTTACACACCACATGCAAGATTCTACAGCTGTTTAGAAGGAAAATATATACCTTTTCATATATTGACACTCAAACTCAAGGCATAATTGCAGAAACAATCGGAAAAAGGAATAATTCTTTTTGTTTTTTTATGTGAGGGTAGTACCCCTGACTCAAAATACAAGTAACAGCTGAATTAGTTGTTAATATACAGTAACAATTCAGTGAAGAGTGAATTATTAAGGCTACTTTTGTTAAGGTTTTACTCTGAATTTCTTGTCTGGCAAGTAGAAAAAGATTAATTTGACCAACGAAGACTGGTTCTAACGAATATCTCTAACATTAGTCTGGTTTGATAACAAGCCAAACTCCCATCTTTAATTTAGTGTCAAAATATTTCATGGTAAAATTTTCCTTCCGCAAACGGCTGCCCAAACGTCAGACCATTCTCTCAGCAATTTACATTCTTCAAAACTATTAAGACGACAGTAAACTATAAACAGTTATATACAGCTGTCTTTTTACACAATGGTACAAAGTAAACAGTGAAAAAATAGTTAATATCCTGTCAACAGACTGTCAGAAGAAAATGGACTCTGATCTTTAGAATGCATAGGAGCAAGACATACTACTAAAACCAGAACATTAAGATTAAATGCAATTGTATGAAGTGAAGAACTACAAATTAACCTTCATTATGTCACCTTCCAATCTAATCCTGTTGGTCTGAGGATCTCTATTATTATCCATAATTACAGACTCAATTCAGACCTGGTATTAACAGCCTTCCTCAGAGAGAGCTAATCACAAGTGGACAGTGTACGTAAAAGGGCTTCATGCACCCAAATGTGTCCTGAATCCATCATCGGCTTCAATAACTCAAACCTCAAATTCTGGGATGAATTTGGCCACTTTCTTTAATATGCGTGATTGTAAAACAGTCCCGAGGATGCATGAACAATCTCATACGCAGAGAGCTGATCACATGCAATGTTTATACCAGGTATGAATGGGGCTTAAGTTACCAGTGCCAAAATTTCAAGGCAGAGTAAGTAAAGAAGTTAACAGTTCTACATCTCATCTAAACCATAATCCTCCTCGGGGAAGTCTCCCACAGTCACACTCAAGGGCTTCACAAATGCGCCATATTTGTTCTCACACTCAAAATACCGCCTTCCTTCAACACTGTGGAGACATAATTTAAAGTGACATTGTCATAAACAAGGTCAATCAATCCCAAAAGAACAAAGCTATTTTTGCACAGCTATAAAACAACTGCTCTTACGTTCCATTGTGCTTTCCAAAAGGCTCATCGTACTTCACACCCACCCAGTAACCTGGCTTGAAATCCGCTGTACCTGCAATAACCATAACAACATTGTCTTTACACTGTAAACTTGCTCATTTTTTCACTAACTCTCTTTTTCCACACTTACCAACATACATGACTGTGCCGAGCTTCGTGGGTTGGCCAGGGACCTCTACTTTGCATCGGTTGCCAACAGACATTGCATCAGCAGCAGCCTTCTGTTCCTCCTCCCGAGCAGCAAGCTCAGCTTTCTTCTTGGCCACTTCTTCCTCATTGAAACGACCAACTCGTTGTTTCTTCATGAATGACCTTGCTGAGTCTGAGGTAAAGAAAATGAAGCAGCATACAAATTATTAAGCATGAATTACTAATTATGGATCTGTACTCAACCAATTAGTCCAGTCACAATGATAAATAATTCCCAATGAATTGACTTCACTGAGTAAACAACAACAGCTAAAATCTTGAATACTCTATTTATTGTATAATGTTATCCTTTGGTAAAGGAATAACCCTATTTAGTCATAAGACGAAGAACATTCATTCATTCATTCATTTTCTACCGCTTTATCCTGTTAAGGGTCGCGGGGGGAGCTGGAGCCGATCCCAGCTGACATCGGGCGAGAGGCAGGAAGTGAAACCTTAGTGGGACAAACAGTACCTGTTTTCTTGCTATAAGCTTCATCTGAGAGCTCAAACTTCTCCACTTTGGAAACATCTGTAAACTCGCCAATCTGGCCACCACTTTTGTCGATTGCCTGAGCAGGAAATAAGATGGACAATCAAACAACTCTGACACACTCTCAACATCTTGTGTTTAGTCAATAAATTCACATCACAGCTACATACATGTATTCTGCAGTCATCATCCACAGGATAGGAGCCCAGCAGAGCGTCATTGTTGTCCATTTTCAGCAGGAACGTATCTGAGACACTGAATAACTCCAGGTCCATTGAGGAAGCACTTGCGCCCACAATCATTTCCAACTTTCCCTAATCAGAGTAAGAACAAAATATTAAACTTTACTTAATGTCCTTTATTTGATGAATCAGGGAAAACCCAACATCGGAGCCAAAGTCTATTATCTGCGTTGTGCAGTATATGATATGTGACAAGATCTGGCTCACCTTCAATTCTGCAATACAAATCCCTCTATTGAACCTGCGTTGCACCTCAAAGGAGGAGATGTTGCTTGTCAGGCGCACATTCACAGTGGGATTGGTTATTACTGTCACTTGACTGTCCATTATCAAGGCTGTGTGGACGCAACTGCTGGTCGGAAAACTGAGGAGTGAAAAATAATAAGACATTATAACCACTGTGGTTGAAGCTAATGCATTATCTCAAACTTGCTCATCCTGTCCCTAATACATATATGACAATAGATTTAGTTCAATTCAGGCTATTAACACCGTGAGTAAAGTCATCGTTATATTTTATTTAGTGATAATACACAAGTCACACATCACATTTTCTTATTTTAGCTTGCTAGTGTGGATTCGCCACCGACTGCGTAGGCTGTTTGGGTGGCTAGCACCACAACAGTCACGTTGTATCGGCACCGAGGACCCGTGGTTGTTATCATACATATTACTTACAGGTGATACTCGATGATACTTAGAGGACTCTGTGTTGTCTGTGAAACGGTTTAACCTGATGAATCCACCACTTTCAGGTAAAAACAACGTTGACAGTAGAAAAACTAGCTTCGCAGTGTGGTTGGAAAATGTTAACACCAATTCCTCATACGCCCAGATCTGGCTCGTTCTGCCCGCCCCCACACGACAAAGCACCAATCACATCGAGGGGCATATGAGTTTGACCAATCGTGTTGCAAAACGTCAGAATATGGCCCGGGAACCGACTATTTATCAAAGGACTGACATGATTGATAACCAATCATTAGACAGAAAGGCGTGACCACACGGTGGCGCTGTCCTTCGATGTAAACATGAAGACGAAGAAGTTGATCTCAATGAAAAGTTGTCAAAGCGGAGAGATTCAGCAAATTTGAAGTCATTGTCTTACTAATAAAAATATATGTTTGCTCTTTGCATTACGTGTTCGGGGATAAACGATCTTATCTACAGGTTTTGAATAAAATGCCTATAAATTATTTTTATTTTGGTAGCAAGTGTCTGAGACACCAAGATCAGACAAGCCAACAGCCCTGCTGGAGGTGCATCTCTGCAAACCTGCCTGGCCACTATCAAACCACATCTGTTGGTATAATATCTTATCTAATAACCATAGTGATTCCTGTGTGACTCAACCACGTTAAGGCCTGTACATATTAAAGTAAGCTTCCAGTTTGTATCATTGTAAAACTGTGAAAAATCAGGTAAAATACTATATTTGTATTCCCTACATTTGTCACAATACCTTTACTTAATATACAGTAATGGTAATATCACAGTAATGGTTTCATATTAAATACAACTACACTGCAAAGAGTTTTAGCGTGGTTTCTTTTAATAGGTCTGATACACATCAATTGCTAAAATCCCAACCAATTATTATGCAGTGTTAGCATAGGCTTAATTGTGTGTGTTCATAGTGTTTGCATTGGGAAACCACCGCAGACGCACCAAACTATGAGATCCTGTTAGGGAAGTGGGACGACAACAAAGTCTGGTCTGAACAAGGCCGACACAATAGAATGCCTCATTGTACGTGTATGCCTCACAAAATGTTATTCTTTTAATCACCACGAAGAAGAGTTATAAAATATCCGATTGTGTATAAATGTAAGGCTGGTATGATAATCAGATTGTAGACTTTGAGGGTGTCACCTCAGCCTTTGGGGCTGATGTTCTTCGCAGATTGATTCTTTCAGTGAATCACAAAAGTGTAGCAGCATGATAATAAAAGTGAACAAAGGTGAAAAGTTTACAGTTTGAATTTTTTTCCGCTTTGGACAAAGGCGGTGAGTGGGTTTGGAAAAGGGGCGTGGCAGACGGCCGTCTCCAGGCGCCCTGTGCCTCGCTCTGCTGCCGCTGCCGCTGGCGGTGGTGGTGGGGTATGGGAGAGAGCACAGCGCCGCACAGGGAGGGAGGGAGGGAGGGAGAGAGAGAGAGAGGAGGAGGAACTACTGGTGAAAAAAAAAAGTTAAAGTAAAAATGGCTTCCTTGTCTTTGGAGTCTACAGAACAATCCGAGAACAGTTCGGAGGAGCCGACGGCGCCGGATCCGAAAGAAGAAGATGAGGCGGCGAAAGTGTCGGAGCAGTTACTCCAAAGTTTCCAAAAGTCGGCGCTGAGTTTTTCCACAGACCAGGTCTCATGTCTGTGCGAGGCCCTTCTGCAGGCGGGCAATGTGGATCGCCTGTGGAGATTTCTCTCCACCATACCTCCTTCGTCCGAGCTGCTACGTGGCAACGAGACCCTGCTGAAGGCCCAGGCACTGGTGGCTTTCCACCGGGAGGAGTTCAAGGAGCTGTACGCCATCCTGGAGAGCCACGACTTCCACCCGTCTAACCATGGGTTCCTGCAGGACCTGTACCTGAAAGCCCGCTACAAGGAGGCGGAGAGATCGCGGGGACGCAGCCTGGGCGCAGTGGACAAGTACCGGCTCAGGAAGAAGTTCCCCCTGCCCAAAACCATCTGGGACGGAGAGGAGACGGTGTACTGCTTCAAGGAGAAGTCCCGAAACGCGCTGAAGGAGTGTTACAAGAGCAACCGGTACCCGACTCCGGACGAGAAGAAGAACCTGGCCAAAGTCACCGGACTGTCCCTCACGCAGGTCAGCAACTGGTTCAAGAACCGCAGGCAGAGGGACAGGACCCCGTCCGGAACCCACAGTAAAAGGCAAGACCCACCACACCAAAGACCCTAAACAGTTCATTTTAATTTAAATGAAGCTTTCAAGAAACATACAAATCACAATCCAGGTGACAGCCTGTTTGCTTTTACCGTGTGTTGTGTTTTATAGCAAGGGTGAGTCAGTAAAGGTCTGTATGGTAAACAAAGGCAGCAGGCTGGTCACAGGGTCAAACACATCAGAGAGCTCCAAAGGACACAGAGGACAGGTAGTAACCATCAGAGTGAGACGGTGGACAGGAGAGCTGACTTTTGACAGCAGTGGAGCCACACAGGTCTGAGACCAGGAGCATGTTGCTTTGTTATGAAATGTGAGATCCAGGAGCTCAACGGGGCTCAAGTTTCCTGAGAGCCTGCACCGGTGTGTGTGTGTGTGTGCGCGTGTGTGTGCGCGCAGGGCCAGCTCTGTAAGAGGTCAGGAGTAACAGGCTTTATTCCAGGGGAGGTGGAGGGTGGAAAGAACCCCCCCCCACACACACACACACACACACACACAGGCGATTATTTCACCAAGCAGAGGAAAGACAAGTTCTGAGGAGATAAGAGAGAATAAAGCAGTTTTATCTTATCAGATCAGGAGGGGGGGGGGGGGGGGGGGGGGGGGGGGGGGGGGGGGGCTGCAGAGAGGGAATCTGTGTTAGTGTCTCCTCTAGCTCACATTAACTGACAGAGCACAGGCCCCAGAAGAGTTTGTGGGAATCTGATTGGGCTTTGTCTGAGTCCTTCACGCTGATCTGCTGCAGTATATGGTGGGTATTGTAAACAGGACGGTTAAGATACAGACGAGAATGATTGATAACAATGAATGGTTGGTATCTTCCCCAGAAGGAAACCACTGAAACGTATATAGTGAACTCACGGGGGAGCTAACTAACGGAAAGCTGACATAAACATGCAAACATTTTTTTGGTTTGTGAATATGGATTAATAATGAATTAATGGTTGTTACCATGAAAATCTTGCCTTTGCAGATCTAAGTCATTGTCCTCTGTGTGTGTGTGTGTGTGTGTGTGTGTGTGTGTGTGTTAGTACTAGTGCTGCAAGATGTTTGTGTACACAAAAATATCTTCGATTAATCTTGTAATATGTGCAGGATAAGCTTTGGTGGAATGATTTGGCCCAAAACTCAATCCTCTAAAGCCATTCATAATGTTTATATTCCTTGGATTTGACACATTGGATTTTCCTCCATTTCAGTGAGTCTGATGGGAACCACAGCACCGAGGATGAGGCGAGTGCCATGGACGACACCCCCGACAAGACGGAGGAGGCCACTGGTTCCACAGCTTCCATTATCTCTCTCTCTGCCGTCCCCTGCAGCACGGGAGGCCAACTCATCCTCAACGGGTCCAACGGCTTCCTGGCTGCCTCACAGCCGCTACTGCTCAACGGGAATTCCCTGATCTCCAGTGCTGGTGCTGGTGTCATCATTAATGGGCTGAGCTTGGGCGACTGCCAGACAGTCACACTGAGTCCTGTTGCAGCCAGCCCTCCTTTGATACTGAACGGGGCTCAGGTCATAACCAAATCTAATATCAGTGTGCAGCAGCAGCAGCCGCAGCCAGCAGCTTCTGTGGCAGAGCAGGTATCGGCCATGGAGGCCAAGACAAGTAGCCTTCCAGCAGTTGTTCTTAGCTCTAACACCACAGCAGTCTCCAACCCTCCACCCATAATCTCCCTCCCTCTGCAAACCAAGACAGGCAGCAGCAGCACATTGGATTACATCAGTGTTTCTGAATCAGAGGGCAACGGCCAGACAGTATCGTCCTCCTCTTCTTCATCTTTATCCCCCTCTTCACCAGCTCTGTCCCCCCCAAACAGCCTCCCTTCACTGGTCTTAACACAAAACACCCAGGAGTCCCTCACACTCTCAGCCTCTATGCCATCCGCAGCCATGGTTAGCCCCAGTTCTGCTGGGCCGCTTTCCAGTCAGCAGGGGGAGTATGTTGTTTTCACTCCTACACGCTCCCAGCTAAATCCTTCTAGTTCCATTTCCTCAAGCAGTGCCACCCCACAGGTCTTCTCCCTGCCCCAGGTTGTGCCTTCCATCCAGGGTATACCTGTCTCCCAGCTTGTCCAGCACTCCTCAGGACCCCAGGTGTCCCAGTGCCCCCAGTTGGTCCCAGTATCGCCCCTCACCTCGTCAGCTCCTCACTTTCAAAGCGCCCAGTCAGCAAACAACAGACTGGCGCAACAACAGCAGGATGCTTCAATAACGTTAGCCGAAGGAGCCGCAAATATAGTTTCTGTCTCCCAGCTTAACAGTCACCAGCTGCCACAGCGAATGGCACATCAGCTCGGAGACCAAACCACAAACTCCACTCCCAGCAAAATCCAGGCGCCGCAGGTTATTACCATTTCTTCTCCTACACAGGTTGTCCCAGTCCCCCACTCCAAAGCCACCACGCCAACACAGGTTGTCTCGCTCTCCATGCCTCAGCTGGTACCCGTCTCCTCCATACAAACATCCCCCACAATCTCCTTCCCCCAAGTTGTACCTGCCAGTCCCTCCCTCTCCATGCCCCCCGCCGGAATGCCTCTACAGATCCTGACTGCGGCTCCTGCTGCTGGGGCGGTCACACAGGGTCCGCTCAGGATAAACCAGCTGAGGCCCATTCAGAGCATGCCCCCCCCTACCAGCATGGCTCCTGGTGTGCAGCTTCTCAACTCCGGGATCATTCCACTGCCGTCTGCTCCTCCAGGTACCCTCAATTCATGAGACATGTGTAAATGTTGCATAGCTGGAGCAGTTAGAAAGTTACACCACTGTTTTGATAATTGATGAGGCTGTTTTAAGCAGAACTGCTCCAGTCTGACAAATGTCTGAAAAAGATTTGTTTATTTTACTCGATTGGTGCTATAAAGGTGATACGACCACATTTTCTTGACTGCTATCAATTGATCATTTTTCACCACTGTAGGAAACCTTCTTCTTGGTGGAAGCCCCTACTTGAGTGTCCAGCAAGGCAAGCTGATTCTGACCATCCCTGCAGGCATTCAGCTTACCAGCTTGCCCCTGAAACCAGTTCCAGAGGCTTCGACCATCCCTGCTAATGGATTAAGCCCCACTCTCACCCCTTCCAACCCCCCTGCAGCTTCCCAGCCCTCCAGCAGCTCAGGCCAAATCTCCAGTGGCCTCACAGTATCTCCTCTAAACTTCATTAACTCCTCTCCACCGTACTACACCTCAGAGACTGGGGCTACGACCAGCCAGTCACCTGCCATCCCCTCACCTCACACGCTGGACAATTCAGTGACCCCCACACTGCCAAATACTCTCACTCCAGAAAGCCTGCTCACCCTCAGTCCCATGTACAGTGGAGTCACACCCAGTGTCCACTTGTCCCAGCCAGCATGGAGCCCTATCAGCCTCTCCACATCAGCCAGTCTAACTCCATTTGATGTGCGTGGCAAGGGGGACCTACCTGTTGATCCGGCGTTGTTAGGCCTCCCCGGAGGAGAGTCGCTGCTTCTGGGAAGCCCCTCTCCAGAGCAGGATGTGGACGCCAGCTCGCCACTGGGGAATCCAGAGGAAATGGATGGGGACTCCAAGATACTAACCCAGCTCCAGTCAGTCCCTGTGGATGATGAGCTGGGTTTGTAAACCACATGCAAGAACCCCATATAATGTCTACACAAAAACAAAAAAACACTGCAACATTTTAGAAGGTTACAGACCCGGCCTTTTTTCTATTGATTCTATTGACTTTTTATATTTTCATTGTCATCCCTCCAAGACTGAAACAACGTAATCATTATGCTGAGGTTCTGACACAGACAATGATGCTCTCATAGCAGGGCCTGAATTGAGTATGGTCATAGCTGGCACTTTTGAGACAAGCCCCCTGCAGCGCTATTTCACACGCGCATGGAGGGCTGTGTGGAATATTCATCTGCTGGTTCAACATCAGAATATTCTCGCGTTTGCCTGATTTTTTTTTTTTTCGAATCCATACGTGCCTTACCGATTTTATCAGATCCAGACAGACAAACTAACACATATTAGTCTCTTACAGGTCCTAGTGTGAAAAAAAACAAAACAAAACACTATGCATAGTGTCATGGCTCTGTTTCGTGTCTGTTCTTTGCAGTTTGGTGAACTGCATACGAAGCTGAGTTTTATCTGGAAAAAGTTGCCCTTTTTTTCAGCAGCAGTTCATTGACAATACTTTGACAAAAACCACAATAACTACTGGACTCTCTGGCTGAGGACCCTAAACTTGCAAGAGTTTATCTGCCTGTCCAGAACTCAGAGATCCAGGAGTTTGGTTTTCTTTGTGTTCTTCACACCCCGAACATGTTATTCTGCCAACACTCCAGGAATACAGTGAAGATTGTATCCCCCACGAACAGAAGTGGGTGTTTGTGTTGTTTTCTTGAACTGTTATGACATTATAGCCTCAAGGGGCTATGTAGTGTTTTATTACTATACGTTACTGAAGTCTAGGTTTAACCAATCAACCTACATCCATTGTATCAGTGAATGGTTTTAAACTTTCTGCAGTTTTCTTATGAGATTTCTGCTTTACTTCAGTAAGAAAAAATACTAGAGGAAATAAAAGGGTTTGTACTCTATGCAATGCATGTTTAGTACTTTATAGGACACTAAGTGGTGCAGTGAGTCTAAATAGAAGTGACAGAGGGAGATAAAAAAAAAGGAGCTTGGAAATACTGAGCTTTTAAATGAAGCGTGACAGTATATGACACTAATAACGTTTGCTGTGATCCCACTAAGTAACAGCTGTCAGATACATCCAAATTGTGTTTGTTGATATTGAGAAGGGCTTTATTTTAATTATAGAGGTTTGGTGGTTTTGAAAAAGAATGTTTTGGCTTTTTCCAAACACCCATGTGTCTGTAATGTTCAATGTCCAGTGAAACATAATGTGACAGTTGGCATAGTCATCGCTCGATCTCTTCTTCTTTTTTGTATATTTTGCACATTTCATTCGCACAATGTTTACGCAATGTTGCCATGATGTTATGACAGTGGTAGAACTCATATTCTGCCTGGAAATTTTCTGATGTGTGTTTTTTTTAATTGGGCTGTTACAATCCCTACTGCATCAGTAAACAGCAACAATTTCCTAATGAAATCTATTGCAACGTGATGGAAACATTGTAAACTTAAAAAGCTTGTCATTGGATGAGATTCCCACCGTCATAACATAGGTAGCGGTCAAATCTTTGGCCAATTATGGTACACAAAATTATACGTCAGTGTCGCATCTAGTTACAGCAATGCCTTGTGTTGTTTTTTTTTATGGTATGTTTGTTGTCTGTCTCTTTTGTACATTTAATCTATTTAAAGCATGTATCAATCAGTTTTTAGATTAACTGAGAGAAAATTAGTCCTTAGGGGGGAAAGGATGATAGGAGATGATATTCATTTTAACTTGGCACATCACACTGTTGTGCAACAAGCTTTTTCAGTTTCAGATTACAGGCCTTAAATCGGTTTTGAGGTTGAAAACATTCATTTTAAAATGGGTCACCCCTGCTAATGAATAAAAATACAACTTTTGTGTTCCTTTGGCCAGATGATTACACGGCACAGACAAATCGATTTTAGATAGATTTAATGTTATTTTACTGATGATTTGAATTAGTTGTGGGGTAAAGGGAAATGCGCTCTTCATATATGAGAATATGGTGGATTGCGTTTGCTTCTGTGAGCCATTTCTTACCAAAGTATGTTGACATTAAAGCCAATGAGGCCACATGCACATTTGTAGCTCTCTTTGTAGATGGCATTTGTTTTTAACTTTCCTCTCCAGACAAATAACCTTTATGACTCCAGATGTAACCAAAGATATTATATTGTGTTCCGCTTCTCTTGATAGTTATGAAAGGGATCATTGTGTCGTTCAAGGGTTTTGTTTTCTCATTTTTGTATTCAAATGCATTCTATTTTTTATATGATATGGTATTGTAATAAAGTACATTTAAGAATGGCTGTGTTTTTACTGTTGGTAGGAAAACGAGGATCTTGATTGTAGTAAGGTAAGAAATTATGTTTATTCAAATGCACTGTGAGACCATTCTGCTTTCCCATGTGTTTCAAGGTTGGAATGAATAATGATAAGATATTGTCACTGAGCGTTTGGTTCAACTTACATCAGGACTTCTCGGGGCACCTTGTTTTTATCGGGTCCTGTTTCAGAGCAGACATATGAATCAGTTTGCTGGTTTCTTCTGCACTCTTTCTACCACTTCCAATACACACACACACACACACACACACACAGCCGTCTCCCCTTGAGGACTGGAGAATGTGTTGAGGGCCAAAGCCACAAGTGGCTCCTCTGACCTTAGCACCCTGCTGGAGGGCTTCACCTTCTCATCCTGCAGCCAACCGCTGCCACAGCAGCTCTGACTCAGAGCTCACCACATAAAGGCAGAGGGGCCAGCCTGTGGGAGAAGTGGGGAAGTATGGTGTAAGACAAAGTTTCCTCTGATGCACACCATCTGGGACTGAGAGGAAACCCACTGCCTTCAGGTAGATAAAATGCTTCCATTGCGTGACTGCTTAGTATGCAGGACATTGTGCAAGATCGTGACAAGTTTCTGCTAACTTCATTACCACAATGCTGTCAGTACAATGTCGCAGCACTTATGTTTTCAATGGTTTCTTTTATATTTTTCATTTTGTTGACTGTCTCATGTCAGTGGACTAAAGGCATCTCCACTGGGCCATCTAGTGGCAACTTGGCATGTCTGCCCTTAGACTCCGGCGCCTTCTTGGCAGGTTCAACTAATCCACTTAAGATTTGGTATAAAAGCCTTTTGGACTTGATGATGCTTCATTTTAAATATTGTGAGTTTTCATCAGCCTAACAGTATACTGTATATGCAGGCCAGTTTAGAACCAAAGTCAATGCACCACCTACTGGTAAGAGGAAGTTTATTCAAATATTTTCATATAAGACCCTGCTGATGGGATTTCATTAGACAAAACTGGACAGACAACGTTGTATTATAATACTACTATGACAGCACTGAATAGTAACAGATCTATTGTAAAAAAAAATATCTATAAGTACACAGTTACAGATACATGATGATGAGCACATACATTAGAGCTCCTAACAAACCCTTGAAGACAAACAATTTTGATTCCTTTTAATCCTTTTGATTACGTCACCTTATGAGTAGTTTTTTTTATTTACATTGGACATGTTCAACGTTTTTTGTTGATCAGAGAAACCACTAACACTTTGATTTTTTTTTTCACTTTGTAAGCACTACCTCGTACAGTATTATGTAAGTAGAAATTTGCACTCCAACACTCCAGGGGCAGTAGTGTACCGGAAACCCAGATCATACGGGTATTTGCAAAATTACGCCTGTCCACCGTTTGCGTATATTTCTACGTAGAAACGTAAGTGTCGGTTGTTTAGTAATAGTAACTACGTAGACTTTGCGTGACTTGCGTTTGTGATTTCCACTGAAGCGCGTTGAACGTGTGGCCGCCGTATTTCGTCGTGCAGCTTCACGAAGACAGAGCAACACGGCGGGGAATCACAAAAGAGACTACATCGCTGTTTAAAGAGAAATGTTGTGGTAGCCGACTGTGCATCGAAGAAGGCCGTTTTCAACGTTAGGAAACTACTTGGGGAGTGAAGGTAGCGAGGTGTGTGGTTTTTTCCCTTTACTACTTCACATTCAGTTGTTAGCCGCTGTGCTAATTGTAGCAGTCGGCTAGCTAACAGCTTCATCCACGTTTAGCCTAATCAACAATTAACCGGAAAACGTCCTTTAATCTTTCATCGACTTGCTGTGAAGTACACTGAAAAGTAGCCTTTAAATGTTGTTTACTTGTATAAAATTTGACCACCTATTAACATTTAGTGATAAACTTCCGCTTGATGGCTTTGTATAGGCCGCTCAGGAAGCCATGTTGTTCGGCTAGTTGTTTGAAGGAGCGTTAGCTTAGTAGTGTTTTGAATGGAGTCGGGTGATAAGTAGAACAAACAAATTTAATATATTCGAGCTTTATGTCAATAAATAATCATTTTGTATCCCACGTCTTGGAGTGTAATTATAAAGGACTACGTGGTATAATCAATCGAGGAGTAATTGTACCAATGTACTGCGTAGTCTAACGCAAAGGTAAATTTTCTTTAATTTGAACTTCTATTCATTAGGGTGTTGATCACATACAGGCACGGGTATGCAATGCGGGTATTTTTAGCAGTCGATATTAACGCAGTTCTTGTATGGTGTTTTTGTTCTCAGGAGAAGGCACCATGGCAGCTACCTTCCCCTATAGACCAGTACCTCCTGGAATGCCTCCAGGTGTACCCCCTCCTGTGCCAGTCCCAGACTTCATGTCAGAAGAAAAGCTACAAGAGAAAGGTATGTTGGATTTCACCAAATGCTGCACACTTGTTGTATTAAGTTGTTGTCTTGTGTAATAAACTGAGTTTGGCATGAGTTAAATGTTCTCCAAATCTACAGCAAGGAAATGGCAGCAGTTGCAGGCAAAGCGCTACTCAGAAAAGAGGAAGTTTGGCTTTGTGGATGCCCAGAAGGAAGACATGCCACCTGAGCATGTTCGCAAGATCATCAGGGATCATGGAGACATGACCAATAGAAAGTTTCGCCATGACAAAAGGGTCTACCTTGGGTAAATATGAAGCATACATTCATAAATATGTCCCTAAAAAGTTGATGACATCCACCACTGTTGCTACAGCTCATTTTGCTTTATTCTTTTCTTATATTTTGAACAGTGCCCTGAAGTACATGCCCCATGCTGTGCTAAAGCTGCTGGAGAACATGCCTATGCCCTGGGAACAGATCAGAGATGTGCCTGTTCTCTATCACATTACTGGAGCAATTTCCTTTGTGAACGAAATACCCTGGGTCATAGAGCCAGTTTACATTGCCCAGTGGGGGTAAGGAATAATATGATGTTAAATGACCCAGCACACTTAATTTATTATGATGTTATTGCTTTTGTAATACATTTTCCTTGAATATCAGAGAGATGAACTGTCAATACACATGGCTCTTCGTATTTCTACTGTATAAATGTATCATCCTTACTTACTCTCTCTCCAGCACTATGTGGATCATGATGCGTCGTGAGAAACGTGATCGTCGGCACTTCAAGAGAATGCGATTTCCACCATTTGATGATGAGGAGCCGCCACTGGACTATGCCGACAACATTCTTGATGTAGAGCCACTGGAGGCCATTCAAATGGAGCTGGATACTGATGAGGATTCTTCAGTTGTGGAATGGTTCTATGAACACCAGCCCCTCAAAGACACTTCCAAGTGAGCCACTGTGTAGCTTTCTCTTACTGAACAGACATACATTGTTGTGAAACTGATGTCTTACTGGCAGAAAGAATAAAATTATTAATTTGTGTACCCCATAGGTTTGTGAATGGAACAACCTACCGTCGCTGGCAGTTCACACTGCCCATGATGTCCACATTGTACCGGTTGGCCAATCAGCTGCTGACAGATCTGGTGGATTACAACTATTTTTATCTGTTTGACCTGAAGGCTTTCTTCACTTCCAAGGCCTTGAATATGGCCATCCCTGGAGGTCCAAAATTTGAACCACTAGTGCGGGATATCAATCTCCAGTAAGCACCGTCTGTTTTAAGTGGCTGATGAAGCTGCAGACTTAACACTGTTATTTAAAGTTTTTGAATCACTGCACTTTTTTAGTTTGCAAGTTTCCTGCGTTTGATTCAATACTAATCTTGTTTTATTCCAAACAAACTTTTGATTAAGACAGATGCTAGATGATTGCTGCCTTAGGTAATCCTGTTTCCGTTTCTCACATAGGGATGAAGACTGGAATGAGTTCAATGACATCAACAAAATTATCATTCGACAGCCCATCCGAACAGAGTACAAAATCGCTTTCCCCTACCTGTATAACAACTTGCCTCACCATGTCCACCTCACCTGGTAAGCGCAGCAATTCAAATAATCAAAATAGAAAAATTATTTAGATTCAAGCTGTGTGGAACACCCATTGAACATGCTTATCCAATTACCAAATTTGCTTTGATATCATATTGACATTAAAGAAGGAGTCAGTGCTTGTGACCTTTTACCATTGCAGGTACCACACACCGAATGTGGTATTTATCAAGACAGAGGATCCAGATCTCCCAGCATTCTACTTTGATCCGCTGATCAACCCCATTTCACACAGACATTCTGTCAAGGTTAGTGTGGCTGATGAGCTACCTTTAAAAAATAAAAGACTCCCACACTGAAACACAAATTAAGTTTTGAAAGCTGTCCTCTTATGAAGGCGCACTTGCATTGGTCTGCTTGCCTGTGCGTAAGAACTGGAGGAATATTAAAATGAATGGTGGCTCTTTTTATTACTGGCTGCAGTTGCAGTTGGCCTCTCACCACTCAGATAACTTATTTATTAATAATATAAAGATTAATTAAAAATTGAAGCAAAAATGCCATAATCTTTTTATTGCTGTTCACTCAGAGTCAGGAGCCTCTGCCAGATGATGATGAGGAATTTGAGCTTCCTGAGAACATGGAGCCGTTCCTCAAAGAGACCCCACTTTACACAGACAACACAGCCAATGGAATTGCTCTGCTCTGGGCACCAAGACCTTTCAACCTCCGATCAGGACGCACAAGGCGTGCCATTGATATTCCCCTGATCAAGAACTGGTGAGCTGCTGAGCATCATATTGAATTAAACAGTTTGTCTTAACTTACTATGTTGTAATGTGAAAGCAGGTGTTTTGGCTTTGTGGAAATCTATGGAAATCTTGAATCTCCCTCTGATCTTAAGTAATGAATGAATTCTAATAGATGGTGGTAAATTATTTTACAGGTACCGTGAGCATTGTCCTGCCGGACAGCCAGTGAAAGTGCGAGTATCCTACCAGAAACTGCTGAAGTACTATGTGCTCAATGCTCTGAAGCACAGACCACCTAAGGCCCAGAAGAAAAGGTGAGCACCTCCGGACACTTTGTGATTTTGTTTTAATTTGTGTTTTGAACACAAGCAGTTCATTGTCAAGTTGTTTCCTATAAAGATTTTCCCTCTCTCTGTCAGGTATCTGTTCCGCTCCTTCAAGGCTACCAAGTTCTTTCAGTCCACCAAGTTGGACTGGGTGGAGGTTGGCCTGCAGGTGTGCAGACAGGGTTACAACATGCTCAATCTACTTATCCACCGTAAAAACCTCAACTACCTGCATCTCGACTACAACTTCAACTTGAAGCCTGTGAAGACACTGACCACAAAGGTACAAGCTGCACAGCAGATCTGTCTTTTGACTTACTCATTTGACATAAGATTAAAATGAGTTCATATTTGGCTTTAATTTAATGCAATTGTAGTTCCTATTTATAGAGGTATTGTGTATAAAAATGTTTTGTATGTATAATTTAATCTCTGCAGCGTTCGAGTATACGTTACACTTGCTGTTTTTATACATTATCTAACCAGTGTTAACTGTCCTTTCTTTCTTGTTTATGTTCCTTAGGAGCGTAAGAAGTCCAGATTCGGAAATGCCTTCCATCTTTGCAGAGAGGTGCTGCGTCTCAGCAAACTGGTGGTCGACAGCCACGTGCAGTACAGACTGGGAAATGTTGATGCTTTCCAGGTTAGTTCATCTGTGGATTTTTGCATTGCTAATATCATCTCATTAAAAAATCGCTGCATTTGCCTGTATTTTTCACTCCTCCATTTGTTAGAAACTTTCCCTAACAGAACAAAACAGCTACAGTCAAATATTTGTAAAGTTCGCTTTGGTTATTTGACACAAATATTTCGCACTTAGGCTAATCTCTGACACCTTTCCCTGTATTTTAGTTGTCCGATGGACTGCAGTACATCTTCGCTCATGTTGGTCAGCTGACTGGCATGTACCGCTACAAGTACAAGTTGATGAGACAAATCCGAATGTGCAAAGATCTGAAGCATCTCATCTACTACCGGTTCAACACAGTAAGCACACATACTATGTAGTTAATTTCCTAATCACCTGTCTTCTAAAGATATAAATTCCAACGTATATTAGCTAAACAGGCACCTTTTGTGCCACTCTGTTTAAACATTTGGCCTCTTCTTTGTGTGTTTGTAATCAGGGTCCTGTTGGCAAGGGCCCAGGGTGTGGTTTTTGGGCTCCTGGCTGGAGAGTGTGGTTGTTCTTCATGAGGGGTATCACTCCACTGTTGGAGAGATGGCTGGGGAATCTGCTGGCCAGACAGTTTGAAGGTACACACACACACTTTTTCCTGTTAATGATTTTAGCAGCTTGTGGTATGATGCACAAACTAAGAGGATTACTTTGCTCAAAACTATCCCATTTAAGCAGCTGCCTTTTACACCTATCCCAACAGGACGTCACTCCAAGGGAGTAGCCAAGACTGTGACCAAACAGCGTGTGGAGTCTCACTTTGACCTTGAGTTACGTGCTGCAGTGATGCATGACATCTTGGACATGATGCCTGAGGGTATCAAACAGAACAAGGCCAGAACCATCCTGCAGCACCTCAGTGAGTCCTGGAGGTGCTGGAAGGCCAACATCCCCTGGAAGGTCAGTTCACCACAGAGATGATGTCACTAACAGATCACTGAAAGACAAAGGATAAATCACACAATCCTTAACAATAGTTGTCAACTATCTGAAGTGTTCATCAGGTCAGGTGTTTCTTTCAAGGGTAGTATAGTTTCACCTTAAGCTTTCAGCAATATTGCTTTTTGTTCCACCATCATTTCAGGTGCCAGGTCTGCCCACTCCCATCGAGAACATGATCCTGCGCTATGTGAAGGCCAAAGCTGACTGGTGGACCAACACAGCTCACTACAACCGTGAGAGAATCCGCAGAGGAGCAACTGTCGACAAGACAGTTTGTAAGAAGAACCTGGGCAGACTGACCCGTCTCTACCTGAAAGCTGAGCAGGAGAGACAGCACAACTATCTGAAGGTAACACATTAATAATCACTCTTTAGTAAATCAAAGTCTGAATTATGTCACAGTTTTTAATGAGATCCTTCTACAAAGGTGTACTTGCATTAGTCTCTTGACCATTCAGATAATGGATTTAATAATTAATACTATGATTATACTTTTTAACATTTATATAATTGTCCACATTTGTACATTCTTGTGACTCAGTGTGTGGATTCTTACAATACCTATCAAATCAGTCCTATTACACTTGTTTGTCCAAACAAATAAAGCATTTTTTCACCATTTGATGCATGTTTTTATTGAAATTGACCTGTTCTAATTACAGGATGGACCCTACATCACAGCTGAAGAGGCAGTGGCCATTTACACCACCACTGTTCACTGGCTTGAGAGTCGGCGCTTCTCGCCCATTCCCTTCCCTCCTCTGTCCTACAAACATGACACCAAGCTGCTTATTCTGGCCTTGGAGAGGCTCAAGGAAGCATACAGGTAAATGTCCACAGCACACGATAATCTTTTTATCAGCAAAATTATTCACAACCGGCCATATTATCGGGAAATCATTTTCCTACAATAATTAGTGTGTGTCTCTGTTTTCTAGTGTGAAGTCTCGTCTGAACCAGAGTCAGAGGGAAGAGCTGGGTCTGATAGAACAGGCTTATGACAACCCCCACGAGGCCTTGTCCAGGATCAAACGTCACCTGCTCACACAGAGAGCCTTCAAAGAGGTCAGGACCAGGAAGTGCAGCTATATTTTGTCTCACACATATGACTGCTCTCCCGGTTTTAAAATGTTGTCTTCTTTTGCAGGTGGGTATTGAGTTCATGGACTTGTACAGCCACCTGGTGCCGGTGTATGATGTGGAGCCACTGGAGAAGATCACAGACGCCTACCTGGACCAGTACCTGTGGTATGAGGCAGACAAAAGACGACTGTTCCCACCCTGGATCAAGCCTGCTGATACTGAACCACCACCACTGCTTGTCTACAAGTGGTGCCAAGGTACGACTCTGTCATGTTTATTTGTTCCTCTGTCAAGGAACAAATAAGAGTTAGTGCATGAGGTCTGACCTGTTTGAGCATCGGTATATGGATTTCTCTAATGACTTTTTGGTTTTCTCATCAGGCATAAACAACTTACAGGATGTGTGGGAGACTGCAGAGGGAGAGTGCAACGTGATGCTAGAGTCTCGCTATGAAAAGATGTATGAGAAGATTGATCTGACACTACTCAACAGGCTGCTGCGCCTTATTGTCGACCACAACATTGCTGATTACATGACGGCTAAGAACAATGTGGTCATTAACTACAAGGTAAACCCAAGTCATATTAAGATCAGTGTTTGAATGCACTTTATTTGCTAAATAATTAAATGAATGCCCCATAGTATATTTCCTATTTTGATACTTTTGTGTTTCTTTAATAGCTATTTTATCTCAAATGTTTTTCACATTCTCACATCTTTGTCTGTGTAGGACATGAACCACACCAACTCCTACGGCATCATCAGAGGGCTCCAGTTTGCCTCGTTCATTGTACAGTACTATGGCCTGGTGATGGATCTGCTGGTGCTTGGCTTGCATCGTGCCAGTGAGATGGCTGGCCCACCTCAGATGCCTAATGACTTCCTCAGTTTCCAGGACACTGCCACAGAATCTGCACACCCGATCAGGCTGTACTGCCGTTACATTGACCGCATCCACATTTTTTTTAGGTGGGATTGAATCACCAAAATGACAAGATTTCCTACTGACATGTATCTTGTTTGGCAGCCCAAAACTGTGTGAGAATAAATAAAGAAAAAAATTATGTGTCTTCCAGGTTCTCTGCTGATGAGGCTAGGGATCTTATTCAGAGATATCTGACAGAGCATCCGGACCCCAACAATGAGAACATTGTGGGTTACAACAACAAGAAATGCTGGCCTCGTGATGCTCGCATGAGACTAATGAAGCACGATGTCAACCTGTGAGTTCCACTTGAAGACTCATGAACTTGTAATTTGTTGTTGAAAATGTAACTTATTTAAACAAATTGCTCAAGAATTTGAGACATATAGAGGTAACATTTCTAACTTTTCATACTTTTCTCAGTGGGCGTGCAGTGTTCTGGGACATCAAGAATCGGCTGCCTAGGTCTGTGACCACTGTCCAATGGGAGAACAGCTTTGTGTCAGTCTACAGCAAAGACAACCCCAACCTGCTTTTCAACATGTGTGGTTTTGAGTGCCGCATCCTCCCAAAGTGCCGCACCAGCTATGAGGAGTTCACTCACAAGGATGGTGTCTGGAATCTGCAGAATGAGGTGAGGAGCTAAAGAAATATAGCTAACGTTGTATCAGTATTCCAATGTGCAACAGAAACATTAGTAACATTAGTGTTTTTTTCCGAATGGTCATAATAATGTTCCTTTTATCAAGCTTTTTTATCGTTGTGTTCGCATGTGTAGGTAACCAAAGAGAGAACAGCGCAATGTTTCCTACGTGTGGATGATGAATCAATGCAGCGCTTCCACAACAGAGTGCGTCAGATCTTGATGGCCTCTGGTTCCACTACGTTCACAAAGGTCAGTAGATGTCTTTATCCCAAAAGTCTAGAATCTGTAAAACAAAAAAACAAAGGTGCTGTTTATTACCATGTTCTAATATTCCTTATTTTCCTTTACATATATCCAGATTGTGAACAAATGGAACACAGCTTTGATCGGTTTAATGACATACTTCCGTGAAGCTGTAGTCAACACCCAAGAGCTCCTGGACCTTCTGGTGAAGTGTGAGAACAAGATCCAGACACGTATCAAGATTGGTCTGAACTCCAAAATGCCTAGTCGCTTTCCTCCTGTCGTCTTCTATACTCCCAAGGAGTTGGGTGGCCTTGGCATGTTGTCCATGGGCCATGTCCTTATCCCACAGTCAGACCTGCGGTAAGTCAGCATGCGTATGTGTCTTCAACCTCTTGTCATTGAATTCCTGGTGAATTAATTTATCAGTGCTTACACTTTGAGCTTGATTGTAATTTCTCTCTTTACCAGGTGGTCCAAACAAACAGATGTGGGCATCACCCACTTCAGGTCTGGAATGAGTCATGAAGAAGATCAGCTGATTCCAAACTTATATCGCTACATTCAGCCATGGGAGAGTGAGTTCATTGACTCCCAGAGGGTCTGGGCTGAGTATGCACTCAAAAGACAGGAGGCCATTGCCCAGAACAGGTAATGTCTTTACTGGCGCACCTTGTCAAAGTTGACACATTTATGAGAAATATATGAAGAGCAGTGAGTCACTGATCTGCTGTAATGAGAACAGTCTAATACGTTTTTGTTTTTAAGATATAAGAGCTAAAATAGACAGCATTGTGTTTGTTGTGTTAAAGGCGTCTCACCCTGGAAGATTTAGAGGACTCTTGGGACAGAGGAATCCCCCGGATCAACACACTTTTCCAGAAGGACAGACACACACTGGCTTATGACAAAGGCTGGAGAGTCAGGACAGATTTCAAGCAATACCAGGTATGAGAGATGGGTTTACTGACATTAATGAATTATTTAGAGATCAGTCGGGTTAATTCAGGATGGTCTAAATTCTAAAGCCTTAGTTGTTAGTCGGTACAGACCAAAACTATACATGGGAGTTTTGTGCCTGAATAGACTGTATATACTATATTTTGTCTAATCCAAATGTACATTAAAGAAATTGTTCATGTATTAAATTTAAAAAAACCCACAAGCATTTATATTGATTCGAATTTATCTGTCTTCATCGACTGCAGGTACTAAAGCAGAATCCATTCTGGTGGACCCACCAGAGGCACGATGGCAAACTGTGGAACCTGAACAACTACCGCACAGACATGATCCAAGCGCTGGGTGGTGTGGAGGGCATCCTGGAACACACGCTCTTCAAAGGCACTTACTTTCCCACCTGGGAGGGTCTCTTTTGGTGAGAACACTGACATTAAGAATGCTAATAATGTATTTTGAGGAAATTACAATTGCTTCTAATCAAAAAAAGTCAGCTACATTTGCATTACTTGCTTTGATTTTGTACATGCTAATGATCTGATCTTTTTTAGTGTGTGTATTTAATTTCACTAAATCAGCAACAACTCTATGTGCTTTAGGGAAAAGGCCAGTGGCTTTGAGGAGTCCATGAAATGGAAAAAGCTGACCAATGCCCAGAGGTCTGGTCTCAACCAAATCCCCAACCGTCGTTTCACACTGTGGTGGTCACCCACCATCAACAGAGCCAATGTTAGTAAAAGTTGAAATATATCTTACTTATTTGATTGCATTGTCGAAATGGTTTGGAATTTTCACATTGTCAGAGTTTTTTTTTAATCGTCTTTTTGTTTCTAGGTGTACGTGGGTTTCCAGGTGCAACTTGACCTGACAGGAATCTTCATGCATGGCAAGATCCCCACCCTGAAGATCTCCCTCATTCAGATCTTTAGGGCTCACTTGTGGCAGAAGATTCATGAGAGCATAGTCATGGATCTCTGTCAGGTAGGTTTTAATCATTAAACCTTGTTGAGGATCTGCTGTCCAAAGATTATACAATTTCTAAAACACTTAGTGAATATGTTAAGACAAATCATTTGTATGTTTCCAGGTGTTTGACCAGGAACTTGATGCTCTGGAGATTGAGACTGTGCAGAAAGAGACCATTCACCCCAGGAAGTCATACAAGATGAACTCGTCCTGTGCTGACATTCTCCTCTTTGCATCATACAAGTGGAACGTCTCTCGGCCATCTCTGCTCGCTGACTCCAAGTATGACTTCTAGAAGAATAGTGATATTGATTATATAATTAACTACATATGCTTTTTTGAGACGTTATAAATCAGTTGTATGACAGCCTTCTTTAAAGTAATTCATTTTATTATGAAACTATTCTAAATGCAGTTTTCCAACTCGCCTATGAATAAAATTGTTCACCTCCTTGTTCAGAGATGTGATGGACAGCACCACAACACAAAAGTACTGGATTGACATTCAGCTCCGCTGGGGTGACTATGACTCGCATGACATTGAGCGCTATGCCAGGGCCAAGTTCCTGGACTACACCACTGACAACATGAGTATCTATCCCTCCCCCACCGGTGTACTCATTGCTATCGACCTAGCCTACAATCTCCACAGGTAGGAATTGTTTCAAGCAACTTTTTAAATTAAGTTTGTCCACAATTTTTAGCATTGTAAAGTTAAAGAGAAACTGCTTACATTTTGATGCATTACAGGCTTCTGGAAAGGATCTTGACAAATGCTTGACACTATTTCTTGAATTTTCGCATCATCTTGTTTGTGTGCACAATTTTCTGCAGCAGCCTGTGAAGTTTTCGCACCAGCTCCCTAAGTTGTTCTACATGAACACAACCTTCATCTTGCATTAGCCCAAATGACATTGTTGGTTTGATGTATACTCACGTCACTGTGGAGGGCTTTTCTGTGGGTGCCAGAAAAGGAAGAAACGTTTTAATACATTTTTAAATCCTGCATTTAATTTGTTTTTCCTCTGCAGTGCCTATGGCAACTGGTTCCCTGGAAGCAAGCCTCTGATTCAGCAGGCCATGGCTAAGATCATGAAGGCCAACCCTGCTCTTTATGTGCTAAGGGAGCGTATCCGCAAAGGACTGCAACTGTACTCTTCAGAGCCCACTGAGCCATACCTGTCCTCACAGAATTATGGTGAACTTTTCTCCAACCAGATCATCTGGTTTGTGGATGACACCAATGTCTACAGAGTCACCATCCACAAGGTGAGGGTTGATGGGTTTTTTTCCTTCCTAAATAGTAATTAATTGAAGACTTCATAATTCCATAATTTGAAATAAAATGTCTGAAGATGTTTCGTTCTCATGAATATGTTTGAAATGTGAAACTGAATTTATTTACATGTTTTCCTATTTATATCTCAACAGACCTTTGAGGGTAACTTGACCACCAAGCCCATCAATGGAGCTATTTTCATCTTTAACCCCAGGACTGGTCAGCTCTTCCTCAAGATCATTCACACATCTGTGTGGGCTGGGCAGAAACGTCTGGGACAGGTATGACAATACTATGCCACTGCTCACTAGCTTAATCACCACTTTTGCCTTTTGTGCTGATCATTCCTGGTTCATAGTGTATTTAATATTTTGACTACATGGCCCGTTTTTACTCGTTTAAGACGAAGGCTTACTGGCTATGCATTGTAGTGTTCCTTTTTTGTGTTGTAGGAAAAAATGCTGCTTAATACAGTTGTTCATTTTTGTATCTTGTAGCTGGCGAAGTGGAAGACTGCTGAAGAGGTGGCTGCCCTGATTCGTTCACTCCCTGTAGAGGAGCAGCCGAAACAGATCATTGTCACCAGGAAGGGCATGCTGGACCCACTGGAGGTGCGACTGTCATGCTAAGAACTACTACATTTACAAACTTTAATGTATCATCCCAGTGCAATTTATGAAGTTGGATACACAGTCTGGTGTTTTCCTGTCCTAATGCCAATGTTTTCTCTGTGCAGGTCCACTTGCTTGACTTCCCAAACATTGTGATTAAGGGATCTGAGTTGCAGCTGCCTTTCCAGGCCTGTCTGAAGGTGGAGAAGTTTGGCGACCTTATCCTGAAGGCTACTGAGCCTCAGATGGTGCTCTTCAACCTTTATGACGACTGGCTGAAGACCATCTCGTCTTACACAGTGAGTTTGACTCCTACATTAAATTTAAAACAGGGTTAAATGGATCATATTTAATTTGTGCCACTGTGTACATCTCTGTGAAAGTTATTCTCTTGTATTCCCCCGTTGCACTGGAAAATAGTAAAACTTAATCAAGCTGATCCATTGTGATTTTCCAACAAAACTTTTTATGGTGCATGTTATATCTTTTGAAACATCAACTTATTCCACTGTGTAAAAAGCCTATTTGTTGGTCCCCTCCATCTCTAGGCCTTCTCCCGACTCATCCTGATTCTCAGAGCACTCCACGTTAACAACGACCGTGCCAAGGTGATCCTCAAGCCTGACAAGACAACTATCACTGAGCCCCATCACATTTGGCCCACACTCACTGATGAGGAGTGGATCAAGGTGGAAGTTCAACTCAAGGACTTGATTTTGGCCGATTATGGCAAAAAGAACAAGTAAGTATTGTTTGGGATGAATTTTCTTTGGCCTAGCTAATGGCATTGGCTCAGATGGTTATTTTGTCAGTATATTGGAAATGCAGTTCTACTTCAACTTTAATGGAACAGAAAAAACTAATTTGTAATTAGTAGTTAATGATAATATTTCCTCCTTCTAGTGTAAACGTGGCCTCACTGACGCAGTCTGAGATCCGTGACATCATCCTTGGTATGGAGATCTCCGCCCCATCACAGCAGCGCCAGCAAATTGCTGAGATTGAGAAACAGACCAAAGAGCAGTCTCAGCTCACCGCCACGCAGACCCGCACTGTCAACAAGCACGGTGACGAGATCATCACCTCCACAACCTCTAACTATGAGACCCAGACCTTCTCCTCCAAGACTGAATGGAGAGTCAGGTATGCAATAAATTTAGCTTGACATTTGGTTTATCACCAGTTTCCCAGGCAGTGATAATTTTAGATATTTTGGTTTCCATCTGAGCCTTAATAATCCCTGGTTGTTACCTCTCAGGGCTATTTCTGCTGCCAACCTCCATCTCCGAACCAACCACATCTACGTGTCATCCGATGACATCAAGGAGACAGGTTACACCTACATCCTGCCCAAGAATGTCCTCAAGAAGTTCATCTGCATCTCAGATTTGAGGGCTCAGGTATGAAACTGTAGTACGCTGTTGTTCAAACTTAACTGCCACATGATCCATATATTCATTAATGATGGCCCTTTAACCCTTTAATGTGCAAACTAAAGAAATTGTTTTTGTAGCTATTGGTAAACTTCTGAATGTGCACTATTTACTCCAGATTGCAGGCTATTTGTATGGTACCAGCCCACCAGACAACCCCCAGGTGAAGGAGATTCGTTGTATTGTGATGGTGCCACAGTGGGGGACTCATCAGACTGTCCACCTGCCAAACCAGCTGCCGGGTCACGAATATCTCAAAGTAAGATGCATACTTACTTAAAAAAGTTCCCGCTCATTATTTTACTGTGAATGAACATTGGTTGTACCAGTTCATTTTGATGGTAATTTTTCTTTAGTCAAATTCTTAATTATGGTTTTGTCAAACAGGAAATGGAGCCCCTTGGTTGGATCCACACTCAGCCTAACGAGTCTCCCCAGCTGTCCCCTCAGGATGTTACTACCCATGCCAAGGTCATGGCTGACAACCCCTCTTGGGACGGAGAAAAGACCATCATCATCACCTGCAGGTAGGTTTGGCCAACTATAAAGCAGATTATGTGTACCTAATGAGTTAAGCGTCTAGGAAGATTGTAGAACAGCTTTCTGCATCGTAGCAGTTAATGCATGTTTTAAATTTTAAAGTCAGGCTTCAGGACAAATTGTTTTTAGTTCAGAGTTTCCAAAAGCAGATATCAGTGGTCAAAATAAAACGCTTAAGGTTTATTTGTTTTGTATCGTTAGCAGCTACGATACAGTTATCTACAATTTTTCTACTAAAGGCTTCTTTACACCAAAGGGCTATTGCTATGTCATAAATACGCAGTCATGTCACTTATCAGGGTTGTATGGTAGAATTACCTTGTCCTTAAATGCATTCTGTCGCTTGTTTGCAGCTTCACCCCTGGCTCATGCACGCTCACAGCCTACAAGCTGACGCCCAGTGGCTACGAGTGGGGTCGCCAGAATACGGACAAGGGCAACAATCCCAAAGGTTACCTGCCCTCCCACTATGAAAGAGTGCAGATGCTGCTCTCTGATCGCTTCCTGGGCTTCTTCATGGTGCCTGGCCACGTCTCCTGGAACTACAACTTCATGGGTCAGTAGCCATAGTGATTTTTTTATATAATTATTTTTCTGTTGGATGATCCCACACAATTATGGTTAAAATGATAAACCTTTTGGATCACATATCCTCATCACTGCTTGTTTTCATTTCTGACAGAAATTGGCACACATTGATATTTCCACTCTGGCCCCCTTTCAACTCAATTGATTTTTACTGTACAGCTCTGCTTCAAAGCTGAAAATTGCTATCACGTGGATGTGCAAAAAGTCTAATACACACTATCTGGGTGTTTAACCACTGACACTGCCATTTATGTTTGTCTTGCTACAGGTGTACGCCATGATCCCAACATGAAGTATGATCTGCAGCTGGCCAACCCCAAAGAGTTCTACCATGAAGTCCACCGGCCGTCGCACTTCCTAAACTTTGCCTCACTGCAGGAGGGTGAGATCTACAACGCCGACCGTGAGGACATGTATGCTTGAGAGTTGATGACGTGCTTTTGATGGATTTTGTAGATAGTTCGGAATCAGAATGTGGAGCCAGTCCAGAACAGCGCTTGTACTTTCTATAAAACAGGTATAACTGCGATGTTTGGAATTTTTATGTAAAAGCTTATGGACATTTTAGGAACCTGTTTTTCTTTTTTTTTTTTCTACAAATGTTTTCTTTTTTTCTGCCCGGCTCATGTCTTTCTCTATTTCAGTAAGAAACTTCTACACTTGTACATTTAATCATTTGTGCATTTGTGTGTGGGTTTCAGTATACATTGCTTAAATGTAATATTGGATGATTTACATTTGTTTCAAGAGGGTGAAGACTTACTTCCTCTTTGCTCTGAGAAATGAAAGTTGTATTTTCATGACAGTAATTCCCTTTTACTAAGTTGTACTGTACATCGTGTGACATGGTAGCTTGAGTTTAAATAAAATTCACAATTTTTATAAAAGTCTGTCATTTAGTGGTGTAATCTACTCTCATTCTAATGATTCTTTATAAAAATGCACATATGTTAGAGGAGAAGTGAAGTATCCAAGTTCATGTTGACAGTGCTGGGGAACTCGCTTCCCCCCTCAGTTAAAGCAGAGGTCATGACAGCCTCAGGTTGGTTTTGGTTTGGTTTCAGTGACATGTTGAAGCACAGTTTCTTTTAGACACCAGAGGTATGTAAAGAGTTATGCCGTGTCAAGATCACCTCTTTTTTCACTCTGGCATGTTTATGTTAATGTGCCGTTTTCCTGACTGTTTTATTTTGCTAACATTCGTCAGACAGCTATAGGGTTATAATCGTTTCTGATTGCGGATACACAAAGGAAATTCGATGTTCACGCTCTGGTGCGCGTGTTACCACGCTCGACTTGGCAGAGGCTAGCTTTAGCATGTAGCTGCTCGCATTACATTGGTCAGAGAAGTAGGAGGATCCAGCAAAGTACGGGTCTGTCCTGTCCAGTCCTGTTGTCTGTGTGTGTGTGTGTGTGTGTGTGTGTGTGTGTGTGTATGCACTCTGTGTTCTTGTATTTGTGTGTGTGTAGGTTTGTGTTGTTGTCGGAAGAGGAGCGGGTCGAGCTCAGACGTGCCCTTTACGCGGGATCAGCAATGCGGCCGCGTGCAGACGCGACACCAGCACTGGAGTGAGGGTGTTTCCACTCTGACGAGCCGCTATCGCTTTCGATAGCCGACAACAGATCGGTGTGATCGGGCTGGGACATGGAGGGACCGGAGGCGGCTCGCGACGCCAGAAACACGGGGCGCTGCTTCGGCAGGACGTGCTCGGCTCTGACGCTGGACGACGTGTATGAGATAGCCAAAGTGATCGGCGCCGAGGTGGAGAAGCTCATCGACGTTTACGGCAAAGAGAGCGTGCTGGGGCTGGTGCCGAAGATCGTGAAAGTGCTGGAGCTGCTGGAGAGCTTCGTGTCCGGGAACCACGCTCACAAGCTGGAGGAAGAGGAGCTGCTGCGGACCTTCGAGGCGATCCAGCTGCAGCAGCAGAGGAGACGCGGTGGGAAGGAAAGCGAGGAGGGCGGCGACAGCAACGAGACCCGGGTGAGAGAGAGAGAGTTATTAATCCTCCCTGGGTGTTAGTGTTCTAAACACAGCTCAGTGACGACCCGAGCCCCGTTCACCTGCTCTATAACTCTGTTACTACTGTGTTTACTACTGTTACTACTCTTGTTTATGTCCCGAGTCTGACGCTAAATCGGGGTGTTCACAGTACAGTACAGTACAACATGTTGTACTGGTGTTCAACATGGAGTGAAAACATTCAATATGGAGTGGAAACATACATTAAACACGTACAGAGTGTTCGTACTGACGCCAGGTAACGCGGAAATAGTATTATCACTTCTGTTATCTGCACCACTTGTTGACGTTTACATAGCTAATACAGCCCATGACCCCCCCCTCTCCCCACCAGCTGTGTCTGCGTCTCCAAGGCAACCAGCGAGGACTAGCATTAACAGCTATTACTTCAATCAAAATAAATAATCACTTTTTTCCTCATTTATTCACTTTCGGTCAAAGTGAAAGGGTCAAAGTCTTTGACCCTTAGTCAATAAATATATCATAAGTTTGTGGAAAATGTTTCTGTTCTATTTTTGCAATTTCTAAGGCAACGTCGTCAAATGTTTTTTGTCCAAACCTGAAAAAAATGAATATGAATTAAACATCATTTTTTCTAATTAAAAAAAACTCTTTAAATTCCATTAACATTTATATAATCAAAGCTGTTCACCTATATTTTAGATCAAACAACTCATCATTCATCACAGGTTTTTAGCTAATGTTTTGGTTCAAGGGATTTTTAACTTTTACCTTCTCGTCTTTTCAGTGTAGTATAGTTTACCAATGTTGTTACTGCTTATTTATCAACATGTTTACCCCTAATCAACTTTGATTCATTGTATATCAGTACACAGTAGACTCGACATCACTGTTTTTGTGGAATCTGCCTGAGAAAAATAAATGAGGCAGTGTCTCATAACTATTTCAACACAACATATGAAATGACTTAACAAAACGACACACCCTGTTGGACAGAGATCGTTTTACTGGAGGCAGTTTCACAGATGCTTAAGAGACGTTTCCAGCTTAGCATAAAAAAATCATATGAAATCACATTTTATTTTTGATGAATGTTTGGTGTGCTGTCTCAGAGGTCACGGGATCATAGTCTGGTTCCTGTCTTTTCCAGCAGGAGCTGCAGCAGAAGGAGCAGCAGTGGAGGAGGAGGTGTGAGGAGCTGCAGGTCCAGGTGCAGCAGCTCCAGGAGGAGAGGGACGAGCTGCAGAGCCGGCTGAAGGGCAGCCATGCTCAGGAAGGTAAAAAAAAAAAAAAAAGTAAAGTAAATTATTCCTCAAATCAGTTCCAAAATCTACAAACTGACTTTTTAGTCACCCTGCTACATTTTGTTGATAGTTTTCACATGACCCAGAGACCAAAGCACATGAACCTTTCATGGAGCCTGAGGGAATTTTTTTCTATTTAGAAAACCTGAGTGGACAAGTAAAACTGAAAATTTCAGATATCTCTTGCTAATAGAAAAATAGAAATAGAATTAATAACTGTAGACATTATAATGTAACTTAAACATAACCAGGTCTGTAAATAGAAAAGTTACCCTCAAGGCCAATGTCGTTATACAAATAAAGATCCTCTCAACCAATGACAGTACAGATTCAAAGCAGTGGGATAACAGACACAGTTCAGCTTGTGGAAGACTTGGCACAGTAGTTAGCGCCAGAGGGTGGAGTCACTTTGTTGACTCTTGCTTTCTTGCGCTAACAGGAAAAACATGCTGCTTTAATACCTCTGAGTTATTTGACAAGAGGCCATAAGGCAGGTGAATGCGTTCGGTTTATGTGATGGATGTGACTGCGGTCAGGCTCCCATGCACCACTCAGCAGAGGCAAAGTTCACATGAGCTGCTGATCAGTTCAGTTTCGGTTGTATAAAAACTCACTTTTACAGGTCCTGAACATCACTTTCATTCAGATCATTAAACCCTGTTGGCTTGATTGTTGTCTGGCTGTGGATAGCTTTGGTTTCTATTTGCCCAGGTCACGAGATATTCATATCAGCATTTCTCACCCTTCACTACTACAGGAGAGGTGGATGGAAAGTCATCTGTGGAATGTTTACATGAAAAACAAATCTGAAAAAAAAAGTTGATGTGTGTGTGTTGTGTTAGACCGTGTCCAGCGGCAGGAGCGAGAGGTGATGCTGAAGCTGAAGCAGGTGGTGGACAAGCAGAGAGATGAGCTAAGGGCCAAAGCTCAGGAGATCACCACCATCTCCAAGGAGGTGGAGGCGGTAAGGAGACAAATGACACACGTGCGTGTGTGTGTGTGTGTGAGAGAGAGAGAGAGAGAGAATCATCTGCCTTTGCACACAGACACCGTCACGTGGTGAGCTGCTCTCAACCCACACATTGAATTATTATATTGCTATAATGCAATAATTGCTAATGCTATACATTGTGCAGTACGTGTACCCATATAAAGGATGGGAAAGAATGTGTAAACTTAACTGTCAGGGAACTAGCTGAGATTATCCAGTTACTAGCCAAGGATTACGCTGCACCTTGGACATGTCTGGGCAGCCCTGTACAATGACTGTGTATTTATGTGCTGTGGTATGAGTGCTTGCACGTGTCATTGTATGTGTCAAGGTGCATATACCACATGATTTTAAATAGCAGCCATAATTGTTAATGGTTACCTTCGAGAAAGACAGAAAAAAACAAAACAACTCATGCCCGAGGTTTCTCTGTTTGCTCTATCAGATGCCTGGAATTGTTTTCATCCTCAACATGAATGCTGCACTTGTTTTGATAGTATGTGGTTGCATTGCTATTCCTCCACCTCCCCCACACTGTAGGTCCAACCACAGACACGTTTTCACCCCACTCGTCTTTTTGGTTCAGCCGTGTCTTGTTGATTTTTGGGGTTGACTGTATTTATATGAACCTGGTTGGAAACTGTCAGCTTATATCATGGCAAAAAGGTTCATTTTGAACCTTTTGTCAGAGAGGAGCTGACAAACATGAGGCCAGAGCTTTGCATCAGCTATAGAGAAAACAAAAAGCGAGACAAACTCATTGAGTCATAAAGTCAGATCTCTCATGTGTGTTTGTGTGCAGCTCCAGGAGCAGCTGGACCGCTTCATGAAGATGAACGCTGAGCTGCGACACAAGCAGAACGTGCTGCAGGCTCAGCTGAAGAGCACCGTGGAGAGGAAGACTGACATGGAGGCCGACCTGAAGGAGAAAACCAAAGAGATAGAAAACCTCCAAGCACAGCTGGACAGAAGCAGCAGCAGCAGCCCTGTATGCGCATCAGGATTCTTTCTGTCTCTCATCTAATGTCCAGTGACGCACATTCTTCTATAGTCTGTCAACATATATACAATGTGTCTATATAGGATGTGATGATTTATTAGTGAGCAGATCGTCATAAATGACACTTGTGCAAAATATAAATCTGAATCTGGTGAAATGGATCAAGTGGCATTTCAGAAAAGTCGTATTATATCATCCTCACCGAGCTCAAGGTGCAACATGTTTTCTGTAGTTTGAGCCAGTTTGCATGAACGTGATCCCCTCTGTTCTCCCATCAGTCCAGTCCAAGTCAGTCAGCCTGTGAGTCAACAAAAAAGTCGACCGGCGACCAGAAGGATCCCGATCAGCCGTGTTTTACCAAGAAGGAGGTGCGTGACATCATCTTCGAGAGGAACGAGCTCAAAACCAACCTGTTCCTGGTGCAGGAGGAGCTCAGCTACTATCAGAGGTGGGTTCATGTGCGCGGGCGACCGTGCTCCCAGTTCTCTGGATTTGGTAACATGTACATGCACATCTGCGTTTCTGCAGGGAGATCCTGAATGAGGAGCGGTGTCCGGGTTTCCTCTTAGAGGCCGTCCGCTCAGCCATCAGGAAAAGGAGGAAGCTCATTAAGGCCAAGATGCTTGGAATTCCTGTGAATGAATGCAGCAGGTCCCACCACACACAACACACATTTGTCATATCAGTAGAAATACTGGCACAGTGTTGTTTTTCAGAAGAAAGCAGAGCGTAATTCACAGATATTGTCTTTTCTTCTTTTTGTCACTCCAGCGATGACGAGGAGAGGGGCTCTCTGTTTGGCCAGACGCAAGTAGATGGTACACAACCAGACAACGCTGACAAACCGGCTGAGTCACGCATTCAAACGTTGTGAGTACAACATCTGCCTTTATTGCTATAGACAAAAACAAGTGCACTGATTGGGAGCAGACTGGTGGTTTTATAAGCTCTGTGAGTGACAAATAAAGGAGCACTGCTAAAATATGAATCAGAAATACCACCGCTATCATCTGTGAATCAAAGACTTTGTTTTGTCTGTGCCGACTCTGTCACGGCGCTGGGATCCTCATTAGAGCTGCTTTATATTTAGCTGTAATCCCTGACAACAGATCTGACCTCTGACCTGTCCTTTCTACTCGGCAGCTTTGGCTTCCTGACACGGTCTGGCAGCGGCCGGAGCCCCACCCACATGAGCAACTCCGCCTCCGGCTGGGAGATCATCGGGGACTCGGAGGCCGCTGATGAGACGGAGCAGCGACCGCCTCCCTAACGCTGGTACTGACTCGAGATTCTGTCTGACACTCGTTTCTCTTTTGGGTGACAACATCTCAGCTCAGTTGTACAAAAGTACAGGAGGTGATTACCACAGAAGCACTATGTGAGAGTAAAGAAATAATGTGTGAATGTTTTTTAAACAAACCCCTCAGTTTTATTTTCTTCTTAATTACTTTAAGTTCACCCTTTTCTCTATTTCATCTATATAAATACACACACACACACATATATGTATATATATAACCTTTATATGGAATGGAATAAAGGTTAGGTGTGTGTATATATATCTATATAAATACACACACACACACATATATGTATATATATAACCTTTATATGGAATGGAATAAAGGTTAGGTGTGTGTATATATATCTATATAAATACACACACACACACATATATGTATATATATAACCTTTATATGGAATGGAATAAAGGTTAGGTGTGTGTATATATATCTATATAAATACACACACACACACATATATGTATATATATAACCTTTATATGGAATGGAATAAAGGTTAGGTGTGTGTATATATATCTATATAAATACACACACACACACATATATGTATATATATAACCTTTATTCCACAAGAGGGCATTGTTTCATTGTGTAACTAATTAAATATTTATACCATAAAAGAATTATTATGTAACTTTACCTAATTTCTGGAATTTGTAAGCCATGTGTTTACTCATGTTTCTCATGATTTCAAGCACTTTGTGGTTGAAGGTCACAGTATCAGACTCTTCCAGCAGTGAGTGGGTTTTAATAAGCCTTAACGTGTTAAAAAAAAAAAATATATATATATATATATTTTTGTCATCAGTTGTTGCACAGCTGCCAGAGCCTTTGGCTGGTGTGTATTATGCCATAAGTGTGTATTTAAGGACACGTGCTATGGCTGCTAAGCCAGACTCCACCGATTGGTTACTTTACTTAAGGAAGTTGTGCGCTTCCTTGTGAACACAAGACAGCAATTTTTTTTTCTGTCCATTTTTACCTGATAAAATAACAGTTAACTGATGTTTGACCATTGCACAGCTCAGACAGACCAGTGGTATTGTATTTATTAAGAGACAGTGTATTGCCTTTAAATCAGCCCATGTTTTCCCAGGTCACTGTTTGCAGTCTAGTTTTATAAGCATGTTTATAATGAAAGTTTTATCCCGATGGAAACATGTTTGATGCCAAATGTCTTGGGAGTGACAAAAATAATCCTACATGTGGATTTTCTGTGATCCCGAAAATTCTAAGATCAATAAAAACTCAATTCAACAAAGGTTCTCAGTCATTATTATTATTATTCACCAGTATTTGGGATTACGTACCACATACTTCTTCACAGGGGCTCACACTGATGATGTGATCATCAATGTACTGTAGTTCTTGACTTAGAAGTAGAACAAATGCTTTCTTCATCATCTGCAGGAAGACCGATTCTGGGACAACAGATTCTGGGAAGAAGGTGTACATCAGGGGTGTGTGTCCATGTGTATTGCCAGTGTGTGCGGCGAGTTTTGTGCGTTAGTGTTCAACCATCTTTAAAAAGCTCTGTGTCTGGCTGAATAGAAGGAAGTGGCTCTGACTTCCCCAGGAAATGGGAAGAGGAAACCAGGGGGCTTCGACCTCTCTGGCTGCTCCGGAGCCACAAGACGACTCATGGGAGCGAGGGAGAGAAGGAAGGAGGGAAGGGTGGAGGGTGGACAGAGAGACACTGCCTCTTATTGTGCTCCCCCATGACTGGAAGGAGAAGACGGAGTCAGGAGCAGATTGGACATTCAGGCGTGAGGACATCCAGCTTTAGGTTTGGGCCTGGTGTGGAGATGAAGCTTCTCCTCGGAGCCTTGAGCGCTCTGCTCTGCTTCCTGTTGACCTCCTCACACACGCTGGATCCGGCTGGGAGGAACGTCTGCCACGACAACAGGTAAACGTTAACATCACCCTCACTCACACCTGTTGGCTTTGTCAGTCTGTCGTTCAGCGGTGACATCAGGGACGTATCCCACTGCCACTGTTTTTCTGTTCTTCTGATTCGGTTCTTGTCTCCACATTCAGAGAACCCTCCACTCTTGTCTGTTGTACCGGGTGGCGTCAGGAGGGGAAGGAGTGCCCTATACGTGAGTGTTATTATATTATTATTATATCATACAGCAGCAGTGTGTTTGCCTTATTTCTCACCTCCATGTTGTGTTGCCTGTGACTGCAGCTGTGTGTGAGGGCGAGCAGGCCTGCCCCAAGGACGGGACCTGTGTGTACCCCGGGGTGTGTCGCTGTCCACCTGGCTACTTCGGAGCCCGATGCAAAACACGTGAGTTACGTTCAACGACAGAAGACGAGCGACAACATCATCACCACGTCTGAGTGACTCAATACTTTGCAACTATGTTTTTGCAGTAGTTTGAGGTGGTGATATTTTAAGTACTTTATACGGTTTCAGCAGATTTTTTTTGGCTCTTCTCTTAAAAAAATAATAAAAATATGATAGTTATGCATCTTTTTGTGTAGATCTTTAAAAAAGAAACCAAATGTTAGGTGTACAGAGAAATTTGCTTTTCAGTATTTACAATAGTCTCACTTTCTGCCAAAGACTGAGCAAACACAATCGTATTATCTGAAATGTTGTGGAGTAGAAGTAGCAGAGAATGGGAAAGTACCAGTAATTTGTGTCAACGTAATGAAGTCAATGTTTTTAAATTGTGTCCACACAGTATTATTGTGTACATACAGTGTTAGCGTCATATACGCTGTGTGTGTCTGGTTGGTTTTAGGATGTCCTCCTGAGTTCTGGGCCCCAGACTGTCGCCAGGTGTGTCTGTGTCACCCACACGGCCAGTGTCACCCGGTCACTGGTGAATGCACCTGCAACCCCAACCGCTGGGGTCCACAGTGCCAGTATACATGCAAGTGCGCCCGCCACGGACACTGCCACCCCGTGTACGGAAACTGCACCTGCGATGAAGGCTGGTGGTCCCAAACCTGCTCCAAACCCTGCCAGTGCGTCAGCGGGGGCTCCGTGGGCCCCGGCTGCGACCAGCTCACCGGGCGGTGCCAGTGCCAAAGAGGACACTGGGGGATGAAATGTCCCGTCACTTGTAACTGCCACATATCAGTGTGTAATCAGCGGACAGGTGTGTGTGAGTGCGAGGCCGGCTGGTGGGGACCCAGCTGTGAACGGCAATGCAGCTGTGACCTCACACACAGCAGCTGTGACCCAGCGAGCGGACAGTGCTTATGTCAGCCGGGGTACCAGGGGCTCTTCTGTAACCAGCCCTGTGAATCAGGGAAGTATGGCAGAGGGTGTAAAACCAGGTGGGTGTGGAAGGGGGGTTTCTTCTCTGAGGTTGCAGAACACCGCATATACAATGTTCAACTCGCCTGTGGTTGTCACTTTGTCTTCAGTTGTGGGTACTGTAAAGACAACCGGCCCTGCTCCTCCACTGACGGAGCCTGTGCTGCCTGTGAACCTGGCTGGAACGGTACACGGTGCGACCGCCCGTGCGCTTACGGTTACTACGGTGACGGCTGCAAGGACAAGTGTCCGCGTTGCAGGAATAATGAACCCTGTGACCCCAAAACTGGGAAATGCTGGAGGTGCAACCCTGGATGGACTGGACCCAGGTGTGTATGCACAACTGAGGCATATGTATGTATGTATATGACAGAATTATGGTATATTTCTTATGTTTCAGCCTATTTCCTGGAAACGTGTACTAATTGAAAGGGGAAAAAAATAAAAGTAAGGCTTAGTGTTAGAAGTGTACCAGTTCAATGCGCCCTGTCTAACCCAGGTGTGAGGAGGCCTGCCCTGGCAGGACGTTCGGAGATGCCTGCAGCTTCCTGTGTAGCCCCTGTATCCATGGTAAATGCCATCACGTGACGGGAAGATGTGTCTGTCAGCCAGGCTTCCAGGGAGAGAGGTGAGCCGGCTGGTAGAGAGAGAGACAAATTAAAGCGACGTCTCTCTGTCTGACTAGAATTATAAACAATGAAACTGTCATGGCTGCTGTGCTGTCAAACTCTGCTGTAGAGTTAGAACTGAATTTGTATGATTTTAATTGTGTTGAAATAGTTGCAAACAGACTGGTTCATCAAGTCAAACACACACAAACAACAGAGCCTCCACTAAGTTTACTTTCATTTTCACCTTCATGAGGCTACAGTGTTAATGGTATGTTCATGTCTTAGAAGTGGTCTGGATAAGTGTCTGTGTTTTCCAGCTGTAACAGCAGCTGCTCGGCCCTGACGCACGGCCTCAACTGTTCCTCTGCCTGTGACTGTGGTGACGGAGTCAGCTGCAACCCCGTCACTGGAGCCTGCCCTTACAGTATGCCCTCCATCCATCCATTCATCCATCCATCCATCCATCCATCCATCCATCCGCCCATGTTTCTAAAAGTGTCCTTGTGTTTATTAGGTGGCAGAAGTGCTGTACTAGCAGGCGTGCTGGTGCCTTTGCTCCTGTTGCTGTTGGCTGTGCTCTGCTGCTGTCTGTGTTGTGGAGGAGGCCCTGTTGATGGCAAAGACAGGTTGGCAAATCATCTTCATATCATCTTAACTTAGACCACACATGTAAAAACATATATGTTTATATTAACTATTATATATATATATATATATATAATCATATATGTAGAATCAGCAAAAATTCAACTATGGCTCTTGAGCTGTAGTGTGAGACTCTCACTGTATAAACCTTCCTCCCAGTGCGGCTGTGGCTGATGGAGGCCTGTCTGTTCGGATGAAATATCACGTCTACAGCGTCCTGGCTAATATCAGCGCTGCACTTCCGTGTATCTCCAGCTGGTCGTCTGGTCTGCCTCGAGTCACCGGTCAGTCGAACAGCACAGTGCTGACTCAGCTCTTTATAAAATTAGCAGCGATCAGTCAAAAATCAACAAGGACTGATCTTGGCAAAAAAAAAGACTCCAAATACCTGGGGAATGATATATACAGGGTAAAGTCCCTCATAAAGAGGCCTCATAGATTTGAATAACATTTCCTTTTATATTTATGACACCACACAGTATCTCACCATGACCCAGAGCTGACCTTCAACCACAGCTTCATCGAGCCGCCGTCTTCTGGGTGGGTGACTGAGGGGTCGTCCTTTGACAGCGATGAGGAGGAGGGAGAAGCTCTCTACTGTGTCCCTCCCAGAGAAGGTAGGAGCCGGGATTGTGACTTTGACACTGCATACTTTTAAGCTTTACATCAAACATCCTATTCACTTCACTCACCCGTCTCTCCGCCTCTGGCCGTCTTGCTGACAGACATCCCGGCGGTGGCAGGCGGCGAGTTCCAGGAGATGAGCTCGAAATGTAACATGTTCTTAGACCCGTCGGGCTTCAGCAGCGAGGACATTACCTCGCCCTTCAGCATCCCTCGCACGTCCAGCATTGCAAAGGCCAAGCGGCCGTCCGTCTCTTTTGCAGAGGGCACACGCTTCAGCCCCAAGGAGAGACGTGGCTCCGCTCAGGACCCCGCAGCTCTGCCTCGCAACAAAACCAAACCCAGCTGGGGGGTTCTGATGCTCTCAGCCCTTCAAAGTCAGGGAGGTGCAGTGAGACCCGGGGATGAGGAGGCAGAGGAAGCAGAGAGGGAAGATGAGGTGGATGCTGCAGACAACCATGAGTCAGACTCTGAGGCGGGGGACCAGAGAGTCGACAAAACCCCATCTCGAGCCACATTGCCGGTTCCTGGCTCAGCAGGAAGAAGATGGACCATGTCCAACCCAGCTGTACATAAAGGGAACCCGGCGGCAACATCTGGATCTGATGCTGAGGAGGGGGTTTCAAATAAAGTCACCACAGTGTATGTGACGGTTGGTAAGGCAGGGAGACCCGCATCAGAGACCACCTCGGAAGGCCCCGTTCAGGCCATGCTGCGAAGACTTGGCAGCCTTCAGAGACAAAGAGAGCAGGAGTCTGGCAGGTCCAAATCCAAGGGCAGCGAGGGGATTACCAAACCACCCAGACGGAAACTTGGAACCCGGGCGAGTGTTTGGGAGCAGGGGGGGCCGTCAGGAGGGGAGGTCGCTGTGTGTAAGCCCATAAGGCGAAAACACGCTTCCCACAACTCCTCTGAAACCACAGGCGCTCATGAAATTCCGATATCTGAGAGCGGCACACCGAAGCGGCCGCTGTCATCCATTCTGACGAGTGTGCCGGAGGCCGCTTCAGCTGACGCGGGGTCAGATCTGGCGGCTGAGGGCGAAGCAGGTCAAGACTCCAGCACAGGAAAAACCGAGAGCAACTACTTGACTGTGGGACCAGCGGGAGACTCTGCGAGTGTCACACAGGTCATCGCCAACAAAGGAGCTGTGGTGCATGTGACTGATGAACCCTGCTACGAAAACGTCATGATTAACCACTCGTAACCTCTGGCTAACCTCGTCATCAGCAGGTCTGATCATACAACAGATGTGTATTTATTTTCCGGGGGCCAATGCAAACGTACCACTGTAAATTTTATTGAACAGACAATGTATTGTTATATTATGATGTTTAAGAGTCATGTTAAAATACATATTTATCATCAGCTTAGGGAATATAGAAGAAATCTCATAGCTTGGGTTAAAAATAAGCAAAAAAAAGTATGATGGGTGGTGTTTATCTAATTTCTAAGAACAAAACTTGCTACATTCATATATACACACACATACATATCTCTAGTGTCTGATAAATAGGACCACGGCGACACTTGATACATAATTGCTTTATTCGCTGCCATGATGCATGTTGTGCCATAAATTCGTATATATGTACTCTAAAGTCAGAAAGGTAAAACAAAAAAGACTCGGGAGTGGAGTTTTTTAATGGAAAGTCAGGTCACAAGGAGGACGAATAACAAATAATACGAATAATTCACCACATTGTATGAAGCATGAGAATATATTTTGCTGGTGTCTTGATGTTTTATTTACACATGTAACAGACTGAACATGCATCTGGTAAAATTCACCTATCTCGCTCTGTAAGTGTGTTATATAAGTAAATATTGTTGTTCTAGTCAACAGTAAAAGAATGTTGTTACATGTACAACCTTATGTTAAAGTATCCTGGAGCATGACCCCAGCTGTCTGTGCACTCTGACCTCTGATGACAGTCACCTCACAGTGACCTGTGCTGCTGGTGGCCTTATGACCCGTTCTCTCCTGACATGACTATTTATATCCTCATATCACTGTATATATATTCACAATTAATCATGAGAAAATAAACGTTTTGAATTCTATACACACATGATTTAGACAACAGTGATTTCCTCTCTGTGTGGTGCTCTGTGAATAAATGCATTTTAACATGGAAGCATGATGAGAAAATGTGAATGTAAGAAACATTAAACCTTCTAACTGTTTGCAAATAAACTTTTTTTTTTTTAAAAAACACCTGACATCTTGTGTTTGTCTGTTGGTCAGCTGATGTTCATTATAGGCCTCCTGATGAACTTTGACCACATCCATCCATGCATGGACTTTCACTAATCAATATCAACCAGTTAATGAGCAGCTCGTCATTTGATGCCCTGAACATGTTTGACACACATTTCAGAACCAACAGTGAAAACGAGCCATGTCGTGTACACAATTATCAGTGTAAATATTTGAATCAACTACTTCTCTGCTCCATTGGTGTCTGAGCAACCGAGCCAGTACTTGGCAATGGATCTGGGGTATGGCGGCATGGCGGGATCAACTCTCTTGGTCCTGAGGTCCACTCTGTAGTATTTATCTAGAAAACACATAAAACATTACTGTGTATCAGGTAAAACTGTCAGGTGGAAATCCACAAAACGTGATCGTAACACTGTGTCTTGTTGACTAATACACAGCATGTGAAACTAGTTATAATAAACATTGTGTGATGAAGACAGACGGATTTTTTGGGTCATACATTTTGTCATATTTACGTCATATTTACACATGTTTTTATTTATTACTTTCCTGTTTTGGTTCATCTTTGTTGTTTTCTTTTGTACTGTTTTTGTCTGTGTCGCACTTGTGACCAAATTAATAATGTGAACATCTGACAAATAAACTGGATTTGATTTGATCTAATTTGGTCCCATGAGGTTTTAATTAACATTCCATTGGCAAAAACACATGGGATATGATGTTGCCAGATTTTCATATCCTGTTTATATAAAGTGATTTACTTATATATTCACAGGTTTCTTAAAATTGAAAGACTAAACAAACAATCCAAAGATTAATAATAACTATGATAGTAGCAGCCCTAATGGTTTCCAGTCTTTGTGTACACTGATGACCAATAATGGTGACATTAATAAATTCGTTTTTGTTTTGTTTTATCTGAAATGACTCAGTAAATGAACGTATCATCATCTATGTTACCTCCTTTAAAGAAGTAGACGCTCTGAATGGGCACGCTCCTCTGTCTGTCCCAGTACGGCCTGTCATATCTGGAGTCGTAGTTGCCTCTGTTGTTCTGGCGGTACCCATCCCCCCTTCTGTCCTGGTCCCAGTCCTGATCCCATCGTCTGTCCCAGTCTCGCCCAAGCCTTTCCTCCATTTCCATCCTCTTCTCTGCCATTCTCAGACCCATGTCCATCCCCATTCGTGCCATGTCCCGACCCATGTTCATACCCTGCTCAGCAGAGGAGCCCCAGAAGGGTGAACGGTTTTGTCTCCTTCGACCCCACTGCTGTCCATACTGCTGATCCCACTGCTGTCCATATTGCTGTCCATACTGCTGTCCATACTGCTGTCCATACTGCTGGTCAGGTTCATAGCCGCTGCGACGTGGTGTCGTCCGCGATGGAGTCACATAGATCCTACCTGCCATGGCAGCATCGACCGGAGACTTGAGGCCCTTCCAGTCTTTGTTGATGAAATGGTGATGGTCATGATGCTGAGGCACTAAAGAAGGTTTTGAAAAAAACATGAAGCTGCGTACGTCTGCTTCCTCTGTAAACAGGCAGGAATGATTAACTCACAGTTAGAGAAGAGCTCGCCAAAGAATCTTTCAAAGTTGTCGTAGTACACGTCAGTGTAACGCCTGAATAGCATTGACGGAGACCTCTCAGACAGGGTGACACACTCCTCATGAGACGGCTGGTGCAAAAACTCATACATGTAATACTGATCCCCTGGAGAAACCAACAGGATAATAGGTTCACATGTTCATACACCAAATATTTCATAGCAATATCGGAATTCACTTTGAAAGGGTTAGGGTTAGGGTTAGGGTTAGGGTTAGGGTTAGGTTGCACCTTTGAAAAAATAAACCCTCTCTCTTCCGTTGTGATCAGAGGCGGGGAGGGCAAATGCTGCATCCACATGATCGGGAATTTTATCAAAGCCAACGCTGATATCACGAGGATAGTCTTCATCCAGCACGCCATTATCAAACCTCCAGTACCTGTTTCCCTGTTGAAAGTCGTCATTCGTTTTGACACAGACAGATCATAGCAACGGCCTAACGTACAGAAATGGATAAAACGCGTGTCCCCACCTTAAAGATGTAGGTCTTTCCCTGGCAGTTGATGCGAGTGAACGCAGCATCAATGGGCCCGTTGATGCCCCACACATCCTTAATGAGCTTCGGAGGCAGTACCGACCTCTGGTCCAGTTCAAAAACATACTCCCCTAGAAAACACACAGGAATGATTGCTTGACAGATTTGTTCTTTATCGGGTCGGATTATCACTTTGGAGAATGATGGGGGGGTGGGGGGTGGGGTTAAGGCCAGTGACTCACCTCTGAAGCCAAATATAGAGCCATTTTTTAGCTGCATGAAAGAGTCAAAAGGCCTCCCGCTGCAGACCTCAGCATCTGGATCGGGGGCCTGAGTAGTGAGTGTTGTGACGGGAGCAGTAGTCCCCTCAGATGCTCTGTCATTCTCAGGGGGCAGGGTGAAGGACACCGGCTGTGTAGCGGCGGCTGTTGGTGTTGTCCTCTGTCTAACGGGGACTCTCTGAAAGATGGTGTCCATCAGTTGTGGTGGTTTGTTCATTTCTAGTGTGGTGTCAGGATGCTGCTGTGGTCTGAAGTCTGGGACGGGCTGCTGTGTGAAGTCTGGGACGGGCTGCTGTGTGGGCCTCAGCTGACCACTGACAGCGGTAAAAGACTGAGATGAACCTCCAGGGGAAAGAGTGGCACCTTCTAACAGCTCATCATCATCATCCTCAGCAAACAGAAAAGTGTCTCCACGGGCTGAAGGGGAGGAGGGAGGATGTCAGTTACCATTGTTTTGCTACAGTATCTTAACTATACACTTTATAACGTAACCAATCGAGCAGAGAGGATTCTTACTCATCATCCCACACGTGGCCTCAAAGTCAGAGCAGCAACTCTGGTAGTATTTGCACATTGAGTCACACTGGCACTGCCTCTGCGAGTCAAAGCCATTCTCACAGCGACCCATGCAGGACTCTGGAAAGGACGTTCAGCAGTTAATCCGATGCATTTTTCTTCCGCTGACCTGATAAACATCCTTCTTTCTTTGCCTAATGAAGCTCATGTGATCTTCATGCTTAATTTATTTTCCCTCCGTATGTTTAACTTTGTTTATTATAATCCTGTTTGAGTTGCCAGAGCGGTAACTCATGACAGATGCCCCATTGATTGCTTAAGTTTGGACAAAACATTATTTTGCATCCAAGCCTTTTGCAATGGGTATTTGCTTGAGTGTTTTCCGTTATTCCATAAGTTTGACAATTAAAAGACTAATTTTAACTTTAATCATAAGATTAATTCATGATAATCGTACTCATTGGTCGAATAAAAACACGAATAAATATTATGAATAAATAAAGTTTATGCCTATGATGATCACATTGTAGTTTGAAGTTAAAACAAATTATCAAATTAAAGTAAAATGTTAATTACTATAGGTAACCCCCATGTTGCTGTGGTCATTAGAATAGGTGAAGAAAATATATGCCCAAAACACACTGGCCGTGTAATGTCTACATTTAACATTTAACAGAGGACAGGGTGCATTGTCAATGTAAACAATGTGTTGCAACACTGCACTGAAAGATTGGCAGATTCCTTATATTCTGTCTACAAGTACTTGAATAAGCTCTGATGTTGTACTCACCGTCTGCAGAATAAGTCTGGGAGAACAGGGCGAGCAGGAGGACGCCCAGCAGCTTCATGTTGCCACCGCGTTGTGAGAGGACAGAATGAGAGAGTCATGATGGACTGTGTGCTCCCAATCATTGGAAACATGTGTCACTCACCCCACGTCCTTGTTTGCTCAGACCTTATTGACAAACCTCTTTCTACTCCAGCTAATAAACAGAGACACTGACAGAAAGTGCTTAACAGGAAACAGGGGTTTCAGGCGCATGGTTTTCTGTTGACCTCTGACCTCTCAGCTCTTCGTTGAGTAAAGCGTCAGTGCAAACTGACTTTCATGCATCATGTATGTTTTGGAAATTGGAAGCATAAAAATCTCTCCATCTTTATATTAAGTTTTTATATTTTATGATTTTAATCAATTTTATTGAACTAATTATATTTTACAGACTCAGCTGCAAAAAGTTTTACAAATATAAAAAATATCTTCTGTGCAGGTGTTTTTGACGTAATGACGTACGTACAACAATTCAAGATTCAAGAGTTTTATTTGTCACATACACAATCATACACAGTACAATGTGAAGTGAAATGTTCTTTTTACCTGCTACCACAAATAACATTTACAACAATTACAGCAATAACTGGATTACATTGAGTTACAGTGGAGTAATTGAATAACATTTCATAATGCTCATTATGAGCATTCATCACACAGAAACCTACACACAACGCGTTTGAGGTGGAGGCTTGTCCTGTACTTCCAGCAGGGGGCGCTCCTCCTCATTGACATCCTCTCACCGGCCGTGATGCAGGGAGGAAAGTGGAGGAGGGGGCGTTTCTTTTATTGATCTTTGCCGACGTTATTCGGAGCCGGTGGGCGGCGCACACCTCCTGCGGATGCCCGCCTAAAGATGCGGTAGGCCAGGTGTAGCTATCGGAGAGTCGCTGTCGTAATTTCTAAATTAGCCGGAAATAAGAGGTTGCTGTCGGATGCGGTTGAAAGAAATAAAAAGCTTAGTGGTAGGAACAGATCGACTTTGTCTGCGGCAAAACCTCCGCGAATAAAACAAACAGCAGCAGTTAGTAAACAAGTCGGATGTGCTTCAGTCAGAGGCCCAGTGTGCGGATGTTGTGACACTTCAAGATCTGACGGATATTTGTTTGCTAGCATGAAGCCTGAGCGTAAACATCCCCTGACCCGCTCATGATGCGTTCACTGTCCTGGGTGATGACATCCACAGAGCAGTGATGCCGTTTGGTGGATTTACAGCCGACGCCTTGGGAGTTGGCTGTTTACACGCTGGATAGAACTGAAAGGAGCGCTGCGGATATTTATAAACCAGCACGCCACTTCACCGTCCTATTTGTGTTTATGTTCCTTTGTGTACAAAGCGGATTGACTCGAGATCGAAGCTTCCTCCATCCTCACGTCCGGACCACTGCGTGTCTCTGCCGGTAGATGATCGTGTCTCTGACGCTCTTCCTCTGGAGGATCCATCGACATTTCTGCATCATGTTCAGCTCGGAGAGACTCACGGTGCCGGACTATGTCAGCCGGCTGCAGAGAGGGAGGAGGGGATCCGGCTGCGACCCACCCAGAGCGGTCTCACCCGGCATCAGTGCCGACGTGCAGGCGGTTCTGGACACGTCGCTGCCCGCCCTGCGCTCCGCCATCAGGAGGCTGAGGTCAGCCAGAGACGTGGAGGATTCGGATGAGAAGCGCAGGGCCATCGCGGAGATCTTCCAGCTGGTGGAGGAGGCCTGGGTTTTGCCCACGTTAGGCCGTCAGGTGGCCGAGGAGATTTGCAACAGGATCCGGCTGGACGGAGGCCTGGAGCTGCTGCTCCATCAGCTGCAGACACCTGCTGTGGAGATCACATATGAGTCTGCAAAACTGCTGGAGCAGATACTGATCTCAGAGAACAGGTACAGCAGGGAACACAGCATGCTGTCATTCTTTCTGTAACATAACATGCATGTCAGACAGACAGGTATTTTTAGATCAACAATTACAATACCCTTTGTACCTCATGTAAAAGGTCTTAATTTATATAATAAATAATAATAAATATATTTATATATTTGTATATATATGTGTGTGTGTGTGTGTGTGTGTATATGTATATATGTATAGATAGATAGATAGATAGATAGATAGATAGATAGATAGATAGATAGATCTTATTCTTAGCATCAATTCATGTTTATTTCTCTAATTAAAGCATGTGTTTATGTCTACTGGAAAAAAAACTGACTAAAATTAACCTAAAATATATGAACTAAACAATAACATGTACCTGAGAAGCTTGGGCCTGTGATTGATCAATAAACTTGTGTAACTGTCAGAACATTATGTAGGTCAATACAGGACATCAGTGACTAATTGTTTCTGAACTAGCTGAACAATATACCAGTTTTTCAGTTAAATGGTTATTAATAACATGCTGTCATTCAACCGTCATCATGTTTACATTTCTGTTGACAGAGACTATGTAGCTCGTATGGGTCTGGGCGTCATCCTGAACCTGACCCAGCAGCAGGAAGATGCCCAGCTGGCTCGCAGCGTCTCAGGGATCCTGGAGCACATGTTCAAACACACGGAGGAGACGTCCGTCCACCTCATCTCTAACGGAGCCCTCGATGCCCTGCTCTTCTGGTGCCGCAGCACAGATCCCACCGTGCTGCGACACTGTGCTGTGGCCCTTGCTAACTGTGCCATGTATGGAGGCCACCGCTGCCAGCGATGGATGATTGAGAAACAGGCGGCTGAGTGGCTTTTCCCCCTGGCTTTTTCCAAAGAGGATGAACTTATTCGTTTCCACGCATGCCTGGCGGTGACTGTGCTGGCGGAAAACAAAGAAATCGAGAAAGAGGTGGTGAAATCTGGGACCTTAGACCTGGTGGAGCCGTTTATTGCATCTTTGGATCCTGATGACTTTGCCCGCAGTTTACTGGACAGTGCGGACTGCATGCAGGGGAAGACAGCGTCTGACCTGCAGCACCTGTTGCCGTTACTGGACGGCACACGAGCGGAGGGAAAGTGCATTGCAGCTTTTTACCTCTGTGTTGAAACCAGCATCAAGTCTCGTCAGCGCAATACTAAGGTACAGTCACTGTCCACTTTCCACTGATCTCAAACCAGTACTGTCATGTTTCCTTTGTTATGACTCAGTGTTGTCGTTTGTTTCAAGATATTTCAAGAGATCGGCGCAGTACAGAGCCTAAAAAGAATCGCCATGTACTCCAATAATGGTACTGCCTCTGCCCTCGCCAAACGGGCGCTGAGCATGATGGGTGAGGAGGTGCCAAAACGTATACTATCATGTGTTCCCAACTGGAAAACCTGTGAGGTGCAGACATGGCTGCAACAGATTGGCTTTAGTACCTATTGTGACCGCTTCAAGGTGCGTAAAATACCCTTTATCACTACATACAGTATGCACATACTAACCTGCATATCCGTTTTTCCAACAACTTAGTACTTGGATCTGTCAGCAATGTGTTTGGCGCTATATTATTATATAGGAAATGCAGGTGGATGGAGATCTCTTGCTGAACATCACAAGCCAGGATCTGAGCAGTGATCTGGGGATGACTGCTGGCCTCATCCGGAAAAGGTAATTGTGGTAAAACCCCTTTAACACAAGCATCGGAGCAACAGCCACACCTAGTCGCGTTCACGGATTCAATTTACCTCTGCAGATTTCTGAGAGATCTGCGTGTGTTGAAAACGTATGCCGACTACTCCACGTGTGACCCGAACAATATGGCCGACTGGTTAGTTGAGGTGGACCCTCGCTTCCGTCAGTACACCTACGGTGTGCTCCAGTCAGGAGTGGATCACAGCAGCATCCAGTACCTGACTGATCAGCAGCTCCAGCATGACTGCCACATAGACAATGGGGTCCACAGAGCCAAGATACTGTCTGCTAGCCGCAGGCCTTTAAGACCCTGCCACCCAGATGCCCAGCCTTGCGGGCCAGACGTGTTCATAAGCTACCGTCGTACAACTGGCTCCCAGCTTGCCAGGTATGAACTGAATCAGAATAATAGGATATGGAAGTCAGCGTATGAGTGGAAGTTTTTCTGTCAGGCTGTGTCCGAAATCGCCCCCTAACCCCTACTCCCTACTCCCTACATAGGGAAATAAATGTAGTGCACTATATAGTGAGCTCAACAGAAAAATCTTTCGGACACTACTCTCGGCGCCGGTAATTACGTCATCGCTGTCGCACAATTAAAACGTACCACATTATTGTCGTCTCACAAAATACTTGTTTGTTTACCACTGCATTTTTATTAAATTAGAGGCTTTTGATTACTTTCCTGTACTTTTTATTGTCGTATTTTGTTATATTTTATAATATTTATGTATATTTCCCTCCCGTCCGTCCGCTATTTTCACTTCCGCGCAGCCCAGAGAATTTCTGGCAATGCATGATGGGATATCTTGGTCCGGTTAGTGACCATCGGATGTACACTACATTTCGCGGTGAATTGTGGGATACATTGAGTGCACTATATAGTGGACATGCTATGATCCCTAAGGTTTTGGACACCACTACAAAATGGCGTGCTCACTATATAGTGCACTATATAGGGGTTAGGGGGAGATTTCGTACACAGCCTCAGTGTTCATTCTGTCTTTTCTTCCTGCTCTGTCACAAGCCTCCTGAAGGTGCACCTGCAGCTTCGAGGATACAGCGTCTTCATAGATGTGGAGAAGCTGGAGGCCGGTAAATTCCAGGACAAGCTGATTCAGAGTGTACAACGAGCGCGCAACTTCATCCTGGTCCTGTCTGCCAACGCGCTCGACAAGTGCATGGGCGACACTGCCATGAAGGACTGGGTGCATAAGGTGAGAGTCGTTTTTCATTCTCCAAATATCATCGAATCAGTGATGAAATTACAGTTGCTTTGAAGCCCCTATCAAGATATTCATAGCAAACTCTCACAGCTGGGATGTATCACATCTGTCCGTTAGTAGACGTTACAGCGAAAAGTCACAGAACCAACAATAAACTGACCATTTGCCTTGCAGGAGATAGTGACGGCCTTGGCCGGCAAGAAGAACATAGTTCCTGTTACAGAGAATTTCATGTGGCCGGACCCCATGTCTCTGCCGGAGGACATGAGAACAATCCTCAACTTCAATGGCATCAAGTGAGTCACTGACAACTCAGCACACCTGTGCGTAACTGGGACAGTAGGTTATGTTGTTCACCACCGGGCTTTGTGGGGAAACCCTTTTAGCACCAGTTTCAGAGGAGCTGATTAAATAGATCTGCGGTTTGTCTGTTGGCTAAACGGTCCCTCTTCACGTAAACATTATTTCAGAGCCTCATAGTGCTTTCGGGAATATTTAGTCAACATGAGGGTTGTTTTTCATTGTTTGTGTTAAACAGATCAGTGAAATAGCCATTAGAGAGAACTTATTAGCTCATAATGCGCAATATTAAATGTCTTCCCTTCCATTCACACAGATGGTCCCATGAATATCAAGAAGCCACGATTGAGAAGATCCTTCGCTTTCTGAAAGGACACACAGACCAAATCGATGGTCCAGCCGCCGCCAAAGGGGAGGAAAAGAAATAAACATGAACAGAATTTAAGTGTAGTTATGAACAACAATGCAAAGTTGCAGAATGCCAGCGGTTAACTGGCTGGCAGCTTCCACTGCTCTGCCCTGATGCATGTGAATTTGATTGATGTTAAAATTACGCAGCTAATTTAAATAGACCTAAATTATAGCAAACAATAAAGGGAATTTATAAAGGGAATTCAGATTGTATATAATAAGCCTTTAATGTTAGTATCCTCCTGCTGCTGTATATGTATTATCAGGTACGCCTTCTGTCTCTCAGGAAAATAACTTTTTTCAGCTGTTGTTTCATTGCCACCCAGCAAAAATCGCAATAGCATTTTCTGAGACATCCACTGACACATCAGCATTCATATAAACTGTTGTGACGCCACCATTGTTCAACTAATACTATACATTTACAGGACAAACGCAGGTCTCTGTCTTTACTGTTGTGTGTATTTTTCTGTTTAGGTTGTAACTGAAAAGAAACCTGGCATTGAACTGATTTCATGATGATGGTGAGTGTCTTCTGAGCTGAAGTGCAGAAATATGAGCTTTGTAGTTGCACATTTGATTAAATCAAAACAGATTTATAAAGTATACAGGCAATGGAACACAAAGCTGTAGTATTAAATGTTTCCTTCCCTCAGTAGAAGTCTCAATTGAAGATTGATGTGCATAAACTTACAAAGCTCAAAAATTCATCACTCACTCCTGGATAATTATAACTCCGTATGTTTTACATTGTTTCGTTGCTGTGGCAACATGACAATATATTTAACTATACAGTACTTGATGCTACTGACTAAAGGTTTTATCTGGCAGTGTTAAGTCTGTTGAATAATTATGTCAGCTTTTCCAAGTGATCAAAACATTAAAACTTTGATGGAGCAGATATAAATACATTATGAAACATTGCAGATTAACCAAAGCAGACATATATAAAATTACATTATAGCCTGAATACAGTTGCTATTCTGCCAGGATTTCATCTGACTTTGCCTGTTGTTTTCTTCAGTGTCCACGTCATTCTGATTATTAAAATTAAATGTGAATTTCTGTTCAACTAGTTATACAGGATTCTTTGTTTAAGTTAAGTGTTTTTGTTGCTCTCAGTGTAGAGCAAATATAATTTTGGTCTCGGTATTTAAAACATGGAAAAATAAATAACAGAGAAACTGTAAAAAGTTATGTTTTATTACAAAATTATCCAGGTTTATTCCAATAATCACTTCTGTTACTTGCAGAAGTGATTATGAAAAAGAAGAGATGGCTTTATTGGTCAGAGGAATGACTCTTGACCACGTGATATCAGCAAACTGCTGACTAATGTCAAACATAATCGTCATGCTGGTCAATTCACAGCAGTTCAGTTAATACTTCACTTAACACTGTAACTTCCCTTTGTGCATTTTAAAGCTGATTTGGTGGCTCTTGTTTCCTGAACGTGCAACTAGGTCGTGACCCCGTGTGCATGCTGGCCTTTGGGCCTGTGCTCTGGGACTATCTAGTGTTGTTCTTCAGGGAGTTTGGACTGTGCCATCTGCCTAATGGAGAGAGAGAGAGGAGGGTCACGGTGTAACACAGTAATCCCCTAGCAGCTAATGCAGTTTTTCTCTCTCTCCAACTGAGCACATTAGGCACCAACAGTAATGTTAGTCCTAGATGTACAGTATATGGATAATGATGATTTCCCTGTCTGAGGGTTCTATAACCCAATTTGTGCAATCAAACATTTAATTAAAAGTGTTAACATTTAGCAGTATGAGGAATGTACCATTTATATGGTACAAAATAATGGATGTTCAAGTATTTGAATAATGAAATGCTTAATTTATGTGAAAATCACATTAGTGTTGCAGTTGCTAAAGATTGGGGTTGATTGGTGTGACAAGTTCCTCTCCACTGCTTTTTATCAGATCAGGTTGTGCTGTCTCTTTGCTGCTCGGAACATTGCAGGGTCCTAGAAACACATACATGAATGAAACAGAATATATTATGTTTATTTAAAAATAAATGAATATGGATTTCCAGTTTAGTATAGTAGGATACGATATTAAATCCAAGAAAAAAGTTTGTGAGACAAGAGCAAACTCACCCAATGATCACAGCAGGAATGAAGAGAATGATGGCAGCAAAAAGAAAGGAAAAGCCCTTCATAAAGTGCAGCGTGGCTGGGTACAGGGAGTTGAAGACCCCACTACCCACCAGAAAACATAAGCTCTCCACACAGGCAACAGAAGCAAACAGAGCACCTAGAGAAAAACATAGGGGCAATTATGTGTGAGGGGAGATGCGTTTCATATTAAACATCACTGTTGAAATAAAGATCTGAGCCTAGTTCACTGAATAATTCAAACAGCACACACCTGATTTCCAAAATATAGTTAAAATCTAGTTAAAATACAATCATGGCCTAGTGTGTTCAACAATTCGTTTTTAACGTGTTTGTACATGATCACTGACTGACCTTGCTCTGATGGGTCCACCAACTTTGACAGTTTTGACCTAATCACGGGCGTCGCAGCCATGAAGAGGAAACACACACCATAACCTGGTCACAGACATAACAGATTTTCACTCTGACGCACAAGTAAACTGATAGATTATTTCAACATTTTCTCAATAGGGGAATCTCTTGTGCAGGAAGAGGACAGGGTGTTTAATATTTGCCGACACAGTCTGACAGCTTGTTCAGTCTGACACTTGCTGGGCTGTACTTCTCATAGATAATCCCTTGTCATTTCCTTCTGTTTAATTTTAAAATATGTGGAGGTCATTAGTTTACTCCAGTGCCTCTCACCTGTGAACATGAGTTGGGTGGTGTTGGCTACAGAGAAGACCACCAGCCCGGTAATATTGGAAGCTAAACCCACGATAGCCACCCAAGAGTCCTCCAGGCAGCGCTGCATGATCTTCAGCCCCAGCAGGCTGCTCAGGTAGGCCAGGTGCTGAGCTGCTGATCCATAGCCGATGAGGGTGGGCCCCCAGCACAGTGGCGAGCTTAGCTCATACAACACATACAGCTCCTTGCAGCCGAAATGTACGCTCACCACCAGGAAGAAGCACAGTGTGTAAAGCCACAGCTTGCATCTGTGAAATCTTTCCCTACCCTCACTGCTACTGCCCCCTGTTGAGAACAGGCGCCAGACGGCTTTGTGATGGCGAGTGGTGAAGAGCTTCGCACTTGGGTCTGGCACGACAGACTCACGGACAAACAGGTAAGCATACAGAGCTGAAGCCAAGCTGGTGGCCAAGACCAGCCAGAACGGGTTGATGTACCTAAACACAGGTAACAATTAAAGATGATGAACACCATTTCAATGTGAATGACACTTTTTTGAATACTGCTACTGTGCAGTGGCACATATCTCTTACCCTTGTGCCCGCCGCCACTGCCCTCCGATGATGCTGGCCAGCATCCCTGACAGACCCAGACAGGCCTCCAGCACCGCCACCCTGAAGGTGCGGGACTTCCTGTCACTGGTATCGGCCGCGTACGCGAAGCAGGCTGCCAGGATGGCATTGAAATCACCTGAAAGGCCACTGAGCAGCCTGCCCACTAGAAAGTAGACCACAGGCAGCTTCAGGTACATCACCACTAGGTACACCACCGCCTGTAGCGCTAGGCCGAGGTTGGGGAGGATGAGAACAGGCCTGCGACCTGCGACGTCACTCCATGTGCCCAGGAGAGGCACCACCATCAGGCCCAAAGAGAAGCCCCCCAGGCTGATGTACAGGTTCCAGTGGGCTGTTAGTGTTTCCACTTCCTGACACAAAACACACAACATAGTGGAGATATCAGTCCAAGTACCTTTATTATTATCATTATTATTATTATTATTTACATTTACATAAAAACAGAAAAAACAAAAACAACACAACAGCTAGCTTACAGCACAGAGTTTAAAACACAATGCTACGGTAGTTATTTGTGTGGATACAGAAAACGTTACTTCCGGGCCACGGAGATGACCTGCAGCCGAGTGGCTGCCGTTAATCGGTAGTTGTTTAATTACGACACACGTAAACGGACACGGTAGTCGGTACCTTCTGGAGTGGGTCGGGGGGCACGGAGCCGTTGGTGCACTCCGACCTCTTGGTGCCGTTGTAGCCGAGGTCCTCGCTGATGCGGTCCCACAGATACTGAGTGGCCAGAGGCGTCTGCAGGACCAGAGAGAACACGGAGAGGAACAACACCGGCTCCACCGACACCGGCAGCGGGCACGTGAACGGGGGTCGCAGCGAGCCGGAGGTCTGTACATCGGCTTGGTTCTTGCGGCCGAACGAGCTCGGCGTTTGCTCCTCCGCTGACGAAGCGCCGAGGACATCGCCGGGAAGAACAGGCTCAGTGTCCGACTCATCCATGTCGACCCGGGTCAACAAGAAAGAATCTACCGCGCTGACGTCTCTTAGCTTGTTATTCTCTGAACACACCAGCGCAACAGATCTTTATTATAATTTCTGCCACGGTGGAGCATGGCGGACTAACTAGCTACCCATAGCTACTCGATAATTATGCTAACGACAGTTAATAAGTTAGTGCCGGTTTATAGAAAATGAGCCCGAGGTAAACAATTTCCACCAGCTCAGCTAAATAAAGGAAGTGCTACTGGTGCTAAAGCGGGGGACTCAGCGACCCCAGCTGGACGAAGAGGTGAAGTACACTTCATTTTGTTTTTGCTGACGCTGCACTGTATGTGTGTACGTGTGGAACAGACGTGGCTAAAAAGTGTGTGTACCTGTGTGCGTGGAGACCCGGTGCCTGTAAGTCAGTAAGAAACCCCATCAAAATAAGAGTTTATAGTAAAAAAAAAAACGTTGTGAAAAGAAGAAGCATTGCACTATATAGCAATATTTCAAACAAGATTATTCAAGTTCTCAACGTGCAGTTAAACTTAAAATCAGTCATTCAGCCTTTTAAAAATGACCATAAACAAAGTCCATGTTGTGCTGTGTAAATCATGTGCACCACATTGAACACGGGTGAGAGAAAAGAAAGATGTTTATCAGTAGATAAGGAAGAAAACATCTGCACTGTGCTCAAGGTGAAGGCTGTAAAACCATGTCACAGTAGTTGGATGTTCCTTAAGCCACAGCTTATTAACCTGTGCCCCTACCTTACTAAGCATACTCACTATAATTTTCACTTCACATTCACTTTTGATGTCACATTTAATATTTTATGTGAGTAGTGATAAGAGAATTTTATATGTCAGAGCTGAAACGACAAATGCTACTTACTTTTATTCTTATTATTTTACATCACAGAGCCATAACTGTTTGGGACTTTTCAATTAATAGTAATGATTGCATGAGGGAGAAAACACCAGTCATCACTTTCTCTCCTGCAATACTGTTTTCACTTTATACACACACACACACACACACACACACAGTAGAGGAAGACCTGGTTTGTCTACATTTCAGCCACTGTCGAGGCATTTGATTTAAACTGCTGTGTTGTTATTCATGAGCTAACACCCACATAAGTTATGTACAAGGCCTTTAAATCTTTCTAATGATACTTTGAACAACGCAGTTGTCACTGTGTAGTTCCTATTCAGGTATATTCAGTAATATGGGTTGGACCTGGCTTACTTTGAAGAGAAACATTATAAGATATCAAAGATATTAGATTCAATGTGTGGGATTAAAGTTATGTGAATGTCTTTTTTTCAAGACTGCAGCTGCCACATTCAGTCAAGATGAAAAATATATGTTTTTCTGTAGATTATTTCTCTGGGTTACCTTATCTACCCCTGTTTTAACACATGATAACACACAGTTAACATGCAGCCCCCTTGTACTCAAGTTAATCTTTAATCCTTTTTCGGTATATAAACTGACATCACATGTAACTGTCCTTTACAATAAACGGTGGTGTCACTAATACGTTTTTCTCTTTGACTCCTCAATGCATTGGATGTCTATCACGTCTTCTGGATCATGGCTGGATTTCTCACATGGCTGTGGAGGTATAGGAATTACATTGTGATAGTCCTGACGCCTCTCCTGCTTCTGCCTCTGCCACTGATCATCCCAACTTCAGTAAGAACTTAACCGTGTACTGTATACGAGTATTTTTCTGTCATAGAACACATCTGCAGACATAATTGATTCTTCAGATGTGTCTAATGAGGATGACTTTCATCACTGCACAATGTATCTTAATCCACCACTGTGTATATATTAAGTCATCACTACAATATAAGGTTTATGTGTGGTTCTCTGGTGTCACGTTGCACTGTTGACATGACGCTCACATTCCTTTCAAATTAATTAAGTCTGTTTGACTTCAAATGCAAAATAATGCACTTTACCTTTTCTCTGTCAGTGAACTCAATATGGGACAGTGGATATTTGGAAAGATGCAGAAAGGGTTGCATCTCAGTTGCTAAATGAGAACAGCAAAATGTCCGGACAAGGCCTTATGCACAGTCTCTGCAGTGCAACAACACTGCTCATTTAGGTTTCCTGGTCTTTCTGGTAGCTAATCAGTGTAGCTTTAACCTGATGATGGGTCCGTTACCAAAACACTGAAAGATTAGTAACAGTCCTATGACTATAAAGGTGTATTATCTTATCTAATCTTTTGACATTTGAACCACAGTGTTCTGACACAAAAAACATTTCTAAACCATCACTCAAGCACATCTTAAATATTACACATATATACGCATATGATATTTGAATACATTTGATGGCCAACGAAGTGCCACCCAGATCTAAAATGACTATAAGCAGCATTTACTGTAGATGTCTGGCATTTACAGTAAACAAAGAACAGATCAAACCTTTCTGTCAGCAATAACTTTAACTCCACAACAGTGGTGCTCAGGTTCTACCTTACCAGTATCTGTACTCCTTCATGGTGGCCTTTGCTCTCAGTTACTTAGGGACAACGTCTATTAAAGAGGCCTACATTAATTACAAAGTCCATTATTATACTCAAACAGACAATGGCATTTAAAATGATTCATTTCAATATTAATGTGTATTGCACTCATAGCAAAAATCATAAGACATTCTTTTAGCTATCATAACTTACACTTTGTGTCACATAATTTTTCTTAAATAATCTTAAAATCCAGGAGTAGAAGTAAGAATTGCAAAAGTCCTAGAGGCCTGAATGTATATGTAATAAAACTCTTCACTATGCATGATATATGAGGGAAGTGGTAAGAGAAACCAGAGAATGATTATGCAGAGATGACTTTTGAAGTTAATGAGGCAAATAAGCGCTGATTCCGCTGTCGTGACTGCAGTAATGAAAGTGATTCAAAATGTCAGTCAACCACTGCAGGGTCGGGAGGGAGAGGATCTGAGGCTCGTCAGGAAAGGGGAATATTTTGTGAGCAGACTGGTGACCAATAATACACAAGACTATAATGAGTCCAAAACACTGTCACATGCAATTTAATAGGGATATTACATTAACACAGGCTCTCTACAAAACTGATTGTACATGGTATTTTAAATCAAACGAAGAATCTTTTCAGAATTTTCCCCTAAATTTCCTAAATCTTCTACAAGTATATCTGAAGCAGACTGATATAGTTCATGTAGTACTGTATTGACATACTGTACTGTATGTGATTAAAGCTTGTGAGGCCAGTGCTAAAAAAAATTCGAGGTTAGGCTTTTGTATTTAGAGATGTCCACATGTATGTGTCATAAAGAATGTTTATTGCTTCACGCTGTCATCTTAGCTATAAAATGTCCAGGAAAGACACTTTGTGTCTTTACAGTAACACTTTGTACTATGCAATCTTTGACCATTATAAACTGAAGTGCTGTTACGTTTAAACGCGTTATTCATTCCCATTATTAAAAAAAACATAGATGTCTATTTCTGTCCTATCAGCTAATAGTTGTTGTCTTTATTCTTTCATTTTGCTTTAACATGGCAAAACAAGGTAAACCAAGCTAGAGCTATTGAATTGTTTGCCCTTGAGAGCAATGCATTGATTGTCAATTGTAGGAACATTAGTACTAAACTAGCAGTAAGTGTCTTGCCAATAAAAACACAAAGACTACCAGAGTTCACTTTATGTTACAAAGAATTTTACCATGCTGTTTTTGTTGTGTTATTGTTATGTTATTTTTGTAGTCATGTGCGTCTGCATTAAGCAAGTTAAGCCACATCGTCTTTGTTTGTCATTACAGGAAGGAAAATGTGGCTATGTGATAATCCTCATGGCTTTGTACTGGTGCACAGAGTGTATCCCCCTGGCGGCGACCGCTCTGCTTCCTGTCATTCTGTTCCCCATGATGGGCATCATGGAGTCAGGCGAGGTATTTCCAACTGTTTACCATTATTCGAAAAAATGATGATGAAACGTCACCATGAGCCTGTTTGAGTCTCTTGAGTCTCCTTTATCCTACAGGTGTGTATCCAGTACCTGAAAGACTCCAACATGCTCTTTATTGGTGGACTGCTGGTGGCTATTGCTGTTGAGCACTGGAACCTGCACAAGAGGATCGCCCTTAAAGTTCTGCTCATTGTAGGGGTGAAGCCATCTCTGTAAGAGTCTTCATTCCATACATACTGTACATACCTATGTATATGTACATCCCTATATGTGTGTGTGTGTGTGTGTGTGTGCACGCATGTATATGTATATATGTATATATGTACTGTACATGTGCTCTCTGCAGTTAGTACATAGGAGTACAGAGATGCCTCTGTCCCCACTCTGTTATCTCTTTATGCTTTGTGCTTGGAAATCTTAATGGTACAGAACAGGAATTTATGTTATAGAAAGTATCCATGTTTTAATGACTCTGCTGGTGATAACTTGAAAAGAGGGAATCAGGCATTATATAAAGTTTAGTTATTATAGAGAGTCTCAAGATTCAAGATTCAAGAAGTTTAATTTGTCACATACACAATCATACACAGTACAATGTGAAGTGAAATGTTCTTTTTACCTGCTACCACAAATAACAAGTTAAAATAGTAATAAAAAAAGTGCAGTAATAATAACAACAGTAGAACACAGTTCTTCTTCTAGAACACAGTCTTCTTCTCTTACAATTATTAGTCAAATCTAACGTCTGTATACACGTTTTCTTCAAATGTGAACTCATCATTGCATCGTTTTTGTGTCGTCCATAGTCTCATGATTGGTTTCATGAGCACCACAGCCTTTCTGTCTATGTGGATCAGTAACACAGCCTCTACAGCCATGATGCTGCCTATTGCAAACGCTGTGCTGCAGCAGCTGAGTGACACCGAGGCCAACAGTGAAGAGAGGGACCACATACGCTCTCCAGCAAAGGAGGGTCGGGAGAACCCGACGTTTGAGATGTGTGAATCCAAAGAATGTAATGACAAGGAGGTCAAAGCAAAAGAAAACCACATCAACATTGGTGCGTATTTGTGTGTGACAGTTTCAGTCGCAGAGAATATTTATTTAAAATAACCTTTTTGCTTTTTTTTTTAATGCTACTGATGGTGTGTTACAGATGCTGATGATTATGACGACATTAAAGAAATCAAAGAAAACAATGTTGATTCAAGTAGGTTTACTGACTTGCCTCTTAAACAGCAACCTGGTTTAGAAAAGAATAAAACGCTTAAACAAAGTGTAGCAGAAATAACAACACTCCAGTTAACATTTGATCATTTTACAGGTTTTTAACCTACCAAGACTGTGTATGCACTTTTATCTTTAATAAATAATAACCACTAGCAGTTAAGATCAACTTACCTGTAATGATTTGCTGCTGTTATGAAATATCAAAGCACACTTTAACAGAACTCTGGTGGTATATTTGTCTTCAGTAAGTTAAATGGTTCAAGACAGTGGTTTAGCCTTGAAGACCAAACAGCCAATCCATGTGAAACACACTTCCTGTCTTTTTAGATGAAGGTCTCGGCTCTTTTCCGAGGAATCCAGAGGCAGAGCAGCGAAGACTGAAGAGAGAGCAGAAGTATTTAAAGCTGACGAAGGGTATGAGCCTCAGTGTTTGTTACGCTGCCAGCATTGGAGGGACAGCCACCCTCACTGGAACTACACCTAATGTCATCCTAAAGGGCCAGATTGATGAGTACGACCTGCACATATGAAAATGAACCTGCAACACAAACACACACACACTACACTGAGTCTGAATTGTTGCGTTGAACTCAGGTTTAGGTGAAACGTGTGACCACCAGGAATTTTATCTTTGTAGTTTTGGCTAACAATAGAATTGTTGGAGCTACAGTTTCTGTTATAAAAGGCACTTGTGTATCAGTGGCCAGTTTATCTAATTTATGAGTGTTTACCTCCATAGTGGTGGAATGGAGTGCTGTGTTATTAAAAATGTATAGTGTAATTGAAACTTTAAATGTAGATGTGGCAATGAAATGAATGTTACTCCACATACCGTCAAGTAAGACTTAAACGATAATACGGTAGCAGTTGTAGCTCATCTCTCTAGATTCGGTCAGCGTGTTTTTGCTGTTTTCTGTTATCAGTTTAATTTTTCCTCATCAACTCTCATCAACAGACTCTTTCCAAAGAATGGAGGCATAATCAACTTTGCAAGCTGGTTCGGCTTCGCATTCCCCAACATGTTGCTAATGCTTGTTCTGTCTTGGTTGTGGCTGCAGTTTATGTTTTTGGGCTTTAAGTAAGTTTTGTTAAAATTAAATTGATCAATATTCTTATCTGTCTTTACTAACAAAGCATCGACATTATGATGACTAATCTGTTTTTACGCTATGTTATTGCAGCTTGAAAAAGTCTTTCGGGTGCGGCGCAAAGAATTATGGCGACAGAGAAGCTTACCAGGTAATAAAGGACGAATACAAAAAGCTGGGCCGGATGAGCTTCGCTGAGAGCAGTGTGCTGGTCATCTTCACGTTGCTGGTTCTTCTGTGGTTTACAAGGGAGCCTGGGTTCATGCCTGGTTGGGCCACTGTGCTCTTCAACAAAGAGGATACGTAAGTACAACAAATGTCAGTGTCAATCAGCTTTCAGTGAGTCATCAGTGCTTTAAGTGCAAGTCAGGTTTTGATTTGAAAGTTACAATTGATGATTAAATAGATTTAGAATCAATACTTTAGTAACGTTGTTATGCGAAACAGGTATTTTAAAACTCGTCTCTGAACAGGTATGTTACAGATGGGACTGCGGCCATTTTGATGTCCATGCTTTTCTTCTGCATCCCGTCCAGTCTGCCCGGACGCAGTAACAAGTCCAGTGATGGTAGGTCAACTTATGAGCTCATGTTGATGTTGATGTAAACATGTTTACAGAAAAATAAAGACACGTAAGCAGTTAAATGCTGCTTTGTTTTTAAGGGTGACATTTTAAAGGGTGTGAAAATCGGAGTGTTTGAGTACAACTTCTCCAAATCCTCATGTTTTAGTCTTTTTGTGCAATTATGATCAGCCTGTTTGAAGAGAAACAGGATGATACAAGTTCAACCAAAAAAAGGCTCAATCTCATTTCAGCTCTCCAGTACATGGGTACGCCTCGAAAACCCAATGAAAAAAATCCACTGACTGTTGCATCACCTTTTATGTTTGTGGCATGTTAAGTCCGTCACATGGAGATAAGAGTTAGGTTTTATAACCGCGTCGATCCTCTCAAAAATACCGTCAGTAACTTTTACTGCCTGTGACAACTCATTTCGCTGAATCTGCGCTTTCAAATAAACGTTATCCAAACTCCTTCCTGACTTGTAGCCTGATAGCCTCAAGGTCAAGCCTGTACAACAGCACATGCTGTGCTGTTCTGTAGAAAAACGACTTTAGTGTCAGTGATATTGTTTTTTTCTCCCCCCCCTCAGTAACTTAAGTTGAGCGTGTCCTTCTTCTGCCCATACGCAATAAGGTCTTTGCAACTCCTCAAAATGTTGAAGCAGAGTGTTTTGTAGACAGCGAGGTGACAGTGATCGACACACACACACACACACACTCAGTTTAAAAAGTGTGATGTAGACACTCAGGTGCCAGAGTCAGTTTCTCAGTACTTAAGTGCTCTTTATTGCCTACCACCTGATAATTGTCTTATCTCCAGAGAGCATCTTTAAAGTCACAACATCTTATCTGAAGACAGTAAAAGTATGTACACTGGATACATACATTCACATTATATTTAGTAAACTGTTACTTTCCTTATCTCCTTGTTTTATTAGGTGCACCAGCTGAAGCCCCGTCACCTCTACTCACATGGGAAACTGTCCATGAAAAGATGCCCTGGAACATCCTTTTACTCCTGGGTGGAGGTTTTGCACTGGCCCACGGAAGTGAGGTAGTACAGATGTTCAGTTCACATTTTTCTGAAGACAGTGTTCTTTTTAAATAAATCTTCTGGCTACTAAAGTGTGTTTTTGCCAAAGAAATCTGGACTTTCCATGTGGCTGGGGGAAACTCTCATACCACTGCAGAGCATCCCTCCATTTGCCATCTCCATCCTGCTGTGTCTGCTGGTGGCCATGTTCACTGAATGCTCCAGCAACACCGCCACCACCACACTCTTTCTGCCAATACTGGCCTCCATGGTGAGATGGACCGAGATGCACCAAGAGCATTAAACACAACACAACACATGCTGTGGTTTCATGTCGCAAATAACAATATTCTTCACCATTTCTTACCATAAATATTTAGTGGTTAGATTCGCTAAAGCATTTCACGGGAGTTAAATCATATCTTATGTGTGTTGCTTCAGTCTCATCAAATTTTAATGAAAGCATTCACACGTTTGTAAAATCATTAAGAATTCAGATTTGATAACCGCCTATAGCTGTTTAAAAGTAATCATCTACTTTATTACTAAAAAGGATCATCTATGTGAATGTCCTTTTTTCCCCCTAGGCAACTGCAATTAAGATACACCCACTGTACGTCATGTTTCCCTGCACCATCTCTGCCTCGCTGGCTTTCATGCTGCCTGTGGCCACTCCACCCAATGCTATTGCCTTCTCCTACGGCAACCTTAAAGTTATGGACATGGTGAGACCTTTCAGAAAAGATGGGAAACCTAAAACTGTGTGTGGTGACATACATTCACGTTAAAGACTCTGTCTATATCTGGGATATTGATAAGCTTCTTATATTAATCATTAATATTTAACCTTTATATTACCATGGAAACTCATTCTCAGCACCAAATGCAGTGTATATGTGGCTGAGTAGAAAAACAGATTGATAGTATTAGATCACTATAATACATATTCTGAATGTGTTTTTGTGTTTTTTCTTGTTCCAGGCCAAGACTGGATTCATTCTGAACTTTGTTGGAGTCATTACCATCAACATAGCCATTAACACGTGGGGTGTGGCAATGTTCCAGCTGAATACCTTCCCCACCTGGGCCAATGCTACCATAGCTCCTTGAATGTAAATGAAGGAAAATCCAGACATTGATGAGTTGAACAGTATCTACTTATTTATCAGGACTGCTCCACTGAAAGGCCGACCTAACATGTATCATATTATCTTTATGTAAAGCTGCCCTGTATATTCCAGCCAGTGAAGCCTGTTTTGTACTGAGGCCTGTCCTTGATGGCTGACACAGGTTATTGTGTGCAGTGTTCTGTCTCTTGTCCCATCTCACACTGTGATTATGCGCTGAAACCAGCTTCAAACAACAAAGCGCCTTTTGATCATGTTTCGACCGAAATGACTTCAGCTCATTTCAACAAATCGCCACTGTCAACAAACAACAGATCAGGAGCTAGCATAATTTATATCCAAGGATATTTTTTAGTTTTTCACCTTGAAGACATAATATTTAAAACTATTCTTGCATAAAAAAGAAGTAGTAGAAATAAATTTTGGCACAGGTTTGATATTGTGAGTTTATTTCATGTGTAATTAATTGTTACACTAATGTAACATAATACATTTTGTAAAGGAAAATTAATGATTGCCACTTCTTTAATTTGCAAACAATTAATAGCATTTTAGTTTGTGCAGACATGTGTTATTTACAGTGGTTACATGTGTAATCACTGCCTTTATATTATATTTGGACTAACACTAAAGACATTTTTATGACGTGATATCTGAAGTTCTTATTCTTTATGTGATGTGAGAGGGTTTTATCATCTGTTATTATTATGCTGTGTGACAGCCTGACTATATTTGTGTTTCTGAAGGCGGGTTTTAAACAGAGACCTGAATCAGTGACGACAGTAAACGGTAATTGTAAATATAACACTCTTGAGAAAGTCATTTGGGAAGGCAGCTGCACATTTTATTGTGCAATAACCCTGGGACAGGAAATGCAATTGCTGAGTTTCTATGTAACACTTGTGCGATGTTAAGAGCCAGTGTGCCGTGGAGATCGTTCTCAATACTTCAATCTGTCGTTAGCCTCTGTGTTTTTGTCTGATCTCATTCGACGGGTGATCAGAGCGGTAACAAAGCAACGCTGTCTTTCTTCTGTTTATTTACCAAAGCCTTTTTAAAATCTACCCCCCAAGTCAACAGAAGTGAAAAGAACATTTAGGAATATCCTCCATAATATTTTCAGGAATTAAATTGAATTTATACAAACCACTCTCCCAAAAGCATCACCACTGCTCTTCCTCACATCCGCCTGTGTGATCCGAGGACGGAAGGGTTACGGATCCAAGCACATAGACTCTGGTCCAACTGCTAGTCAGCCAGACTTGTCTCTCCGCTGTCATCACTGTACTATCAAACAGGCCAAAAATAACACCACATCCCAGTTTGAGGTCGAGTGAATGAGGGGTTGACAGACGGACAGACACACGGCCGTCTCTGTGTATTATGTGATGTAGGCTACCTCACTCTGAGCCAAACGGTGTGGTATTCAGTGATAAATCTCACTGCCTCTTACTGCCTCCGGGACAGAGGTATGTCTTTCTCCCACTTTTCAAAAGACACCCATAAATCACTCTTTATAATTACACAAAACGTGGAATTAGATCTTACGATCGTCTTTGGCTTTATGAATATTTTTTATTATAGAAAATCTAAGAGAGGGGTCACGAGGCGATTGCAACGATATGAACTATACAGAGCTTCATTTCACAGGTTTGCCCCAAACCAAAATGTTTTTGGGAGCCTCAAAAACTTTTTACCATAGAGCTGGCAATGGCTGGCTCGTTTAATTCACTTTAATGAGCACACAGATCACCGGGGTAGTATGTTACTGTTGGCACAGTCATCACTGTGCTCGCAGGTATTTGATCATCATTTCAGTGTTTTGAACGATGCTGATTTGCATATTTCAGACGAGAATGAATGTGATCAGATACATGTGAGTCATCGGTGCCATAGTTTACAGTGATCAGAGCAGCATAGGGGGGAAACACAGTTTTGTTGCTCTTAAGCGATTCGAGAAAAGCGAATGACACGTTCAAGCGCTGCAAAACATGATATTGCAACTGAGAACGCCCGAGCACCGGAGCAATTATTTCCCAGAAGACAATGAGACCTTCACCTAAGTGCCCCCTGGAATCTCTTCCCACATTACACCCTCCTCAAGAACTCCACCTTTGGCAGAAAAAGCCTTCGGCAGCAGCCTCGCTCTGCAGAGGCCTTGCACTGTAACACAAGAGTTTGCTCAGTCTGTAATTAATCCTGTGTCTTGCTGTCATTCTGCCTCGCCCTCTCGCTGAGGACAGGGTTTGTTCAAGGTATAGCTAAGAGCTAAGGGTGCCGATGTTTTTCTGGTTCATCGGGAGGATAGGATAGGAATCTACCTGTATTGACATACCTCTACTCCCTCTCCCTCTCTCACATCCACCTCATTTCTCCACCTCCTGCACATTCTGGGTTCCATACGTTCACTGTAAAGCAAGTTTGAATTCATTTAGAATGAAGACATGTTTTTTTTTGTAAAGAAAGATCACCACGGAGCATCTTCTAACGCCGCTGATGGTTCTGAGATCAGCTTAACTTGTCCGCCTTCAGATAACAGCAACCTGACTGATAGGTAGGTTGATCAGTTGCAACATTAGCTGCTACTTGCATGCTTCAAAGGCTCCGATGCTCGTGTCAGTGTTTTCATGTGCACGTTAGTTTCAGTGTGCATCAGTCAACGTGGAAGGAGATCACATCGCACTAAGACGTCCTTTGCTGTGGGCGAGCTCAGAAACCAGGGCACGGTGCCCACTCGCTCTCTACCTGCCATGGGCTGTAATCAGTACTGTAGCTTATGTTCCACTGAGACAAGTAACCATTCAGTCAGGCAAAGAAAGACTGATGGAGGGAGGAAGGGAGTGCTGCCAGCTGCCAGTGACTGCAGCGGGAGATCTCTTGAAACCTGTAGGAACAGGTTTTTCTTTCGGTATATCTTATTGCTGGGCTGGCCTGAACACACACACACAGACACACACAGACACACACAGACACACACACAGACACACACAGAATTAGGATGATATTCCGAGCTGCCAAAATCTGAAACCAGCCCATCAACCGGTTCTGTACATATTTAGACAGTCAATCTAATCGAAGTGCCTCACTGTCAGGCTGAGAGCGGCTCGAGGTGCACGTATCCATGAGGGGAAGTGGCGCGAGGTATGGACACAGGTCTGTTTAGTGGCGTCTGAAACGACAAAATCCACAAAGTCCACAGAGAGAGGCCAGAGTCAAAGGTTAGGTGAGTTCACTTCAAACTATTTGTACACACACATGGTTATGTGACTTGCATTCTTTTTTTCTTTTTTTTTACCCCATGTAGAATATGAACTCATGGATGTGTGTGTGCACTAGAAGACACACCGCAGCAATGCACTGACAACTGTTGATTCAGGTGTAATAGTGGTGGTGACGTTGAAGATGCGAGTGGAAATTGTGGTTTATGATTATGGTTAAATGTACAGTTACGTCTGCTTTTGCTGATTGACAATTGGAGACATTTAGCAGCCCCATTAATAATAATAATAATGATGTGTGTGCTGGGCGTAACGTGCTTTTAGCGGCACTGTGACCCTGACAGTTTACACTGACGAGACGTGCTGTGCTCTGTGCTCTGTGCTCTGTGCAGATAGAAGATCAGCTTGTTCACACACATTTATTTACTCTAACCCAAGTAAAGCAGTAAAGTAACAAGCACTGATTGTCATATTACTTTCACTGAAGATAATGTTGTAAATGATTGATCGATTGTTGTTAATGGGTCTTCAGAGCATTATACTACAGAACATATTTTAAAATGCTCGTGCTTGATTTGCATTTTGATGCTACAGTGTTAATTTACCTTCCCCCAACAAATCTGACATTTAAATTTATAAAACAAAACACTAAACTACACAAAACAAAGTTTTATAGGGCATCATACCAATGTCTCCTGATCGTTATACTGTGCAACATCATTCCAGTAGATATGTTAAGTATGGCCTTATTGAAATGCCCGTTTTTTGATGTCGAAATTGATCATATTTCCACCTTTAATGTGACCGATAATTGAAGTGAAATTCACGTAACGCTTTTGTGTTAAAATGATGCAAACAGAAGAAGGATTCAAATAATAGATGTTTTAGGCAGATAGATTTACTGTGGACTATTCTTCACGAAACAATATCATATTATGTGGACGTGTGTAAACATTAGCTTATCGTATCCGCAACCTTAGCTGCTTTGACAATTGCCATTGAGGATTTTGGTAAAAAAATATTATCTGACAGCCAACGGATTGATTTCAGAAAGACACCTGTGAATTCCCTCACACCCATTGGTCTGATTCAACCAATCACATTGAACATCATAGTAATGGTGAACACCTGCTCACCATCAACTAAACTGACTCTGACTATCCCGAAAGATCAGCTGTTCCTCTTGTTCTTGGATTTTCTGCATCCGACTGCAAAAGCCAGGGCTCACAGGCAGCTGGCAAAGCACAAACGGTATCTAATCGACCACACGCACACGAACACGCTGATCAAACATGTTGATGATGATGTCAATGAAGACGTATGACGTTTACATAAAGTCGCGAAGAATGTGACAGTAAAGTGTGTGATGGGTTAAAAGCAGAGACCAAATTTCATTGTACAGTGGACTGTATAAGTGTACTGTAGATGACAAATAAAGCATTTTTCTTCTAAAAGTATGCAAAAATAAATATAAAAATAAGAATTACAACCAAACTACTCAGCACGTCACCATTAGATGTGCCTATAGATATTTCTGCTTATAGAATCTGAGGCTTTGATAAATGTGGAGGGAATAATAAACATCTCCAAACACCACCACTGGCATTATGCCTTCTGGTGTCTGCAAGTAATTCATTACAACAAAGACATTCTACCTTCAAACAGTAACTCCAATATATCTTCAGCAGTATAGTGGGGGACGTATTATCCATTCAAACAGACAGATGCCTGAACTTCAATAAGGCGTTAGTGTAAAGGTGGGTTTTTAAACAGATTGATGTTAGGTTTCATATGTTAAAGCTGTAAGTGTCCTGAAATGGTTATTTTTTTCCAGACACCTGCTATTTAAACACAGATGTGGAGTATGCACTTCTTATATCTGCTGTTTGTACCATTTAATATCTTCTCAAGAAAAGAATGGGAAAACCCAGATAACAAACAAAAGGACTTAGTCTATAGACTAAGGTGCGTGTCACTTCTGCTCTGACTGTACGGTGAGATAAAGATCTCCCCTGCTGCTCTCTCTGCTTCTCTTACTGTAAGTGCATCCTCTCTGGCTGCTGACGGCGTGTCTGTCAAGCAGATGAGAGGATTTGTTGCCAGGGTGTTGAAAGGAAATCTCTCACCTTTCACCTCAACACTTTAGCCTCCTTTGATCTGAACAGAAAGAGCAATGACACCCCCCCCCCCACACACACACACCCCTACACCACCACCACCACCACCACCCATGCACACTCATCACAGGAGAGGACGATCACTTTCTCTGGCTCAGCAGTATCTGGCTTGATGGGACCCAGCAGCCATGGTTTGTTGGCAGTTTTAATGAGCTTGGTTTATGTCGGGGGTTGAGGTTACCTTTACTGGAACATGTGCCACGTGTCTCTCACCTCCGCCGGGATCAGATAACACGTTTTCACTTCACACTCCGCTTCACCACATCGACCTGGGTTCCATGCGCTGGATGTCAACCCTTGTACTGAAAACGAATTCCGGTTCCCATGCCTGAATTCCTACTGTCACAGATTCACAGGCGGATGACTCGGTGGATATCATCACACATGAGGATCGCTGACACAAACTACTTTGTCTCAACACTTAAGATTTGCTTCCTGTTATGTGGCAACAGCCACATAAACAATCCTCTTATGGGGGTTTTAAAGCACAATTTAAAACAGTGGTTTGACATTTAGGGAAACATGTTTACTTTGCTTCTGGTGGTTAAATCAATAGTCTGAATTATGGTAGCTTCATAAATATGAATCTATATCAATGAGCAGTTTAGATCCTGCAGCTAATTCTTTGTTTTGTTTGTGTGAAATAAACAATCAACATGTCATGTGTGCTAATTAAAAGCATCATTTCACATTTATCATATGGATAGTTGTGTGGCATTAATCTTATAGTCCGAATCATAACAAAATGCAAGGTAAGCGTATTTCCATGAAACCTCTGATTTGAGCAGCATCAAATCATCGTAGAAATCTTGATCTTCATATTGAGAAATAATTCCGTGTTTTTCTGCTCCCGTTGTGTGCGTCTGGTAGCAGGAGCAGGTTCTGGTGCAGAATGTCTGACTCCACAGCCTGCAGTGAGTGTCATACCACCACCCTCCAGGCCAGCCTACACACCTGTGAGCCCTGTGGGACCTCCTGCCAGCAGATGGCAGAATCACAGGTACGGGGCTGCCCCAGGCCTTTCTGTGGTTTGATCCCACCTAGGAGACGTCTCTGTGAAGAACTGCAAGGAGATAATCAGCCCTGACTCTGATTCCAACATCTGTTGAAAATGAATGTTGTATTTACTTTACAAAGAACATACTTTGTATGTACTTTCCTTCTTACTTACAACTGATCATATAATAATGAACAGAAGACTGTAATAGAGTTGTGTTGATGATCATGCCACAGGCTAAAGAGGAGAGGGGTGTTGGCTACACCCAGCAGGACTCCTTCAGCCCGAGGACCACAGCTGTGAGCAGGAGACACAGTGCTGATGGGACCATCGGTTCAGGGTCGGGATCGCCACCAGCACGAGGCCTCGTTGACGGCGAACGCTTCCATCCGTACCGCCGACAGTTCAGAGATGGAGCAGTGACGGCTGCAGGTTGTCTCCAGACCTGCTCCTCTTCCCTCAGCTGCCTGCAGGAGGCGTTCAGTCCAGACACGAGTTCACAGAGCTCCGGCAGCGAGGCACCACCACCGTGGGATCAATACAACGGCAGCACTCAGGTTACTCAGGTGCATACCAGGAAGTCAACACACAAGGGAGAGACACAAGGGATGACTCTAAACTTGTTTACAATGCACTATGCTTTTGTTGATCGCATGGTGGGACTCATACACAGATGCACATTCCAGCACATCCTGAACATTTTCCTTTTGTTTACCTCATATTCGCAGAGTTCGTACCCGGAGCTCCCAGCTGGGCCCGTGGAGCCTTCCTGCTTCCTGTCTCATAGTTATCCGCCCTACAGCTCATCCAGCTCCCTGCAACCGGTGAGTGAGTATCACACATGGACATTAAAATTTAAACATATTAAATTAAATTATATATTATATCACACAGCCAGTGCGAGCTTTATTGTGGCAGTTTATTGATCATCAGATTATGAGAATATCAAGAATAGTGACATATCTGAGTTTTTTCAGTTCATGATATTTTTGTGTTGTGTGTTTTTCCCCTGTAGGTCTCATCTCGACTTTATTCTAACAGTGACCCGTCTAACAGCTCTCTCCAAAGTCTCTCCTCTCCATGCCACCAGGAGAGCACCACACAGACCCTGTTCCCCAAGCCCATTTACTCATACAGGTAACACAGCATCACACGCTATCACATTTCTATTGCGTGTTTTTAAAATGACCTGATGGAAACAGTAGTTTGCCTAAATAAAAAAAAATCTAACTTAAATTCTTCTTCATCGCTGCAGCATCTTGATCTTCATGGCTCTGAAGAGCAGTAAAACAGGAAGTCTGCCTGTCAGTGAGATCTACAGCTTCATGACCGAACACTTCCCATATTTCAAGGTACCACACTGCACGTTTTCCTTATCGCACAACAACATGATCTCAAACTCAGTAGTCACATGAGCAAAAATTAAAAAAACACGATCTATTGATTGTTGACGTTTTCACTTATAGCCTACGAGTAGAATAGATTTATTTTCTAATTCTTTAAATAAAAAAGAAATAGAATTGATCGAGTTTTCTTTGAACTGTGACAAAATATAATGAACTCTGTATTCCCAAGTCTGAACAAATTCAAGTCAAACAGCTGTTGTAGTCATATTACTGATCACCATCCTTTCTTTAGTTTCACTTATTTTCCAGTTCATTGAAATGGAGATTTTTGCTTTGATTTGGTGGTTTTGACCGCACAGTCGCACAAACATTTGCCAAACTCTTCTTTGCCTGTACAAAGTGGAACTGCACGTTTGGGTGCGCGCACGCGCGTTCGGTAACTGAAGTGCTCGATGTTCACGTCTGCCCAGTTTCTTAGCTGCAAGTCAAACATCCACTAAACCCACATCTGTGTTTCAGCTGACATTAATTACAGCCATCATTTCTCTGTAGTGATTAATGATGCACAGCATAGCTGGGTGGCTGTGGAGGTGTGGAGCAGCTGGACAGAAACCTGTTAAGGCATGAGGCTGGTACAGGCGTTGAAGTAGAGAGGATGTTTTGTATGCTGTGTTTGTATGTGAGTGCACCTTCATGGGTTATGGATCCACTCCATGGACTGTGAACCCACTCAGGTGATCTGATGATTGAACTCAGAGATGATTCGCCAGATAACCAGGGATGGGATCATTCAGTTTTGTCGAGATGGGAGATATAAACACGCCCCTGTGATTTAATAGTCATGAGGAATGCAGCTGCAGGCCCGGACCTCAGTTTGAACCCACAGTCGTCACAAATACTGCCGACTCAATATATCTACAAATCAATTAAGTTCAGACTCACCTCTGGAAACAACTCAAAGACTTGCCACCATTTATATTCAAGAAGGCACCATATATATGGCTGCGTTCCAAACAGCTGCCTTTAACAATGAACACAAGCCACAGGGTCATAAAATCCATGAGACAGATGATAAAGTGATAGTTCAAGGACGCCCGCGTAGATTTTTGTAAAAGCTGTGATTTTTGAGATAAACACGAACGACTTTCTGAATATCGGAGTATTTTCCAGTTCATTTTCAGTTCATTCGACACTTGCTTTGAAACGGAGAAATAAATGATTACAGATTGATGACAAATGAATAGACGGTTTAATGTTGCCTCCAGGTAAGGGATGGATTCCCGGTTTCTGCTTTCAGAGTCAATGAGACGGTAATAAAAACCTGAATTTCAAACACAGACACCGAAACATCATGCAATTCTTTTATTAGAATAACCGCTTGAGCTCATTTTATTTATTTGTCTTTTCTAATACAATGTCCAAAATGAATGCTGGGAGACGTTTTCACTTTTTCTGGGCATTTTAAAAAGAGACGTATCTGTGGTGCCCTGGTTGCCCACTGGCATGTGTTCCTGCCTGTTCCTCCTGCACAGTGTAGTATCTTGACTTGGCATCACAAAGCTGGACCATTTGACCCATTTCCTCCTCGTCCTCTGCGTGAACCCCCCCCCCCCCCGTGTTCAGACAGCTCCTGATGGGTGGAAGAACTCGGTGCGTCACAACCTCTCCCTGAACAAGTGCTTTGAAAAGGTGGAGAGCAAAATTGGAAACTCCTCCCGTAAGGGCTGTCTGTGGACACTTAACCCAGCCAAGGTGGGGAAGATGCAGGAGGAGCTGCACAAGTGGCGCCGCAAAGACCCCATCACTGTTCGCAGGAGCATGGCGAGGCCAGGTGGGTCCCGCAAGCACATCAAGATCAACGACACAGATAATTAACCAGAAAATAGGGTTGATTTTTATCTTTCAGTATAACATGAAATAGAAATGGAAAAGTTGACATGCACAAATATTTGATTTTTTAAATTTATCTTTGATTAAATCTGGGTTTGAACTTCTCGAAGGCTCATTTGATGCGTACTTTTCCAACAGAAGACCTTGACCGTCTTGTGGGAGAGAGACCAGACAAGCTCAGGTCTGTGCCACCTTACACCAGCTCATCCCTCCTGTCCAGCGTGAACCCCTTTTACAACACCGCCTCATCGCCTCGCAGCCCAGCCCAGCCTCGGCCACCCTGCCCACCCATTCTTCACTCCCAGTATGCTCATATGCTGCCTCAGCAGCCCTGCTACCTTCAACCCACCACAGCTCACCCCACTAACTCATTTGCCCTGTGCTCGCCCTGCGGACAGCAGCCTGCAGCTGGCCTCCAAACAGCTCCAGGAGGCCTGGACTCACCAGTGGCTGCAAAGATGGCGCCTGGTTTTAATTCGGTTCTGCAGGCTGAGTACTGTGTTGGACCCAGGAGCATGCAGGACTTGCTGCTGGACGGAGATGCCACTTATGACGCTGACACGTTCAACCCCGCTTTGTCTGACCTGCAGCTTCAAGGTATGAGAGTGCAGGAGTTTTCACTGATATCGACTGGGAATTTAACTCACAGCTATAATCTGCATCACGTAGTTTTAAGATCATCTAAAAACAATGTGTGAGTTGTAGTTTTTTTTTAAAAGAAATAATATATGAACATATTTTGTTGTAATTTTATCCAGAACACTCTAATACATCATTTATCTTGATTCATTTATAGCTAGTTAGAATGTTAAACACAGATGTGTTTAAGTGTCATGTTGCAGTCAGGACAGAGTTTGGAGCAGGAATATAAAGAGTTCAATTGGAATCTTCTTCATCGTCTGTAAACATGAATCTACCCACTTCTACTCACCCGTTGTCAGATTGTCTTTTTGTTTACTGTAAAACTCTTCAGACCTTAGTTTGTCTGTTTCTAATAAAATAACAAAAAACTGATGATAAATAATAATTATTCTTGTTCGAAAAATGTATTATAGATGTATAGATTTATCTATCTATCTAGCTACTGTATCTAATTAAAATGGGACCTCAGCATTAATATGTGTTGTAGTGAACAACCATTAGAATCACCTGAAGTGTCCCTTTCGCTTGTAGGTAGCATATGGGAGGAGTTGAAGGAGACGAGCCTGGTGTCTGATCGACACATTACCACCGCACCACTGTCTGACACCCTCGTCCTACAGCACCCCCTCATGCAGACCAGCTGCCTACAGGCCATGCCGCCTGTCAGGCAGACGTCAGAAGTGACTGCTGTTGGTCCATGTGAAGAAGACGTTAGGGATGAGGAAACAGGCCCAGGACAACACGTAGAGCAGCACAGCTGTTTGAATGGACTGCAACCTGTGGCTTATTCAAGCGTGGAGAACTTGGCTGGGTACCTGACCTCCTGTGCCACATCCATCTCCTTAATGTAAAGAATATTGCCACTCCTTTTTTTCACGTCCTTAATAGTCGATGGACTAATTGATTTGTTTGTTTGTTTTTTTTTCTAAATGATTTGGTTTCAGTGTAGAGTTTAAAAAAACACAAACACATGAAGGTTTGTAGGTAATGTAAAATGATGTCCCGGAACTGACTGCAACAACAAAAAAAAATCCTCGCTGATCAGAGGACTGAAAAAAACATAGTGTGGATTATTAAACAGTAATTTAAATATGACATAATATTTGATTTCTCATTGAATTATATTGCAGTCATATGCTCTGCTGTTATGTGGACTCAGCTGAGCAAAGCTTTCAGTTTACACTGATGAATAACAATACATTTGTGTTGCCATAGTGCAGTGAGACTAATGTCTCAGAAGATGGCAGAATTTCATTACCTGCAGTGTGTTGGTAATGGCTCTTCTGGTCTTCTGTTGTTAAGCAGCAGTTGGCAGACAACATTTAGTTACATTACCACCAAGACGGTGGCTTACACACTTTTAACAACCTCCTTCTTTGTATAAGTACTGTTTAAAATGATTGAATTGCTATTTTTTAAGTAAAAAATGTAAAACGTTTACATTTTCCTCACATAAGTGCGTTGCCTCGTCACACTTCCTGATGATGTTTGACCTCCACCTCAAGACGATGCACGTGCAGAGTCTCACATTTAAAGGCTGCAGATGCCAAACAAGTTTTCACTGAAGTTTGAACCATTGATTGTAAGTACTAACAAAATATTTTAAAAGCTATATCTTTTCTATATTTATGCTATATTATCTAATGCTTAATCCGTTATATAAAGAAACAATGTGTATCAACATTCTGAAAAAAAATCCCCATATTTATTGCAGTGATGGTATTTCAACTGTCAAAAGATTACATACGTCTTCTTAAATCATTTATCATAAAGTCTGCATCGTGTTCAGTACTACAGAGATCACACTGTATATCAAAATTGTTATCTGACGTTTGATTTTTAGCTAATGTATGTTTTCTGACACTTCAAATTGGCTAATTAATTTTAAAAAATACTCCTGACGTAGTAGTAGTAGTAGTAGTAGTAGTAGTACTATGAACATGAAAACATAAAACAAATGACACATTAACATAGACAAAGCACACGTCTCTGTTTGTCATTGAAACGAACAAAACTCTGAATCGTTCAAATGTGTGCGACTACAAATCTGAGAAACTTCAGGAATAAAAATGAGCTTCCTATACAAACTATATAAATATACATCCAAATGGATACATTAGTAACTTGTCTCGCGGTGTCTGTCAGAACAAACTAGACTCACTGTCTTCTTTTCCTCTGCATATTAATGGATATGAAAACACACAGGGTGTAAATGTGGAACCAACATACACAGACTGAAATCGACAGTATGTACAGACACTGCATGTGTTTACTGCCCACACACTCACGCACACGCGCACTCTCTGATCCAAACTGTGAATAAAACCTGGCAGAATTTAATGTTCCTGCAAAGAGGCTGAGGGAGAAATGAGACCGGACAGGCTGCTGAATACCTGGGGGGATTTATGGAGTTACAGAAGTGAGAGAGAGATGTTTAATCCATCAGTTCATCTGTTCTGGTCCTGATGTGGGGAGGGGAGGGGGGTGATGGAGGTCTCCCTACGGCCCCCCACTGTAGGAGTAATCTGCCTTGTTATGCATCACCAGCTTGTTGTCCACAAAGTAGAAGCTGTCAGACTGTGTCTCGTAAGGATGCAGGATCATCTCACGCACTGATACGGAGGAAACACACAACAACGTCAGATACAACTGGATCCAATAACACGCATACGTGTGGGTGTGCCTTTGTGTGTCGTGCCCATGTGTGTGACACTCACTGATGTCCTCGGACAGGGTGGGGAACTCGTAGATGTGCTCGCATGTGTTCTTGCTGCTGGGCATGCAGAAGCCAAACTCGAAATCGAAGCTCTTGAGCAGCTGATCGCGGAAGTAGTGTCTCTCGATCATGCGGAAGTTGTTGATGGGGGTGTCGCCCACTGTGAACTCCACGCTGCACAGCCAGGATGAGAAAATAATATAAACCAATGTATACAATATATATCCACCTAAAAAAAGACAATAGCAATAGAACTTCTCTTCTGTGCTGTGTGAATTCAAACGTATAGCCTATATAGTTATGTGGTGTCGAATACACATTATATTTAATATATACATTGAACTATTCCATTAAGTCTGGATTATTTGTACGAGTCAGATGTTGGGTTGGTTGAAACCTGCAGTCAGAGTAGGAGGTTATCGGTGACACTGCTCAGGTGCACTGACTCAACAGGTGGGTTGAGATGCTCTACACTTAGACCCACACACCTGCTTTGTGTGGTATGTCATTCTGTCATGTCTGTAATATTATGGCTTATTCAAGGACATGTGTATCTAATACATAGGCTTCATTTATTTTTTGGGGGGGGCAAAAATACACTGAACTTACGTGGCGCCGACCTGCCGCAACTGCAGGAAGGCTGGGGTGAACTGATATCGGACGAAACGCCCAGCGTTGGGGTCACAATGCTTTTTACCCCCGGCTAGAGAAAGGAAAGAGAACAGGGATCAGACTTCTCCAAGTACTACTGCATATTTTTATACTCCCAATGTATCATGGGCCTTGCAAAATGAAAAAAATATATAATCATATTACTGTTATTGTTTATTATATTTTGTTATGCTTTGCATTGACAGGACAGGAAAAAATAAACATGCAACACAATTTGAAGGAGAAAGTGTAAACATGAACTCAGTATAGTTACATAACTACATAAATGTACGTCTATGTAGTAAATGTGTGAGGTTTGGATGTGACCTGGTGTCGGAGGTTTAGTGATCTCAAACAGGACTGTCCCTGTTTCCATGTCACGGATCTTAAACCTGGTGAAGTCGATCATGTGGACATTTTCTTCTGGCGAACAAAGATAATCTGAAAGGAGACGGAAAGAAGCTTTCAGCTGTTTAATTCGCTCCCTGAGTCTTTTTTTTCCCCCCCGACGCTCACTTCTGCAATCTCACAATAATGCCAGGAGAGCAACTTTGCCTATATCAGATATTTCTCTGTGCCAACAATTGATACTGACAATAACAACAAACTCATCGTTCTTTGGCTGCACTTATCAAGCACATCTAGATTGAGCAAAAAAAATCTATCCCACTGTCTTTTTGTGAATCAGTTATTGCTGTTCCTTCCTTAAACTTGTGTTGTTGAACTGGACAGTTTGCCTCATACCTGTCATGCAGGATATTTATTTGCTTATATATTTTTTTACTCTTACTTTTGTCTGACTGCATTGAACAGCAGGATTGTCGAGCCCAATGGAAGAGTATCCGAGGAATCCTGAGCAGGGGGACAGATTTGTCCATGCTGGCACTGTGTGTGTGTGTGTGTGTGTGTGTGTGTGTGTGTGTGTGTGTGTGTGTGTAAGCCTCTTAGGCCTAATCCTGCCGCATTGGGAGGGTAGTGTCTCACTCATGCTTACTCCTGCACACATAATTGGATGCGCACGCGTGCGCGCGCACACACACACACACACGCACGCTTGCTATCTCATTAGGGTTATGGTAAGGGCAGTTATTATTGGCAGTCTATATTGCGTAAGCATTGAAGAGTCTTTCTTACTAATTGTCTAATATAACACATTAGGAACAAAATTGCTGTGGCACCGTAACCGAGGTCAAACTTTACAGTCTAAACTTTACATTGACTTTATTACCAACACACATACAAGCATCTGTGTATTCATGCACAGCCATATTGTCACATACACACCCACACTGTTGCATCTTCTGCTATTTCTGAGGGTTAGGGAGCAGATGGACCACGCAGGCTTTAGCCACCTGTTCTAGGATATTTATAGACCTTTTCAGCAAGAACAGAACACTACACCTGACACTTTGTATCAAAATGTCACTCTTGTGAAACAGCAATTTTTTAGAGCTATTTAATCCAGGGGATGTTTTGTGAAGCGTGCTGAATACCACAATGTGATTAAGACTGAAACCTGCCATGTTTGGAGACTAAAACAGCAAAGACGACAACGTCTTGTTCTTAAGCTGTGACAGTCATGCGGAGAAAAATGCCATCGAATAATTGGATCGTTTAAATGCAAATATATTTTTAACGAAATGAATGAAGTCAGGTTATGTCACTGTCCACCCACAGGCACCATTTCACAAAACGTATCACCATATTAAATGAGCAGTGAGTGTGTGCTATTAGTGCCACGAAAACAGACCTTTGGTTATCTAAATACGTTTGTATAACATCTTTCCAAAGCAGAACATCCCAGAGTGTCATGATAAAAATACAGCTCAACAACTTAACAACTTAAGCTTCACATCACTAGTGACTCTATGTTAATACTGTTTACATTTTAAATTCTATTATTTATGCATTTCCTCACGTCACAACAATACCTGCATAAAATTCCATATGTAAGCAAAACACATTATTTCGCACTGATTTGCATAATCGTGTGGCTTGATAGTCACCGATGTGAAATGCTGCACTAACATGATGAACCATTTATGAATGACTGTACCAGAAGCAATTAGCTGCTCAAATGCCGGACACGACTTCATGTTAACTCATTGTAGATGTGAGTGGAATGTTTCCATGGTGAATGTCACACGAATGATCAAGAGATTTGCACGTAAAGCTGCTCTGCAGCTCAAAAACTCAGCAACCTTATGTTGCTTTCCAGACTTTGGTAAGAGGGTTAGAGAGCGGCGAGTCGATGCAGTGCCCTCTAGTGCCAGTTCATTTGATGTGAGGCTCTTATTTTCTCTGAAAATATTATTATAATCGTGCTGTTAGTCTGGGACTGTGATTAGGTCTAAATCACATCGAGCAAATATGCACATACTGTTTATGGAGTATCTGCATGCTGCAGCATGTGAGCTGAATGATATCACTGGAGGGAGCTTGTCATAGACACAACCTGTCTGATCAACACCTGAGGTCATCATTTAAACATATATGTGCCTATAACGTGGCTAAAATGAATGACGCTTAGAGAAGTCAGGAAGCAGATGAGCATATGAGAATATGTTGCAAGACATAGACATAGTGGCGAATATAAACATCATCATCATGAATCTCATGGAGTAATATGTCATGCTGATATATATAACATTAAATACAATTATGAAGGTTTGATTGATAAAGAGAATCTTTAAGTAAATGTGGTCTGATATATGTCGTGACTTCCTACATTCTTTAAGTAATGTGAAAAAAAAGTTAAGCGATTCTGGTGGCTGCGTACTCTGGTTGCATGTTGTGTAGTTATCACTGAGCTCGCCCCATGTGGGCTGATGACCGCCACATGCATTTTATGAATCAGAGATGACTGCGTGCCAGAACCAGCCGAAAAACACAGATGGATCATTAAATCTGTTCGCAAAGCCAATGAAGTCACTTTCACACAGTCTGGTGCAAAGAATTCCCACATAACTGAATCACTCCTACGGCCACATGAGGCTCACTCCGCTACAAACCATCTTTGTTAATGGCTTTTCTTTGTGTGATTGTTATGAATTGTTGTGGATGCAGCCTTTGCTACAGTTGTCCTGGCACTGCTGTAGAAGGAAAACTATACGACACAATTCACTGTTCCTCTACAGTGAAATATGTGAATTATTCCTGTGCTTAATCTACATCAATGCAAAGATATGACTTTTATGTCTTGACATTAGTACAGTAGATGTATTTGAATACAGTAGTCAAAGAGCACCATCATATACATGTTCATACTTCAATTCTTTCTTTTCCCCTTCACCTACACACACACATATACACACATACACACACACACACACACACACACACACACACACACACACACACACACACACACACACACAAAGTGCTCCACTTCACTTCCTTCAACACTGTCACCTAGCAACACTCCTTCTGATACCGTGCCAGCTCGATTACTCCGTCTCTTTCCTTCCCCTCATTCACCTGGCTGCTCTGCAACAACAAGGTGCGGCAGTGAATCAAAGGAGTGTATCTTGGGTTTGGCATCAGTGGTATGCAAATGAAATGTCGCGCGTCTGGGATCTGATGAGGGCTTGCCTGAGGCCTCCTGCTACAGAGCGCCTACCTTACGCCTGATTTCACAACCCTGAAGCGCTCGAGCAAAAAGATGCAGAATATTAAGAGGCCGTACATGATCGATTACAATATGCTTTTCTGTTCCTATGAAGAAAAAATGTGAACTCTGAGTCAGATGATCTGTTGTGATCACTGACTGCTTCTATTTCTGGTGTCATCATACATTTCTTATCCCTAAATAATTTCCAGGTATCTCATTTTATCCTTTGGCACCAGGAAAGATTTTGATGTATTTTTTTCACTAACTATCCGTATCCACTCTTGTCCCTCACCCAAACACTAACGCCTGATTTTTTGCCATAACTTCGTATTATTAATTAATGGTTGAGTTATTATTTAATTACTCAATAGAGCTGTGAAGAGATCCCTTTGGTAGCAGCCCCCTGTAGGCGATAAAATTAGCACCAACTCTTAAGTCAGATACACAGAGCCTGTTGACACCAAAGTGGCACTCATGAAGAGCAAGAAGACCTGCTACTTATAGCTCCTTAATCCCCCCCAGATTAGCCTGGAGTTACAGACTTTCATCCACAGGAGATTGACTTCACATGCCTTATTCTTTCCATTTGACTTTCTGTTCTGGTCAGTCGCTGACTTCTGTGATTGTGTGTTGAATGAACTCTGTCACACAGGGGAGAACAATGCAGACGTGTTTACTTAACATCAAAATGACCTATAGCTGTAGGCAGCTCGTGACTTTAGCATTAAACCATGATGCTCAGATCATGATATAGTGCGCACCTGTGTATGGCAGGCTGTTTCATGTCAGGTTGATAGCACCTGTAGGCAAACTGGCAAACGGTGAGGTTCATGGAAAGGTTGCATTCTGAGCAGCTGAATGCAGATTTCTCTCTCCTGAACCAATGAGTGGAACGAAGATTCATAATGTACTTCGTTTTATAAGGACATACACTAAATTGTGACCTATGTTCTAGCAGTTCCCCCCTGTTTCCAGTCTTTATGCTAAGCTAAGATAAACAGCTAATCAGACTGGTATTGATCTCCCTATCATTTCTTAGACTGGATGATGTGATACACCTGGACATAAAAGAAATGTATAACATTACTTGAAATATAATATTTGTAAATTACTTACAGATCTTTGGGGATTTTGATAAATGTATAATGCTGTAGAAACACAGTGTAGTGTAAGGGTTGGTTCTTCGGGTGAACCACATGACACCACTTCATTACAGAGTATGATCTAATCTCTGTTTCCTCAGGCTCACATTCTCGTATTTATGCACTTAATTATAATAAAGTTACTTGCAGAGTACTATTTCTAATACTCTGTGTTAGACATATTCTGAGAGAAAATAACTGTAAAATATTTATATGTTTTACAGGAAAACCGAACCCTGCATGCACGTGTGATTCAACCTACTAGACCAAGTGAGTTCTCAGTTACAAAGCTTTCACAAGTTACTAGCAACAGCTGTAGTATTGGAGAAATGTTTGTTGTCGCTGTCTGTCTTCTGGCCTGTTTCTAACATCGAGTTTACACCGACTGTGTCCCGGCAAACGTGAAAGACAGCCGATGAGTCTGTGGTGATTACTGCCGTGAATGCAACAAGCCATCTCTGTCTATGTCAAATCCCACTGAAGGTGTAGCTTTGTGACAGCTGTGAGCGTCGGAGATTAAAAACTGCCCGCACCAATCAATTTTAATTAAAGCTGTATATATTGTGTTAGCAGACATCACCGAGTGGAAATTCCATCCAGTGTAGAACAAGGTCTGCTCAGTGTCCCAGACCTATTAAAGCCAAATAATTGATCACCCATTAGTGTTGAAGGAACCTGATTGTGCTGGTACAGCATCTTGATGAGTCAAAATGACACACCAGTTTAGCAGTAGCACACAAGTGTGGTAGATCTTCTCCTATCCCATTATACTATTAGAGCAATACATAATGACACTCTAGGCAGTTGAATAATAATAACAATAATAGGTTAAATACATGAAATCTTCCACTGGTCAGTTAGAAGTGACATGTGTTGTATTCTTGACTCCTCCTATGTGATTATTAATTAATGATAATAAGCATGCTTTTAAACAAAGTATGTTTTAAACAATAAGTAACCTTGTTGTAAACTATGTGGAGAATACTGAATTGCTGATCTATATGTAAATAACGGAAATCTGTTTTTAAATTCTTATTTTAATTTACTTATTTTTCAGGCCTAAAAGCCTCTAAGAGCCGGTGGCAAATGTCATGCAGAGCTCTCAGGTTGCCATGCTATTATGAGTACTGAGTAAAAAAAAAATCTTAAAATACAAATGTTCAAAATTAGAGACTTGGTCTTTGCTTTTTATCAGTAAGAAATTCTGATTTGTTTGCACTCACTTCTCTCTCCAGTCCACTTACATGGAATCACAATTTGACACAGTGGCGGAGAAGAAAGTGGTCATAACAGAGATTTAAAATACAATTTCAGCACAAAATCATTTCAGAAATGGACTTACCATGATAGTAATTATTTAAAAAAAATAACCCAATTGCTGATCGTAAACAAGTATAATTCTATTTCATTTCGTCTCTGATGTCCTCTGATGATTATTGTTATTGTAAGGTCACAAAATTACAGTTTCGAACATACAATTTATTTGGGAGCAGCAGTATTTCTGTTTGTTTGTCTGCTTAGGTATCATAAATCATCCATCATGTAAACAGTAAACTGATAACGTTCCTTTTTTTATTCATACCACTGCAGCGCTTCTCATCTGCCAGGATTATATTTCTTCTCCTCTCTGCTTGTTTGACAATGATGCGCTGTGCCTCGCTTATCAGCACTGAACCACCGTGACAGACTGGAGCTGGGCCGCCCCAAAATGCTGGTATTTACCTCCCAAAAGCACAACCAGAAAGTCATTTACACTGCGGGGTGAGGCATTTTCTGCTACCCGCTTTTTCCAACTGCAAATTTCTTTCCCTAGTGGTAGAAAATGATGAGTCTGAATTGCGCAGTGCTTTGTGCTTATCTCCATTGTGTGGGTCTTTTATATGGTCTTCCATTTAAATTTTCTGGGCCTTCGGGTAAAGACACATAAGAGGGAAAAAAGGAAGCAGATTCCACATTAATCAATTAATATAGAGTCAAATAATATCTAGCGTTAGTTCACAGATTTTATTCTTGGGGCTACAGAGGCCATCCTTGACCATCATGTGTTTGTTTTTGTGGTTGCTGTGAAAAGCCTGTAAATGAGTGACTAAGTAGTGTAATATGTGACAATGTAAACAAACAAACTGATACTCTGCAGGGTCATTAAATGCCAGAGGTGTGTGTTGTCATTGCAGACCAATGAGTTACAGCCCTCCTGACATAATCCAGATTGCATGTCAGTGGAGGGCAGAGATTACGGCACCATCATGAGTAATTTAGGTATTATCACAGTGATGCAGAATGAGTTCTGCTTTGCTGACGTTAGGAAACCAAATAAAAATAGATTTGATGGTCTGGAACGAAAATAAGCGCAATGGATTGGTTTTGTGGTTCTTTTTCAGACAACAATAACAACTTTTCTCATGTTTCATCAGTACTGCTGGTGGAATAACCTTATTGTTTATAGTCATTAAACATGACATGATGATTTACATTTGATGACAAAGATCTTGAGTGTGGTGGAAAGCTCCAGGAAAAATCTGTAATTAGGTCTTGAGTTAAGATTTTTTGGTAATGTGTCTAAAGTCAAAGATAATCGACCGTGCTTGTTACCAGACTAATGAAGTAGATGCAAAAAGAAAATGTCCTTCTTCTTTTAGCTAACTTGTAAACGTTTGTGTAATGCTGTCTACCGAAATTGTTCAACTGAAGTTAATGGACTGTTGCTTTATTTCAACAGCAATTCAACAAATAGATGATCTGAAACACCATTATCATAAGTCTTGGTCAGCAAAGACCAAATTTAATCAGAGAAAAAAAAAAATCCATTACACACTCTATCGTATTACTCCTGAGATAGATTTGCTGAGTTCAAAGCCAGTGAAGTTCCTCTCTCTGATTCTCTGTTAACGTGTGGGCTTGAAGCCAGGCCTAGTGGCTGCCTTACATGCAGCCTTTAATGCTTGTTTCCATGACATAATATGGAAACGTTTACCATAAGAGTTAAACAACAGTCTGTTGTCGTGCTTGTTACAGCTGACTACTCTCTGTGAATCGCTGTAATCAGCGGATCACATCTCTGACCACCTGTTACCTCAGAGCTACAGGTGCCTTGATGTGAAGACGTGGTAAGAGCCTTTTTTTTGGCAGGATTTGAGAAGCAGGTTCAGTACACGCACACCCACACACACACCGTTGCTCAGTGGCTACACAAACAGGGACATCTACAAACATGCAAAGGCCACAATGAATCGTTGATAGTGACAGCTGTACACCAAATAAGCTGTTCCTCCCATTAACAGGAGTTCACGGGTATTTCATGTCAAACCGTCCTGAGTTCAGACAATAAACCCATATCTGCTCTCTGACTGTAATAAACACTGATTATTCTAACTGGTTTGTCTTAAATCAAGCCACAGAGACTCACTGATTGACCTTTCGGGCTGCGTCGCTGTCCATGGTGCTGCGTCTATCTCTACTTCCTCGCGACAACCAATAAAATCATGAGGTTAATGTTACGTTGCAGTATAAAGGAAGCAGCGGACAGATGGGCTGCATTGATCCCCCCTCACTGTGAGCCTTTAACTACTCTCCCCGTCGTGTCGGTCGCAGGAGCAGGGTACTCACTCTTGGTGATCTTCTGCAGCCCGAGCACATCCTCGGGCGTTATTACGGTATTTCTGCGCAGTTCCTCTTCGGTTGTCACCGGGATGCCCATGTCTGATGAGTTGCAGCCTTGCTGCACTTTCATGTCCAGCAGGAGAGCGCTGTTCGCCGGGCGATCTGGGGGGTGGGGTGGGGGCTTTCTGGTGCTCTCGGCGTCGTGGCCGCAGGAGCCGATCCACTTGCGTCGGAGCCGTTTGGTGACGCGCTGGTTAATACTCGGCGCAGGAAGCAGGCTCTGCGCTGCTCCGAGAATAACTCATTCTCCGAGCCTCCTCCCTCCGTCGATCCGCTGTAAGATAGAAATCAGCTCCCCCTTCTCCTCCCTCCCTCACCTCCCCTCCCTCCCTCAAGGCTCATCGGCTCTCTCACAAGCTATTTAATCCAAATCCTGTGGCTGTAAGCCGACCAGTGGTGCGGGGCTGACACTCTCGTCATCTGCTCACACACACCTCCACCTGCTCGTTACTCAACTCACCGCCTCGGTGGCACTGCTTCACACATCTCACACCTGAACTGATGTCGCTCAGTTAAGCTGTGTGACAAGAGAGGAGAGCAGTCCCCATGTGGAGACCTTTGCTCCAGCTTGACATTACTTCAAATGACACCGAACAAAGACCCCATGGTGAATACATACACCTCTTTCCTCTTTCTGCTTTGTTTTGGTCTGCACCAACTCATCAGGGTTTGTGCAGCAGAGACGAGGCGGGGAAGAGGCAGTTACAGTCAGATCAAAACAACGAGCTGACAGAAGCTAAAATGCTCCACAGAGTAAAGCGTAACTGCAGAGACTTGAAAATGATCCTCTGTGGGATCGTCAATACAACCAGCCCTCTTTCACCACCTCTCATTGTTGATGGATGTACTGTAAATGGTTGATGAGTATTATGTCCTTTAAGGCGAAACACAAAGGAGAAGATGAGACAATCTTTTTAGTTCATAGCTTTATTTCATTTTATTTCCATTGGAAAGTTGCTTTCCAGATGCCTGCATCCCTGAGAAAGTGTGAAATGTAAAACTTCAGGTCAACCCCATCCATGAAGTGAACCAGGCCCGCAAACACACAACTCTGCACAGCCACCTTACACTTGTTTAACCACAGACTGACCAGTGTCTGTCTATGAGGCCATGAGCCATTAGTTTTGTGATGAGGGGATAGTGCCTCCCTATGCCCGGTAAACTCACTGCAGGCCACATGCACAACTGAGAGCTGTCCATAGTAGTACTTAGTTTGAAGACAAAGATTGTCCATCCCTGTGTGGATCAGAGGAGAGGGACAACACTGTGTTGAACAGGCTTATTGGCATCATTTCAGCTGGAAACATGAAGGTAGTATTGAATAAAAATAAAATCAAAGGTTTGTAGGTATGGTTGCAAATAGCCTTGAAACAAACTAATAAACACTAACTATTAACTTAAATCTACCAATCCCCTTTATTCCCCCATGTCACAAATATGATAAATGAAACAATCATTCTGTGAGGTCTATAGACAGAGAGCAGTGATACTTCTCATCTCATTCAGAATCAGTCACGATGGCACATACTCCCAAATCCTATGAGTAAAAGCAATAACAATATTCAAAGGCCATTAGCTTGTGTGGCTCAGTGGCTGAGGATTGGTTAGCAGCATGCCAAGCCAGACCCCTTGCTATTCCCTCCTGTTAGCCCACTTGGTAGTACTCCTCTTTACGCGGTCATCTCGAAGCAGCCCCTGCGATGTGTCTGCATGTCTTTCACCCTGCGGATGGATTGGATCTGGGGGTGCTGGGCTCCCCACTCGTTCCATTGCTTGTAAGGACCCATTTCAAACACGTATTGGAAGCCACGATAGCCAGGGTACTGGTAACCCACCCAGCTGTGAGGGGAAAGTAGTAAGATGCTGATGTTAACTACTTATTTTGACCAAGAACGTTGTCCTTTTATACTTTTTTTTATATATATGAAGAATATTCTCTTGAATTAATTATGAAGTTACACTTTTAAATATTCCTCTTTTCTCATCTTAAGCTTGAGATGGCATGTGACTTACGTTCCACCAGTGACCTGAATGCTGGCAACGCGGTCCTGGAAACCGTAAGACCACAGGCTTGGAATATCCTCGTCGCACACCTCCATCTTACGACCCTCAAAGTTTGTACTTTCGTACAGGCAAATCTTGTGGTCCTGGGGGTCCTGTGAGCAGCATTACATAGTGTGTTAAATATTAACCACTTTTCACACAGACATTGTAGATGTCACTGGTGCAGCTTCTGGTGGTGAAATGGGCCTATAAATACACATATTGCTACAACCATTAAAAGCACTGTCCTCTGCATTGACAAAAGATGCAAAGCTTGAAACTGACCATTCGAACAGGCCTGACAGACATAAAGCGGTCACATCTGTAGCTGTTGGACCAGGTGTCCCAGCGAGGGTACTCTCCTTTCTCCAGCATGAACATCTCCCCAGTCATGTTCTGATGCTCATAACCCACCCAGCTGTAATAAACAGGTATTTTACTTTGATCTGTTATGGAAAAGGCATAGAACTCTTTCCATGATGACGTATTTGAATAGGAATGTCTGTGACTTACGGTCCACTCTCTACCCTGATGGAGCCTATTCTTTCGAAACCTTTCTCACAGAGGTTACGGCACTCCGTAAACAGGTCCATCCTACTGCCTTGGAAGTTCTCAAATTCATAGAGGTATATCTGAAAATAAAACGAGCAACAATGCATTCACTCATGAATTCGGGTGCTTTCAGTTCATAATTAGTTTTCGTTAAGGATTAGTCCATTTAAATAAGAGGAAAAACTGTAGTGGTACCTTGCAGCTGCGCAGTCCGATGGCAGGATGGCTGCCAATGCTGCCTTGAGCACTTGAATGAGACATGATCAGTTCTAGAAAGAAACAGAAACACAACGTCAGGCCGCTGTTTCCATCATCATGGTGGAGCTGTTTCTTTACCACTGTAAAGTATTACATACTCCAACACACTAAGTGTGAGCACAAGGGATCCTCTTAACTCCTAACTCAGGATGTGTAATTTGCCTAGGGCAGGTTTCATCTGCATTTATTATCACAGCTGTCTATTTTCACAAATACTAAATGGCAGAAAAATCAAAGAGCAGAAACTTACGGTCACAAATGCAGGTTGAATTGCACTGACCTCTGGAGAAAGTGACTGACCCAGGCGTTGTGAGGATATATATATGCATTCACATCCAGACCAAGTCTACTCAGGCAGAAATCTAAATTCTCATTGGCTGTGAGCTGTTTGGAGCATGGTGTAAGGTCAGAGGTCACGCTGCTTATCTGTGCACAAGTCGTGCTGACTCAGCTGCCTGTTTTGTTGTCGAGCGCCATTGTTGGGGACTGAGGACAGTCACTGCCATCAGCAGAAAGTTTGCTCGCTTTCACACTCGCACGGATGTGCACACACACATGTGATGTGAGAGAGAGTGACTTAGGTCTGTGGCTGCTTCTTTTACTGTTTAATCCTCACTTTCTTTCATTTTTTTTCACAGTGACATTCTATATTATCCCTGTGGTCTGTGACTTTCATCTCTAACTTTTCTCTCTTTCTCTTGATCCCTGGTGCACTCAGTCCAACCATTGAGTCATGTGTATGTAATGTGCTGACTGCAGAAACAGCCTCCATCTCTCCATTGTTTAGTCTGACAAATTTGTTTGCATATTAGAGGTTGTATCCTTACATCCATGTGTCACACCGCCGAGTCTACATGCTCCTATGGATGTGTACTTGCATAGTGGCATGGATTCATGTAGGTGTGTAAAGTGTAATGTAATGATGGGAGGATTTTTTTTACCAGTCGGCTTCAGTTTAGTGTGGGTTTCTGTGTGCACTGTGAATGTGCCTTTGTGTGTCAGTCCCTGTTAATAACTATTTGTATGCATGACTGAGCATGTGCGTATATAATGAAAAGGTAAAAGGACCAGAAATGTGGGGTCAGTAGAGGTGGACATGAGATTGGAGACAGAACATGACACAAACTGGGGGGGGAGTTAACAAGTGCACATTTAAATTAGATCAAGCCTGCTTATTTGATGTTTTTGTTTTGTTGTGTTTGCATTTTTGTAGTTTATAACATATTACTTTATTAGTCCCACAGTGGGGAAATTTCACATACTGTATTTCCTTCCTTTTTAAATCCCCACTTAATTACTAACTATTTATTCTTTGACACCAAACTCACTGGTAAGACAATCCACTTCTTTGATGATCTGTTTCCTGCACCAGGTAGTGCCAGGACTTGGTCTGGCCCACTGGTCATGGTCCATCCATTTGCAAAGTGTGCTTATCTGCACTGGGCACTGTGCCCTGCACCCGGTACCACTGCAGCAAACTAAAGCCCAGCAGCTCAGTGGTGAACAATAACTGATCAAGCAATGTGCTGACTCCTGCCCTGACCCACAGGCCCTGCCACTCCTCAGCACCAGCATGTATAAATAGGTTCGATTACTCTGAGGTCAGGACATCGTTTTTGTCGAGCCCCCCTGCAAGCACTGCTGCACAGCTATTCTTTGGGGCTGGTCAGGTAAGTCCCCCTATCTCCATTCAGCCTTTACATTTTTGTGTCTTTGTCTTGGTTGATTTTGCTGAGCTACATAAATACATAGACTATGGGCCAATGTGCCAATGCATGGATATACTGACCATGGGAGAACAAATATGCATTGTGCCTGCATCAACACAGGGCTTCATCAAAAGTGAGAAAGTAAGAACGGTTTCAAATCCAAAATGATGACATCAACAAGTCATGTGTTCTAATATATTTATATGCCAAGATTATTATTACCTGAGTGACCAGTGTACTAATGGCATAACCATGTGTTGATAGTTTTAAATCTATTTAAAAAGTCATACACAAATCTTAAAGATAATCTTACATTAAGGACATTGCAAATAACAGCAAACGTTACTGTGTTTGAACCTCATTAGCTTCCCATTGTTCTTTCTGCTCTGAAGGTAAATCAGTCAACATTTAGATACACAGTAGTATGGCTCTGAATAATCCCAACCCAATGGGACCATGGAAGGTGAGTCATGTTTGACTGACACAAAGCTAAATAAATAAATGTCATGCTTGACCTGATGCTGTTGATGACGTGTGTGCCTGAACACATCGTGTGTGTGTGTGTGGCATGTTCATGCACAATGTATGCAATTGTGTCCTCTCCAGATTGCAGTTTATGACCAGGAGAACTTCCAGGGGAAGCGTCTGGAGTTCACTGCTGCGTGCCAGAACATCATGGAGTGTGGTATTGAACACATCCGCTCCCTGAAGGTGGACTGTGGCGCGTAAGTCAAACACAGAGCTCAGCACAAGATATTACACAGGAGAAAATTATCCATATTGCACACAAACCTCTCAGTTGTTCTGCAGCATACAGTATTTACTACTTACTGTGATTATGCAGTATATTAGAATTAAGTTTTCCCAATGAATGCTGTCTACATGTGTATATGTATGTGTCTGCTTGCTGGGGACAGCTGGGCAGGATATGAGCACTCCAGTTTCTGTGGACAGCAGTTTGTGTTGGAGAGAGGAGAATATCCTCACTGGGAGTCATGGAGTGGCAGCAACGCCTACCACATTGAGAGGATGATGTCCTTCCGCCCCATCTGCTCTGCTGTGAGTGTCAATCTCACTTGTTGTCTGACTTGAATAAAAACGCATTAAATGTGACCAATTAAACCGGGTGGTGTCAGTATAATATAGTTAGATCATTATACAAGATCACTACATATATCACTAAATCACCATGTAGTGTCATCACTGCTATTTCACCCTTGCTGCCTTTTAAACACAGTATTAGTGGAGCTGTATTTTGTGTTAATAACTGGTCATATATGGACACAGAAACACAAGGAGTCCAAGATAGTGATGTTTGAGAAGGAGAACTTCATGGGACGCCAGTGGGAGATAAGCGATGACTACCCCTCGTTGCAGGCCATGGGCTGGGGCAACAATGAGATTGGATCCACGCAAGTTCGGAGCGGCGCGTAAGTGAATACTGATTTAGATCAACAGCATAGACTTGGAATCAATAAAACATATCTTATTTCATGTTATTAGAATACATTGTCCATGAAAACGGTTTGGCAGTGCTTCCATTGCAGGCCTATTCATGAGCCTCTGATTTCCTTAACACCCCATTTGTTTTTCTGATTATAATCAGTTCCTGCATAACCTGAAGTATGTCTTATTACAGCCAGAAAAAATGACTGCTCTCACTTGAGCTTGTGTCTTTATTTTTCATTTTTCACATTGTTAAACTGGTTATTTTAATCAAAGTGCATTTCAAATCGTGCAGGCTACATTTCCCATATTGTGTGAATCATGTTCATCATAAATCTCCCCCTCCCTCTCCCCCTCCACCCCTCCCTCTCTCCTCCTCCAGCTGGGTGTGCTACCAGTTTCCAGGTTACCGTGGTTACCAGTACATCATGGAGTGTGATTGCCACGGTGGCGAGTACAAACATTACAGAGAGTGGGGCTCCCATGCTCAGTCCTTCCAGGTCCAGTCGCTGCGTCGAATCCAACATTGAGACCTGCAGCCTCCTCTCCCAACTTCTCGCTCTTTACCTCCTCCGCTGCCTCCTTTTCCTCCCTCCATCCAGTCATTCCAGTACCTGCTGGTTCTTTACAGCACTTTTGTTTTGTTTTGTTGCCAAATGAAAATAAAAAGAAATGATGACGGAAAGGAAAAGACAGCCCCTGACAGAGCAGCTCCTGACAGAGAACCCACAGAGGAGAGAAGAGGTGGGAATTCAAAGGCCTCAGGGCAGCAGCTGGGTGGTGATGTCACTGCGTCTAATATTTATAGATATACATGGTGTTGCCAGTGGTGGATAAAAAAAAGAAATGCACAACAAAAAATTAAATTAAAATACTAGTCTGCTGTCAACCTTCTCTTTTGTGATTTCTATCCATTTACTTTGCTGTCAAACTACAGCTTCCATTTAGTTGTGAGGGTGTGTAGTCATAAGGTGTCCTAGTCATATAGTTTGTTCACAGCAGGTAGGCTTATGTAAACTATTATCATGTTCCTAAAAATAATAAATATGACAAGGGCCTTAAAATGTGACAACGGTGTTTTGGATTAGTTTAATCCTAATCTAACTACTTTAATGTTTAGTCACAAACATTGAAGTGATTTAATTAAATAGAGAAAAAACAAGTGATGACACATAGACACTTTAGTGATGCGCAGGTCAGTGTCACTTTTAAAAAAAAACAGACACTACCTTAAGTAAACACAGTGTGAATGCTGTCTAATGGCTGTTGAAAAGGCACAACATCTCTTCCGAATAAGTCAAAAGTATAGTTTTTGGTTTTGTATTTTTATTTAGTGACAGCCGACAGACAGTGCTTCACGCGGTAAGTTAGCTTGTTGTCTTTTTTAACGGAATGCGGAAATATGCGTGTTTGTTGGGTTCATCACCCGCAGTCAGCGACGCAGCCGCAAACTGTTTTGACGCTGAACTACACAAAAAGACTAGTTATAGTGCCGGAGGTTATATTGTGAGGTGTATGCCAGTTTTGAAGTACAAAGGGAAAATGGTTTTGAACCCACGCCAAAGTACAGTGAACACGTTGAACACACTTTCATGAATAGAGTGAGGAGAGTGGTGAATAATCTTCTGTCAACACAGCAGTTCACAGTATTTACATATGTACTCTAAGACGTATTTAGTCCAGCAGATTCAAGTGTTTTGTGCCACTGAAGTCACATTTTGCTGCTGCAACGCATAAACGCTATTGTTTCCCCATGTTTTCTTTATTATTAGCGTAGCTAGTATTGGCGACCTCCATCGGTCCACCTTAAAAATCTACGTCATCGCTGTGGCCCCGTTGAGGTTGGAGGAAGTGGACGGAAATAGTCGTGGCCGGGGCGAGTGTCACAGCAGCTGGGGGGCAAAACACTCGCCAAACATCCGACCCTGACGTTTGTTTTTCCTCATCCTAAAGCCCGGATGTTTTAGAAGAAGAACATACATCAACATGGTTCGCACTCGGAAGCATGTCTCGGCGATGCTGAAACTACGGGGGTCACTTTTCGCCTTTCTCCTCGTTCTTCTCGTCTGCCCCGGTGACGCCGGGCTCCACCGGACACGACGCCTCAGCGCCGCCGTGGAGGAAACGCTGGAAACTTACGACACATACTACGATTATAGTAGTCTAACGGGACGTTTACGGGCTTTAGCCCAGAAATACCCCAACATAGGCAACCTGACTAGCATAGGTCAGTCTGTGGAGGGCAGGGAGTTGTGGGTGATGCGGATCACCAAGGACCCGGACTCGGACTTACCGGGGAAACCGAAATTTAAGTACGTCGGTAACATGCACGGCGACGAAACCGTGTCCAGACAGGTGCTGGTGTACCTGATCGAGTACCTGCTGAGCAAATATGGAGACGACCCACGTATCTCAGGCCTGGTAAACACCACGGATATTTACATCATGCCCAGCCTGAACCCCGACGGCTTCGAGCGGTCCATAGAGGGGGACTGCCGCGGGGACAGCGGCGGCCGAAACAATGCCAAATTCAAGGACCTGAACCGGAGCTTTCCCGATCAGTTCGACGGGACGACTGCCGCTCCGGATGATGTACCCGAGGTCATGGCTATGATCCGATGGCTCCGGGAAAACAAGTGAGTTTTGTCATGTGTTAAGCTAACATACAGGAAACAGAGTTAGCCCGAGAGTCCAATACTTAGACTGGTCTCAATAAACCGAAGTAAAAACAAATAGCTGTCGACTAGCAGATCAGTTCTTTGTCTGTAGGGCTGCAGCTATCGATTCTTTTTGAAGTCGAGTATTCTACCGAATATTTCAGCGATTAATCGAGTAATCGGATGTTTTTGGGGGGATTTTTAAACAACAATACTATTGCATAATGTGTGACAGAAACAACAGGCCTGGTAAAACCGAACAATTTCTGAAAATATAATTACTCTTTTTTGTATTATTAACAATAATACAACTTATAAAGTCTTGGGCTTTGTCCATTTTAGTAATAACACTTGAACATGTTAATGAAAATAAATAACAAAATACAACTTATGAAGTTTTGGGCTTAACCATGTCCATAACACATGAACATTTGAATAAAGAATAAATAACAAAAATACAAGTAAGCTACAAGTGAAGCCCATTTGGCCTTAATGTTGCCCTTTCCTCTTCAGGAACAATTATTTCAAATAAAAATTGATATAATAATAAATAAATAATAATAAAATAATAAATAAAACAAACGTTTTTTTAAACAAAGAGTCAAAACTAACAAAAGTATCAAATTTAAGATGCAACAGACATTCAATTTAGATAGGAATTTAACCCTAACCCCATGTAAGATAGTCAGGGGCATACATCTGTGAGTGTGAATGAGTGAGTGTGAGTGTGTGAATGAGTGAGTGTGAGTGTGTGAGAGAGAGGGAGAGAGAGAGAGAGAGAGAGAGAGAGAGAGCTATCAAGCAAGCATGTTCAAGCCTTTAAAAGAGCAAGTGATGATTGCAATGAAGAAATGTCAGCATATCCACATGTTCAGCACTAAGGCTTGCCCTACGTTTAGATGCAATGTTCCCAGCAGCCGAGAACAAACGTTCTGAGGGCGTTGATGTCGCTGGGATGCTCAGAAAGGACTTTGCCAGCCTTGCCAAGGTTGGATACCGTGATGCATTCACTTTCCACCATGACAGTGGGTTATCCTTCTTGGAGAGAGCATGTTCACCGAAGTACTGCAAGATTTCCCTTTGGATCTCCTGGCTCTGCTGATCATCATCCTCTTCATCACATGAATTGGACTCTGATGATGATCCAAGTATACTGAGGAATGATCCATCCTTGCCCTTAGCGTGTGGTGATGGGCCATCTTCCATTAGGCTGGTGCTGTCTTCATTGGCTTGTGCATTAGATTGCCTAGCCTCATTTTGGAACCTCAGAGCCATGGTCTGAATTGTGCTCTGAACCTTAAACACTTCCTCAGCAGGCAGGAATTTGAGTTTTCTGAACCTGGGATCCAATGCAGCAGCCAGCAGGGTAGTGTTAGGATCTTCAGGTGAAAACACAAGCAGGTAATCCCACCTGTCTGTGATCTGTTGGATCATATCTGCCTTTAATGCCGTCATTGCAGTTGTTTCACATGCTGAATTGTCTGTTGACTTTTTCAGGTTTTGAACTAGCTGAGGAAGAGCAGAGACAGTGACATATTTTTCCCCACTCAGAAACACCGTTGCTGCTTCAAATGGTTCCAGAATCTGAATCAGTTCCTCACTGAGGGTCCACTGCTCAGGCTTTAGATCCAGGTAGCGGTGTTTTCCCCTTGGGTTGACTGTAGGGTCAGATAAAACAGCAGTCACAGGCCATCTTTGTGTGTGGAGCCTAGACAGCATGTGATGGGTGCTGTTCCATCTAGTACTCACATCCTGGATCAACATTAGTTTTGGCGCTCCCATTTGTTGCTGCTTTTCTTTAAGCTTGGTGCAAGCCAGTTCACTCTTCTTGAAGTGTTCAACAAGGCATCTGGCAGCACCCACACAGCTACTGACTGTTTTGTTGTTTTTTAGCGTGTTCTGTACGACCAAATTCAGTGTGTGCCCTGCACACATTAGCACACCTATTAGCCTTATCGACAAGGCCCAGAACCCACCCTGACATTCTTTCACACTCCGCTGTCACACTGACACTGCATTCATTCACAACTCTACGTGTTACATTTACACTCAGCTCGATCTTCCCTGTTTTGTTGTTGTTATATACTTGCATATTGGAAATACTCTGCATACTGTGTACACTTGCACATTGTAATTACCCAGCTGCACTGCTCTTATTATTTTAATCAACATAATGCATATAGCCATACTGCCATCTAGCCCAGCTCACTTTAAATCAAACTGATTACATATCTGCTTTAAGCAATAGCCTAATATGCGTTTATGTACGGCATTTTAAATTATTAAAATGCTATTCTCGTGTGCTGCTTTTTATTATTATCAAATAATAATAATAGTAATAATAATAATACACATTTGGACGAGCCGTCATCGAGACTTGCATTATTATAGACTACAACAAATGCAGAGCTTACGTTCAAACCAGCGCTGCTGTGTTTCTCAGTTATCACGTTAAATCGGCTAATGTTAAGCTACTGTTGAGTGGAAGACCGGCATTTACCTTGTGCTGGCTTCGGATGAGCTGGTCTTGTTGACAAACGGATGCTTTCTGTTGAGATGTTGAAGCATCGATGAAGTGCTGTTGTGGTATGCCAGTTCAATTTTGCAGTACACACACTGCACGAGGTTCTCTGTTTTTTTTTCAGTTTGAAGTGATCCCACACTTTAGACATTTTTTGCCGTTTTCGGGCGGTCTCTTCGTTGTCCTCCATAGCGCCAACTTTTTGACTCGAGCTTTGCGTGCGTCACTGTTTACAGTCCGTGTAGAACACGACCCCGGGGGCGGAACGCAAGTGACTACTTAAACGAAATTGATGATTAAACGAATACTCGAGGCAAAAAAAAATATTCGAGGATTTTTTGTACTCAAATTACTCGAATTACTCGAGTATTCGTTGCAGCTCTATTTGTCTGCGGTTATCAACGCTTAAGGCTGTATGTGTGACTCTAATCTCAGCAACAGCTACTACTGTTTTCTTTAACCGGTGGTTAAAATATCATTATTCTAATCCGCGGCTGTTTTTATAGTCACTTTATTAATGTGATATCTCTGCATCAGTTCTCTCCTCACAACTTTATTTATACCTTATACATATGTTCACTATTTGGCAGAAAGTTGCTGACATTTTATATGCCACGTGATTCGTTAATGAAAATAATCATCAGCTTCAGCTTTAGTTTGGTGAGTGACAAACAGTTTTGTGAATGAGTATCTGAACGTGAACAATGACTGTTGTCGTGGGACAGCAGAATGACATGATGTTTATAGGAGGTTCATTTGGAAGATTAGATGTCAGTTCTGCCATATACACAAATATTTTTCCAGTACTTGGGTAAAAGTTAACAGGCAGAATTGGCTAAATCTTTACAGTGTCTCCTAAAGTATTTAATGTCACATTCGCTCATCAGCTGCCAGCTTTTGACATACAAACAATTGTAGACTTAATATCTGCACCTTTTCTTTTCGTTTTGTTTCTCTAGATTTGTCCTGTCAGCGAACCTGCATGGTGGCACTGTGGTTGCCAGTTACCCTTTTGATGACTCGGCCATCCACAAACGACAGGGCCATTATAGCCAGTCAGAGGAGGACGATCTGTTTCGATACTTGGCCCTGGCTTATTCCCAGCACCACCCTCTAATGAAGACTGGTCAGCCCAACTGTCCTGATACCCCGAGAGAAACTTTTAAGGATGGCATCACCAATGGGGCAAAGTGGTATGATGTGCCTGGTAAGATCATCAAATTTTCATTGTTTTAATTTAATTTGGTGTCTGGAAACTAAATATTGCAGTTGAAATGTATGAGGCACAGTTGCAGTGTAAAAGAACATTTGGTTCAGTCATTCTCTGTTTTGCGTTTAGTTTTATATAAACAGCAGTCAGCTGAAACTGTATTATTTTCTGATGTTGTCCCATCTATAAGCTGAGAATGTGTCATTGTCAGTGAAGGAGTATAGACAGGTAATGTTTACTTCTCACGTAACATTAGTAACTAAAAAACAGTGATTAGTTTAGTCTATTTTTTCGTCTCTCTCATTTTGCTTTGTTCATTTTTCTGTGGGCTCGGTGATGTAGCTGTCTGGAGATTTAGGTTACTGTGCTGCTTTTCCTGTTATGCTGTGTAGAGTTACAGGTCATGGTAGTCGTCTTCCAGTTTGTGGTTTCTCACTGACTAACATACATTCACCTCAGTCAGATTTTTTTTCTAATTAAATTCAGTTCAGGACAATATCCATGTTTGCCCTGATTGTTAAACATATACACTGCATGTTTAAAAGTGACATCTGACACACGATGTAGTATAATGACCAGGGCATATCTATAGGCTTGAACCAAAAGACCTAACTGACATCAACTCCCTCAGTTTTGTAAACTGACACTTTAATGTCAAGATTCCTAAAAGTTACCATTTGTTGCTGCTGCAGGTCACGTTAAACGCTGTAATATATCCTTACATGTCATACTGTCATTTAACCTGTGCAAGGAAATGGGGCAGTAAGTCGTTACCAAAACCTTGAGCACACACTGACAGAAAGCATTCGGCGTCATCAGAAACTAGAGGCACAGCAAGAAGTGAACGGCTGTCATAAGTTGAGATAACCTATTTTTGTTTCTGTGGTTTCTCAGCTGAAACAGCCAGAACGCAGACAGACACAGTTCAGGCTGTTACATGAGACTGTTATGAAAACTCTTTGCCACAGTGATCGCCATTCTCATGTTGAAGACAGACAGACAACAAGTGTATATCCGTTGAATAGACAGTGCTTGTATCTGTCTGGAATGTCTCCAGTGGATGAAATGTCACAAGTAAAACTGGCCTAATGGAAGATGATGAAAAAAGGTCAGGAGATAGCGTGACATAATGAGTAGTCCAGGCAGAGAGCCAGGAACAGAAGTCATGAACAGGAGATTGTTTTGTGCAGCGGTCAGGGCTTGGAACATCGGTTCAGTCTAACATGTTATCCTGACTTGTAATCTTTTGTGTGTGTGTTTTGTTTTTGTTTTTTTGTTTTGTAGAAACTTTAGAGACGACACTGTGCAAAATGCTTTTTGGCCATTTGTTCAAAGAGCCAGATTATTGTAAAACAATATTTACTGAATCATACACAGCGCTGCCTTCAGACATACAAGAGAACAAAGTCCAGAATGTTATTTTACTATTTGAAAATACACACTTACATTGCTGTGATAATATGAATGTCCTGAATGTGCCTGAGCATGATGATCAGACCTCAAAATGTCATGTTACATCACTTCAAGCTGCTGAGAGTCATATGATGTTAGTACTCTCTTAGTAGGTTTTCATCCTGGTTGCCATTATTGATTAAGTTTGACTTTTTTTGACAAATTCTTGTGGCGTTGTATAACACATGATCACTCCAGGGCCCTACATAGCAAGTTTAGCTGTTAGCATCGACTTTGGCTCTGTTGCCTAGCCTGTGGTAACTTTAGGGTGTGCCACTCCATATGCTGAATAGACAGGATCTTTAAAGTTGCGGCTGGGTTTGCCATTCTCTGTCAACATGTAGTGGATGTTTACTTTAGGTAATCCCCCCAATGGCTTTTGTGACTGAAGAGCAGGATATTATTTTTGCTGCAGACAAGTATTAGATTAGTAACAGTTGAATACAGAGCTAGCATTATTTGCTCATCATTAGCAGGTATGATACTATTAAGGCTTGGGTTGGCATAGCACCCTGCTGTCTCTGCTGCCACCACAGAGGGTTAATCCTCCAGTGAATTTGTCAGACACATCTCTAGCAGAAGGCTGGAAAGTCCCTGCTTACTCATTGGATGATATCCTCTTGTCCCTGCAAATTCTCATTAATCAGACAATGACAGGAATGTTAAATTCATGAGGCTAAAAGTATTATATATGTTACCAGGATCCACAATTACGTGAGGTAATTCAAGAGATAGACTAACTGTGTAAACACAGCTTTAAACCTACCCTAGCAAATAGAGACTGTCAGGTCTGACATATTTGATGTTTACTTATGCTCAGCCCCGTGCCACGTTTGGATGACGTAAAAGTCAAATATACATTTGCACGTCAGCAATTGTGATAGATCATAACCGGTTAACCGGTTTGTAGCACGCTCCATCAACTTTGCGTTAAACGCTTATTGCTTTTTAGCACAGATGGATTACTCTTTATTATTCAAGTATATTCAATCCAAAACGTTTCAGAACAAAAAAAGTTAACCAACTCTGTGAGCATCAGATTAGCCTAGATACAGTTTAAGCCATGGAACTACAGGTCTCTGAACAAAGCACTGGATTAAACTAATGAACATAAAGGGAGAACAAAACACAGATGGCTGTTAATAAATGTATCTGAAAGAAAACAAATACCAGATTAGATTTTAACAGCATAATGAATGAATTGGTCTCACATTTCCATTTTAAAGAAATTGGGATGAGAGATAGAAATTGACGTGGTCATAAGATGAGAATGCCAGTGTAAGATAAAGTCCTTTCAACAGAGCTGCCTCCCTACGCAAACATGTGAGAGTGTATTTAATAAATAAAGACCAATGTGAATGGTGAAACAGGAGGTGGTTAATGATGAGAAAAGGAGGCGATGTAGTGGAAGAAAAAAAAATGGAAAAGACATGCCACTACTATTTTCACCAAAAAATCTGTTAGCTTGTTAAACAGTGATGGAAAATTGAAAAACACTTTTACACTGTGCCTTTCCAATTTTTTAGCCAGTTACACCCCACGTTTCAGACAGCTGAAGAGATGTTGCTTGACCGGGAATGACTCTGAAGCTCTTGAATTTGCGGTGTATATTTTTGTGAGTCTGGTCTTAGAGCCAAGGTATGTGCCACATCACAGCCTGTGGCTTTTTTCTAAGCTTCTACTGCATTTCCACCACTTTCCAAAGGTAGTTAGTAATATGACTGCAGGAAAATATTGTGTTATTAGAGTACTGAAACGTCGTAAGGTTTTGGATATTGGGTGTTTTGTGTGTCATTTTCATTCAGGTTTTGTAAATACATTCATTGGCACCTCAGGGACAATAGCAGTATGAGCCAAAAAACGTTTTTTTGTCTTTTAACAGAGAGCAAACGTTAAGGTCAGAATTGGCTGACGTCTTTCCCATTGTGCTGGTTGATATGTTGACATCTGTGTTTGTTGTGTGACTTGCAAAGTGGCAAAGAGTGGCTGCTTTATTGGGTTCCTGTGGCCACCCAGCAGGCAGTCATGGCAACCCTCCAGCCAGTAAGCCTGTGGTTGCCATCTGTTATTCCAGAGGGATGGCCTGGTGAACATCCTACCCTCCCTTGTTTCATTCTGTTTGTCTTACTGAAAGGTTAGGTCGACTGGCACGCTGCAGATGTCATTGCCTTTTGCCATGTCAAACATTATCTTTACACTGTGGCATTAAAGAGACAATGGTGGATATGAGCACCATTTCACTTATTTTGTACCTAACAGTTAAATTCTTAGGACGTATACACACCCTGGTCTTTTATATACTATATAACAGAATTGATATTTCTTGCTTGTTATAAAGGGGGAATGCAAGACTACAACTACCTCTATGGAAACTGTCTGGAGATCACTGTCGAGCTGAGCTGTTGCAAATATCCTGTTGCTACTGAGCTTCATAATGAATGGGATATGAACAGGGAATCTCTGCTAACTTACATGGAAAAGGTAGAGCAAATTTTTGTGCATTATTTTAATCATACAGTTTTCCCAGTCCACCAAGATGGTCCTGGTGTTTAATATCACACTGTCTTCCAGGTACACATGGGTGTTCGTGGATATGTCACAGACAGCATCAGTGGTGCCGCCCTTACCAATGTCAGCATTGTGGTGGCAGGCATACGCCACAACATGACCACCGCAAAATATGGGGACTACTACCGCATACTGCTCCCAGGAACGTACAACATCACAGCTGTGGCTCCAGGGTGAGCACTGCCGTATATTTTCCACTGCACAGCAGGTTTTCAGAAACAGAAGTTTTGCTTTGATAGACTTACTAGTGTGGATTCCGATTTCATTACAGTGCCACAGTTGATACACTTTCATTTCATTTACTTATTTCATTTCAGATTTCATTACAATTAGTGATGATGACAGTCTGTTCATGGTGTACATTTACAGTATTTTTAGACTGTTAAAAAATGAAGACCATTATTAGCTAGATTTACCTGCTCCAATAAACGTATTTTTTTGTGTACACAGCTACACACCGCTGACGGTCCACAGTGTCCAGGTTAAGGAGGACAAGGCCAAAGAACTTAATTTTACCTTGACACCTGTGATCAGTGAGGCTATAGGTAGCAGCACTACCTCCTCCATGCCTACGTCCTCCATGCCACCCAGCCATGAACCAAACATTTCTACCACCACTACCGACATGCCTAAATCCACTCCGATGCAGGGGACTGCCTCTGAGGGAGAAGGGAAGAGCCCTCCAGTGCTTCCACCTGAAAACCAGTCGATCCAGCCCCAGGAATTTCGTCACCACAACTATGCAGACATGGAACTCTTTTTACGGAAGTACAGCAGCGAGTTTCCGACTATTTCCCATCTTTACTCTATTGGACGCTCTGTGGAAGACCGTGAGCTCTATGTGATGGTCATCTCAGACAACCCTAGCATTCATGAGCATGGTATGTCTTAGGTGGCAGCTGTGTGTACACTGTGCCATTAAATTATGTGTACATTTTTTGGTGTTATGTTGTTGTTGTCCTTTTGCTTTTGTTTTAATTTTGGCACTTGTGTGTTGTGTTTTTTCTTGTCAGGTGAGCCAGAATTCAAGTATGTGGCCAACATGCATGGTAATGAAGTGGTCGGGCGAGAGTTAATGCTCAACCTCATTGAGTACCTGTGCCGTAACTATGGCACTGACCCGGAGGTCACTCAGTTGGTCAACAATACCCGCATTCACATCATGCCTTCTATGAACCCTGATGGCTATGAGGTGGCCACTGAAGGTAATATATGAGTCAGTTGGCACGTAATAATGAAAGTATTAAATTAAGACTAAGAGCCTGTATTAGTATACGTTGTGAACTGTTAGCAAATATAAAGTTGCTGTTAATGAAACACGTTTTATGAAAGAGAAAAAACAACAAAAGTCTTTTGTGACCCTGCAACATAATGCTTCTTTAAAATGTTTCACAAACCACTTCCTGGATTTGCTGTAATCTTTTAACTGTTAGCTGCTGCTTATGCATCAAAACAGGAAGTTGAAAGGAAGGAAATGAGGAGGCGTGGGAGATCAAGTTACTAAAACCATCAAGAAGGAACATGCTGCGTTGATGTAGATTTCTTTAACTTATTTCCTCACAGGTGACGTAAAGGGTTACAAAGGCCGTAACAACAGCAACAATTATGACCTGAACCGCAACTTCCCAGATCAGTTTGCCACCATCACAGAGCCCAGACAGCCAGAGACTGTAGCTGTGATGAACTGGCTGAAGAGCATCCCATTTGTCCTGTCTGCCAACCTTCATGGAGGCACGTGTTATCTTGAGTGTTTCTCAGTGTCACAGCCAACTTTATATTAAGTGTCCATTCCATTTGTATTTGAGAGCATTATGTGATAATATTATTCATAATAATAATTTAGGATATTTTAGTAACTTCTACAAGACAGCTTTTACAAGATGAAGCCAGTTTTCAAATATTTTTACTATTTTTCATGTTCTTTTATTGTGCAATTCAGGTTCTTTGGTGGTTAACTATCCCTATGATGATGACAAAGAGGGGCTAACTGAGTACAGCCGTTGTCCTGATGACAAGGTCTTTCAGCAGCTGTCCAGAGCGTACTCCGAGGTAAGGGATCAGGGTAATGCCTGCTTGTGAATTCATGCTGTAATTGTCTGTGGAGCTGAGATTGCTGATTGAAGTCAGGGTTTCTGGTGAAATACCGGGTTTGTCAAAGTGGAACTACAAGAGAAGTCATTGTTCAGCTCTTACTTGTGTGTGTGTTTTGTGTGCAGGAGAATCCTCTGATGCACAATGGGCACCCTTGTAAGGACCTGTACCCTGATGAATTTTTTGTGGATGGCATTACCAATGGTGCCAACTGGTACAATGTTCCTGGTATGCCTTCATCTCTTTTCTCTTTTCTTTTCTTGCCCATCACTTCATTTTCCCAGCAAATATCACCCAAGCAGCCTTATATATTATATAATTTATGATTTTGAGTATATTTGGCTTTATTGAAACATTTGTTTCATTGCTTTACTTCCAAATGTTTCACTCTTTAAAAATTTAAAATTTGAAGGGCTGAAAACAACACATCACTATGAAAAAGATATGCCACTTTATGCTGTGATTACATGACAGCAATGATTCCACACATCATCCCTCTAAGGAAAACAAAAGGACTTTGTGACTTTAAGATGAACTTTAAAGGAGCACTTTACACATCACAGGTGGCATGCAGGACTGGAACTACTTAAACACCAACTGTTTTGAGGTGACCATTGAATTGGGTTGTGTAAAGTACCCTCTGGCCAAGGAACTGCCAATTTACTGGGAACAAAACCGAAAATCTTTGCTTCAGTTTATACACCAGGTAATAACCTCACACATAAACCATAATACCTTAACTTTGCCACAAACGTTTTCTTCACTGACACTCTGTTTTGCATCTACTGATGTCTCTTTAGGTCCACACTGGAGTAAAGGGCACAGTCTCTGACAGTAGTGATGGTACAGGAATTCCCAATGCCACCATTTCTGTGGCAGAGACAGACCATAACATCGCCACAGCCCATACTGGAGACTACTGGAGACTGCTGACCCCTAACACTTACTCTATCACAGCCTCTGCCCATGGGTATGAAAAGAACTGCAAAGCAAATGAATACAGTACAGTCAGAGACAAAGTTTAGATTTCTGTTCTGTTTCTTCGCCAGCTATTTTCCATTCCATTCCCCATCACTACTAACTTTTTAAATGACTTTCTCTGTTGTCCAGATATATGCCTGTGACAACATATGCCACAGTCTCAAAGGACAGAGTAGAAGTGGTGGACTTCAGGCTGACACGTTTACACTCAGACTCTAAAGGCCAGTCTCAAAACGGACCCGCACCCACACAGAACCCATCTGAGAAGGAGCTGTGGAACTTAATCAAAGAACTCTCTCTAGGCCAGGGTTTGGAGCAGTTGGTCATAAACACAGCCACAGAGAGCAGCTTCCGCTACCGGCGCTACAATGAATTGTCTGCATCTCTGCGGGGCCTCACTCTTAACTTTCCAAAAATAACATCTTTACACAGGTAGGCCAGTGTCATCATAACCCACAAGCCTTGTATTTGAGCCAACCTTGTTTTTTCCCCCGTGATAGTACATTATTTTCATCATACCTCTATAGCTCCATCAGTGCTGTTTAGATCCACTCTGTGTTTCATAACTTCAGTTAATGTTGTCACTGCTTTGTCTTTGAAAGAAACGTATGATACTGAGCTATATGTTGGTTTTGTCTCTCCCGTGTCCAGTTTGGGTCAAAGTGTTGAGTTTCGAACTATTTGGGCTCTGGAAATCTCCAACAAACCAGAGGAACCAGAACCATCAGAGCCCAAGATCCGCTTTGTAGCAGGGATCCACGGCAATGCCCCAGTGGGCACAGAGCTGCTGCTGGAATTTGCTGCTTTCCTGTGTATCAACTATGGCAAGAACCCAGCCATCACCAGGGTGAGATTTGCAGCCTTATGGGACTGGTTATTTGGATCATCTGTCTTTAGCATGCTGCCTTCAGTTAAAATAGTTGCACTGGAATAAACATTTTACACAATTTATTTTTTTATAGAAGTCACTTTTGTAAACAAAGCTATTAAAGCAATAAAAAATATTCTAGGACTTAAGGGTTGAGTCTAAAATTTAAAAAATAGTCCTGGTAAATATATTGTTCAGTTCTACTAACAGTTGTTCTTGCTTGATTTTCTTTTACTAGTTGATCAACGAGACCCGGATTGTGATCATCCCTTCTATCAACCCAGATGGAAGAGAACAGGCTGTTGAGAAGCAGTGCACTTCCACCCAGGGTTTGACCAATGGTCACGGCAAAGACCTGGACACAGATTTCTTTGGTCAGTGGAAAGTTTTGTGTGTTTGTGTCTGTGTGTAACGGAGAGTGTAGAACATCTTTATTTTATTTTTATCTATGTTTTCTTTTTCAGGCAATGCATCACAGCGCGTGTTTGAGCCCCAACCAGAGACCAGAGCTATGATGGACTTAATTCTTGAGAAGACCTACACTCTCTCTGTAGCTCTCGATGGAGGCGCCCTTGTTGCTACCTACCCTTATGACAAGCCTGTCCAGTCTGGTATGCAGATAATTTGTTGTTTGACTACGTATTCAAATGTTTGAAGTTTATAAAGGTTACGTTGTACAATTTACAAAACATGTACTCATTGGCATTAACAAACCTTTTCATTTTCTTTTATTCGTATCATATAGGGTAAAATAGGCGAATCATATTCACTCTGAAAATATATTGCTGTCACTTAATAGAGCAACATATGCCAGTGTGCTTGTATTGAATCAACTTTGAAATCTTTCCAGTTGAAAATGAGGGAACTTTGAAGTACCTGGCAAGTGTTTATGCCAACAACCACCCCAAGATGCACCTTGGGGAGACTGGATGCTCAAACAATGGGCAGAGTATGTAATTAATATTTCTGTGAATATTAAGTCATTTTGGTTCTGAATGTCAGTCACTATCAAGATGATAGTTGTTAAAGGCTAAATCAACCATTCTGTCTCAGTTGGCAACATTCCTGATGGTGTAATGAGGGCAGCAGAAAGACAAAGTCACATGGGGAGCATGAAGGTGAGTCTCTCCACCTTGGTGTCTGTAAACACTACACATTATTTGGCTTTTATTGAGATATGCACATTTTATTTTTACAGTTGAGTCGACAGTCTTGAGATTTGTAAAGTTAGTTTGTAATGTCATCTTTTTTCAATGTCCTCCTAGGATTTCAGTATGGACTTTGGCCATTGTCCAGAAATCACAGTGTATACTGGCTGTTGTTTATTTCCACCTGTTGAGCAGCTGGCCATGCTCTGGGCTGAGAACAAGAAATCTCTCCTCAGCATGCTGGTGGAGGTATGGTCTGCGACTCTTGATATACAGATACAGTACACTTTATTAATATCCTAAGAGAAATTGAGTCTTGCCAAATGAAGCTATTTTAAGAAAGGGATTTAGCAAAATGTAAATGTACTACTCTAGCTTCATTTTTCAATTTCAATTTTCTTCATTTTTGCCAGCCTTAATTTTCTCTCAATTTCCACTCCAGGTGCATAAAGGGGTGCGTGGCATGGTGAGGGACAAGAGTGGAAAGCCTATTGTTGGGGCGATCATTGTACTCAATGGTGGCGTTAGAGTGCATACTACAGAAGGTGGCTATTTCCATGCACTGCTGGCACCTGGCAGTCACAGTATTGAAGCTGTCGCTGATGGCTACCAACAACAACGTCAAGAGGTACACAGTTAGATGTAGACTATTTTGAATGTTGTTTTGGATTTTAATTTTAGAAAGTAGACTCATCACACAAAGGCTAAATGTTTTTAATTTCAGAAATATTAAAAAAAAAATCAAACAACAAAACTCAATTTTGCATTTGTAGGTCAGATTTATGTTAAAGAACATATTGTGGTTAGTTAAAGTGCTTTATAATGTGTTATTAAGTTTGTTAATTCACAGTGTAAAGTAAAATGAAAGACCTCAGTTTAATAGGTTGAATGGCAGCAACTGAAGTTGAAATTGGTTCTGCCCTCACTGTAACTACATGCATTCTTCAGCATGCACATATACGGCACACAACAGTAACTTAATATCAAAATGTTAAATTTGACTTTTTTTCCCCTAACATATAACATTTGAAATGTGAATCTGTCCTCCACATTGCATTGCAAGATAAACTAAAATTGACCACTAACACAAAATATCAAGAGCCAAGAAGAAAAAAAAAAACTTGCATGCAGAAGTCTGGAAGAATATATCTCGGGTTACCCTTAACTGTCAATGTCGATGAAAGGTGCAGGACGAAGCACACAAAATCTCTCCATCACCTCCACCTTTCCATTTGGCTGCTCTGAAATTTGGAGTGTGGGGTAGGCCAGCTCTATGAACAGCTCTTCCTTAATGTGACGTCCCAGCTCCAGACTATAGGGTGTGGGCTTCCCGCGTGAACTGAAGAGCAGGGGATCCACCACTGAATGATACATCTGCTGGTACTCTGGCACTGTGAAGCCATGGATCATCAGAGACCCTGACTGAGTAGTTGACAAACAACTGGGGGTCCTCTCTTCAGAGGAGAGGGCTCCTTTGCTGTGGGGTTCTGGAACAACAGCAGCATTCCTTATATATCTGTCCTCCAGGGGTATTTGAGTGTGTCCTCCACTGTGCTCACACACCAAGTTTACATCAAAACTTTGGGCCAACACGGGTGTCCTCTCCTTAATTGCATCCCCATATTTCTTAGGGCATCGAATACTCCGTCGTAGGCCATAAGGACGCATCTCACACCTCTGGAAATGAAAAGAGCATTAGTTTCAGTGGATTTTGATGGCTATGTAGGGACAACCAAAAAATAAATAAACACACAGATAATGAGAGCAGTGAAAGGAAAGAGGATCAGAAGTTGCACCTACTTGGTCGGTGTGTGTTCAGACCACATAACTGAATCAGGTTTGAAACTACATGGCTTGAAATCCTTTCCTGAGTTTAAAGTCTAGTCTGTCGAGATTTTAAGCTGTACTGAAATATTAACATTGAATAAATGCTGGACATTGTTACAGCTTCACAAAACGTGTCCTTAGAATCCTGTAATTTACCTCTACTATTTTATGGGCCAGTGCTCAAATCTTACTTTAGACATACAGGGGAGCCTGCTCCATATTATACTGAGCAGTCACACCTGCAGATAATCTCTAATTAAGTGATTAACAACCCCTCTGCGTTGTGAAGCTTCAACACACAGCTACTTGCCTTTACCTCCATTTGGAGAAACAGCCAGGATAGAGAAAATGTGGTAGAGCATGATACTGTTGCATTTTGAGTGTTGACTGTGTACATAAATAAATTTGGTAAAATGAAATTAACACCCTGACCCACACGTCCAGGAAGGATTAGAGGTTTATTGATGTATTTCCTCTATGTTCCAGGTGGTGGTATCCTCTTTTGAAGCTGCTAACACCATCATCATTGAGTTTGACATGGACAATAGTATCTTTGGCCTGCCCAGAGAGTTTGTGGTGGCCAGTGCAGGTAAACTTAGATTATATGCATGATGTGTCTGTCCATGAACATTTAAATCTTTGTATGTATTCATTGTACATATTTGTTTTAAACCTGTCAGTTTATGCTTTGTGTTTAAGGCTTTGTAGCTGTGACGCATTTCTTAGAGAGAAAAGTCAAACAGACAGACTCGTTCATTGTTTATTATTTCAAATTTCAACCTTTGTAAATGGTCTCCCAGCAATAAAGATGTGTGTGTGCAGACACACTGAGACAAGAATTTCTCTTTTTCCATGCAGCGGCCTCCATGACAGCACTGGTCGTGACAGCGTGCATCATTTGGTGTGTGTGCACGGCCAAGTCTAATCGTCAAAAGGACGGCTTCCATCGTTTGAGACAGCACCGTGATGAGTATGACGATGAGATCAGGCTCACATCTATGGGCTCCAAAAAGTCGCTGCTTGCCCACGAGTTTCAGGATGAGAGTGAGAGCGATGAAGAGACACTTTATGCCAACAAAATTTGAGAACAATGGCACTGATCTTTATTTTTTATTTTCATCTCCCCCTTAATTAAACACCTTGGCCAACAAGGAACAGATTGAGGCAGCCTGCCTTCATGATGAGATGTAAGCCTGATAGACAGCTTTGTTTCATATACCAACAAGCTCTGAGCACTAACTTCTGGTCACACAGTTAATAGTGAAACAAAAGCGATACTTACAGAACATCGTGCTGGTGTTGAATAAAGGGCTTGCTTTTACTTTTTGTTGGATCTCCTGGATCTCTGACTGGCCCAGCCAAAGGACTGGTGATACAGAGTGAAGCAGAGAGAGAGAGGTTTAGTACACTGTGGCGTTATCCGTCCTTTTTGTTGGTTTGAGCCCTGCTGCTTTTATTTTTATTTTTTTCCAAACCATTTGAGACTGCTCTTGAAGATGCTACCTGTCCTGCCTTGCTGAGGGGTCAAGCCATGAAGTCCAAATAAACTTTGTTTTGTGGATATGTAATGAACTCTTGTTGAAAGTGCTTAATCTCACACAATCTCCCCACTGATGTCTCTATCATGCCTTTTTTTTAAAATTATGCCTCAGAAATGGAAGATATTGTGTTATTTCACGCAACATTGCCACGTTGAATTAACCCAGCTGTTGGGTAGACTAAATCGAGTACAGTGCCTTGGCTTCTGTAGTTTACAGTCCGGTCTGGCTGCAGTACGTGACACAAAGTAGCAACAATAGAAATTATTTGATCCATCCTATACTCAGGTGGTAGGAATAGATTTTGATTATAAGACTGCTGACCCCCAATGTTGCACTGTTTCTGCAGCAATGACTCCAGGCTAACCTGGTTTTAGTAAGTTTGTATTTTTCCAATATTGTGGCATAATGGAAGTTTCTCAAAAGCTTTAAAACATCAGGAAGAATCTGTTACCAGACTTAAAGGAAAGCACCATGAGCTGGTGCACAGTGCCCTGATGTATGCATGCACTAATTGGAAAGCACGTATCTTCCCATATCATTGGCCAGGAATCATACTATGAATCTTCAAACGGGTTTATTGTGAAAAGAATGTATTTTTTGATTTAATATTTTTGTTTTAGGACAATTTCAGACTGTACATGTAAAGTATAGTTTCATGCACGTCACGCTGAGTCTGTGACCTGTTTTGAATTGAATATGTGATTTTGTACCATGTACTATCTCTCACCATAAGGAATATCAACGTTTTTTCGTCAGTGTGCGATTTTCTAAACTTCGCTATAGCAGCTTTGTCCATCCATTAATGGTCATCGTCTGAGTTTAAACAAGCAAGAAACAAGTTTTCTTGATTTGTAAAACAAATGGGATACAGATCATAATTCATTTGACACTGTTGTGATTGACTGCTCGAGAAAATCTCAGAAAACACCTCAGACATTCCAGTCTAATTTCACCATCATGTATTCATTGTTCTACAGTCAAGGACACTGAAAAGAGGCTACTAGCAGATTGCCCTTTTTGATTTTAAAGTGTCATGTAGTTTGGTATAAAATCACAATGCAGTAGTTTGCGGTTTCTCACATTAAGCGCCTTCTATCAAATCAAGTGAACTGCCGAACCAAAACAACATTGTTTTTTTTACTTTTGTTTAGAAATCCATGTGTAAATGTTCCTGAATGAGTTGTTGCACACGGTCATAAAAAATGTAGTGACGTTTAAATTGCTGTATCGCACACAGTAGTTTAAACATACTCAAATTTTCATTGTTTGCCTTTAGTTCCATTTTTTTTAGAGAGTTTTTTTTTTTAAATGCAGCTGTTACCAGTTACCTGGTATCTGTTTAGAGAGGCAGTTTTGTTTATTATATGTTTCTTCCCATACTGTGGCGGTGAATGCCTGTGTATGAATTTTGGAGGTTGAGCGTGTGCCTAGATCTTGCAGGATTGGTGTGAAGATTTTATATGAACTAGAATCAACTGTAAATATGTTTTGGCAATTGTGATTTTGTGGAAATGAGTGCAATTCATTTGAACCATGAATCTACACACAAAAAAAACCATTTCATGAGAACCTCTATGTGATCATACAACATGCACAAGATGCACAAACACAATGAAAATAAAACCTTTCACAACGTGTTGTTTGTATGTTTGCCTCACAACACTAAAGTTTAGCTCTGCCTTCCTTGTGGTCTCTTTTTGAATTTAACTCCCTTGTCGCTTATGCAGTATATACCTATTCTAAATCATAGGGATACTTTTATAAACATGAAACTATTACTGCTCTGTTCAAAGATTTGTTGGAGATTTATTTATTGAATTTGGGACCTAAATGTCCTATAGGTGGCACTGTTTCTTTCATTATTAACTTCTGTGTTGCAGTCAACACCCAGTTTTGCAACTTGCATGATGAGTTAAATACTTGCATGAGGGTGAACGCAAGATTTGGAGTCATAATGTGGTCTTAAGTGGTCAATATTATAAGCTGTACATTGTTTAATACCAATTCAAGTACGTTACGTGAAGCGGGTATAGTGTGCTGCCTGGGAGGCTCAGCAGAGGGCAACAAAAACTATTTAGATACTGTTTTTTAAGTGCAGCGTCTTCCACTGTCACCTGACACGGAACTCGGTGACGTCGCAGGACAACAAAGATGGCAGGAATTGGAAGCAGCAACTACTGGGAAGGTAAAGAAGCACGTTTGACTCCATTTACACCGGACACCCTTCACAACAACAGCCCGGCCTGTAGTCATTATGTCAGCAGCCATGTTTTGTGCGTTTGGCCCATACGCGCATTGTTTGCAACACATACATCTCTATAATCACTGGCTAAGCTAACGGTAGCTAACGTGTCGCCGTGGAAGTTGATGTTATTCTAGCTCGTCAAATATATGTCACCATAGTGAGCGTTTTGTCAGCCCTGTACATGCAGTGTTATTTGTGTCAACTGTTACAGTCGTTAGTTTGTAATGACCATAAACCTTTTTTATTTTCCCTCGGTTAATGTGCGGTTTAACAAGTCAACTTGGTCATCGTCATCCAGTATACTAATTGTTAAATGTGTTTTGTAATGGTGGAAGAAACATTATTTTTCTTTTTAATTTATGTTGAACGAACAATACCCAGCTAAACACCGGGTACAGAACTATAGTGCCGATTCCAGGCAACATAATAAAAACTACAAAAGTAAAGAAAAATTAGGATTACAAACATAAGATTAGAAGTTTTTGGTTATATTAAGGTTATATTTAAATATATTTGTGTGTTTGTGTGTGTGTGTGTGTGTGTGTGTGTGTGTTTGTGTCTGTGTCTGTGTCTGTGTGGCACAGATCTGCGAAAGCAGGCCAGACAGTTGGAGAATGAACTGGACCTGAAGTTGGTCTCCTTCAGTAAACTCTGCACCAGCTACAGTAGCTCCAGGGATGGAGGCAGAGGAGACACGTAAGATCAACTCTCCAGTCTAACCTGCAGAATTAACTCTTTAAAATTGTACAGGCTGTTAAATATTCAACAGTAGTCAGGCAATGTTTTGTTTAATCACTCAACAGAAATTACCACAATATTTATTTAATCGTTTCAGTCATTACTAGTTATCAACATACCAAATATGTGTGGTAAAAATGGCTGATTATAAGAAGTAAGAAAGCTTTATTTGTCTTTGTCACAGTACATGTACACAGTACAGTATACAACAAAATTTGGTCTCTGCTTTTAACCCATCACACACATGTGTGAGCAGTGGGCTGCCATACATACAGTACAAGATGCCTGGGGAATAATTGGGGTTAGGTGCCTTATTCAAGGGCCCAGGATGGTGCAGAGAGCAGGATTTGAACCCCAGCCCTCTTGGTTTCAAGACCAACACTCTAACCATTAGGCTACCGCACCCCCTAAAATAATTGGACCCAACGGGGTGTGAACCCGGGTCTCCTGCAGCAGAGTCAGCCTATTCCGGCTGCCACCATCACAAGAACGCGATTGCACAAATGTGACTATAACGATATCTACTCATCATATTTTTCAAAGAATGAGCCAAAGGAGGATGAAAATCTCAAGGTGCTCTTGTTATCATGCCATCTCAACCAGTTTGTAATTGTCCATCCCTCTTTCTTTTTTTTCACTCCTAAAGGTCAGACACCACGCCGCTGCTAAACAACTCTACCCAGGACAGAATGTTTGACACCATGTCAGTGGAGATTGAACAGCTGCTAGCCAAAGTAAGTCAATTCCAAAGGGTCAGTGGCATGTGAAAAGCCAACAAAAAAGGAAAATAATGACTTCCCCTCTTTATGGTTAATTTTGGACCTTTAAAATGGTTTAGAGAATTTGACTCAATTCGAGGCAGAAATTAAATATTTTTCATACCTCTTAATGCAATTCAAATAATGACACAACAAGCAGCAAAGATAAAAGGGGGAAAACTTTATAGTTAATGTCACAAGTAGAAGAAAGGTAAGCTGTTCCAATTGTGGTGCAGAGTTGACTATAAAAGGATGCCAAACGCTCCAGCAGTGTTACGTGTAATTTCTGTGATTATTCATTCATTTTCCATTTCACTTTTAGTTGACTGCAGTGAATGACAAGATGGCAGAGTACACCAATGCTCCAGGAACGGCTTCAATCAATACAGCTCTTATGCACACACTTCAGAGACATAGAGACATTTTACAGGTTTGTCCAACTTCCATAAAGTTTTCCTCTAATACTTCTTGATCATCTGTTTTTTGTAATAGCCCTTAGTTATTGAGCTTTAAAATCCTTGCTGAGGAACAATTTTTAGACCACAAATGCTCACACATTTTCTCCACACACTTTATTTACACTCTTATGTCTTTTTCCTCTCAGGATTACACACATGAATTCCACAAAACCAAAGGCAACTTCTTGGCCATACGGGAAAGAGAAGACCTGCTAGGGTCCGTCAGGAAAGACATTGAGTGAGTACCCACTCGCATAAGCATCTGTCCAGCTTGTCAGTGATAGGAGTTGTTTTAGTGGATTCCTGTGTCACCATTATTCATTTACAAAATTTCTAGTTAAATTTTTCACTCTTAAGTGTTTCAGAGCTCTTTATCTGTAACAGTTGTAATCCTTAGCTGTTAAACAACAGCCCCCCCTAGTAAATTTCTGTATATACACACACACACACACAAAACACACACACACACACAACACACACACACACACACACACACACAAACTGGAACAGCCACAGGCTGAATCACGACCTGCTGAAACACTAGTTTAGCCATGTTTTGGCTACAAACTATTCATTATGCAACACTGTGAAAGACCATATGTACACTCATACTTGCTAAATTCAAAAAGATCTCATGTAAATATTGGACGTACAACAGTTAGGTCCTATAGTAAAAGACCAAATTTCCTATTTTTTTTCCTATTTCTTTCTTTTTAAGTTTCAGAAATTAGTTGTCGTATGTTTGTGCTTAAACAGAATTTCCTCTCTGCAAAAACCCTGTTTGTAGCTGTAGACAAATACAAACTGTGAAGAATTATTTATTGTTCTCCTGTGTTGTAGACCTTACTCCTTTGGGGGTTGGTGAACCTTGACTTCCACTTGGCACACTGCTGAAAAATGTTGGCTATTAAAACCTAAGAAGATTCATGGCCTCTCTGGCCTTGTATTGAGAAAGTGTTTCCTCTCCTCAGATTGGCTCAGTTGTGAGTCAGTGTATTGAAATGAGATGGAGGCTCCCCGAGACCATGACTCGTGTCGTTTTTTGTAATGGCTTATTGATCTATAAGACGCAGCAGTGAGTATACGGCGAGCACTGCAGGATTTCTATTGATCCTCCTCCATCTATCTCGTATGCAGATAGTCTGCAGCTGCCTCGTGCAGGCAAATTTATTCCATAGGTCTCACAGTAATTCTGATTCTGATCTCTCTCGATGCAATGATATGTTGTCAGTTACTTGGTGATTTGCTTAGTTTATTTTCAATGTTTTTAACTGATAAAAAAAAGCAATATTAATAGGTGATCATAGATGAACATAAAGCCTACCGTCTTTATGTTGCAATGTCTCATGAACTCTTGGAGAAAACTTTGACTTGGACTCACGTTTAGGCTGATTACAATAGGTTGGTTAAAGATCAAGGTCATTTTGTTTCCTTTTGTTTAAAATGACTCAATAATTTATATGCCGAGGATGATACACAATGTCTGCTGACTTTTTTCAGTGCACCACCAAGCTATTATCATCTAATGATCATCCTCCTCTTCACACAAGCAAAATTATTTTGACCATACAGCTACGAAACATACCTCGAGGTCAGCACTTCATGTAACAGTTCACTCTTCTTTTTAAATAATGCTGCTAAGGAGTTTCACTGATCTCTCTAATAGGCTCAGTGCTGACGAATCTAATGCATAGAAATGAGCTGCTGTTGTTGACCTGGTGCTCGTCCTAATTATGACTAATGTGCTCAGAGGCTGCTAACGAGGGAATCAGCAGACCTCACTGGTGGGGGAATTCTATCTGCTGCTGTTATAGCACAGTGCAAGTCGAGTGGTGCTTGAAATGAGACAGGTTATTTTAAAAATATTTTTAATTTTTCCTGTAATGCAACATGGACGAAGTATAAAAGCATGAAATAACTTGGTATCATTAACACATTTCTTGTGAACATCCAGAGAGACATAGAGAGAAAATCAGTAATTGCTTCTTTGTCCAGGTTTATTCAGTACAGTTTACTCACAACATCAAAAAATAACAGAAGAGTACAGTATCTGCTGCAACTAGCTTTACGTTTTTTTTTCCCAGGTAGAGGGCAGTAGAGATCTTGGGAATGGAGTAGTCCTGGACAGGATGCTGTAGATATCTCAGTACCTACTAGTGATGTTTACAATGCATGCACATAAATGCTAATGAAAATATATAGTGCAGATCCTCTAATATATAAGCAGCAAAATGAAATGAACAGTATGACATTTTATTGAACACGGTATCAATATCTTGCAGACTGCTTGCACCTTATCAGCAAAAGGTTTTGCAGGCACACATATATACTACTCTATATACATGTCTTGAGCACAGCTGTTTCATTCACAACAACATGTAGCAGAGTGGAGCGCAGACCTAACACTCCCTCTGATCAGGCTTTGATTTTAAATGTCAGCAGCTAAAAAATGACAGCTGGCCTGTGATTTACATTGGTGGCCTTTTAGAAGGCTTTGCAGGAGTGATGAAGCTGGCTGTCAGTACAGGCAATCCTAGCCCTGCCAGTGATGCAGCAAGCCTGGGCTGGAGGCAGCCACTGAGGGAGTGTGCTGTGTATGCACTGAATATAGTATTTCCATTCATTGGCTTTGGATGGTGCACTGGGGATGAAGTAGGCACATTTGCTCTTGGAACGCTTAGCTGGGTGGGGTAGGATGTTTATGGTATATGTGTGTATGCAGACTCTTATGTTACACTCCCCCTCTCCCTTCCTCTTTATCTCGTTCTCGCCCAGCAGAAGGGTGGGGCTGTGGGGCTGTTAAATGACCGGGAACCCAGGAGAGAACTGGGAGTCAGCTGTTCACAGATGCTAAAAGCTAGAGTTGCACACACAAAGAGAATGGATGGCGGGATGTGTTTACTCTGTGAGTGGTATAACAAACCATCCATTAACTTTGACTGCTTTACTACTAAGTAGCTTGGTGCCTTGTATTAATGCCAGACTGTATGGTGTCGTCAGGTTGTGGGTTTATTAACCACTCTAAAGTCCCTCTCAACCTTTTGTATGCAGTGCCCATTCACAAAATTTAAGTAAGGAATATGAATTTAAAAAAAAACAACATTTTAAAAAAATAGTGAAACACAGTACTAGGATCTTTCGTGGTCATCTCTCTCTTTTCTGATCAAATTGTCAGCATTTTATGGACAGAATGAAGCATTTGGACGTTCAAAATGGTATAAGTTTCTTTTTCTTATGTCTCATACCAACATGTTCTTGCTTTGATCTAACAGAAAATGCTTGAGCTGTTTTGTGTTCTGCTATTCTAAAACCATAGTGGGGCTGTATTTGCTATGTTAAGTTAGTGCTAATGCAAAATGAATATTTCCTGCAGCTAGTGCTTCACATTAAAGGCTCTCCACTGGTGAACCACAAGAAGGCTTTTACTGTAAAGCCGCTACGGGGATTGCAGTGGCATTGGCGCCATCTGCTATTTGATAAAAAACAGTCTACACAGTAGTTACGTCAGTGCTTTTTGACTGTGAAATTAATTATAGCAGTATACTTTGTTACAAATTAAAAGTCTGGAATGAAAATAAGTTAAATGAAAAGTGTTCATAAAAGTAAGAAAGGTAATTAAAGTAGATGTGCTGGTTTGCTCCTGTTTTATGTACACAGGGGCACTAACTAAATCAGTGGTTGTGAATACATTTTGGGGGAGGGAAAAAATAAAAATACAGAAATAGAACTGGACTTTGACAATGTCTAATAGCTGATATCTATCTTGTTGTTTACAAATGTTCTTACATTTTCCAAAATCAAATACTGTTGCATCACTTATTTATTTATTTACAGGCTGTATATTTTACTCATTTGTCTCCATTCCTTTTACAGGACATACAAGAGTGGCTCTGGGGTCAACAACAGAAGAACTGAGCTGTTTCTAAAGGAGCATGAGCATCTGAGGAAGTAAGATTTCAGGATACTGGATAAGTTCTAACTTACCATGCATCCAACTTTATAATTGGGTTTAACAGGGTAATTAACACTTTGGGTTATCAGCAGTGGGATAACTCTTCCCTTTGGAATAATAACTTGTCTAAGGAAATATTGAAAAGAACAGGTTAAGTTTGTGTGTGTTTTGGGTGTTTTTTCTCCTTCATTATGTGACCTTCCAACTTAAAAAGATTCAGAAAGTAATGTGTACTGGCACAGTAGGTCAAACCATGATCTGCCAGCAACCTAATTAGTGTGCTTCTATCATTTGGCTGACTCTCAAGCACTGCAGAACAGCATGAGGTCGTGAAGTTTGTGAAATCTGTTTGTGTGTACCTATATGTGTGAAAGCACCCTATGTGGAAAGTAAAATTGGATGTTAGCAGGGCGCACACATGCACAATGAAAACACTGCAAACCAAAGAAAAGCTATTAACATTAGACAGGGGTAAGTATCCCATCTTATAATTTAATTGATTTTATTGTTTATAAATGTTTGCCATCCTCTCAGAGGAATAAAATAATAGACCAAACACAGAATAAACAAAGTTAAAATGAATTTAACTGAAACAGTATTATTTTTTAACGTCTTATAAAGAAATAATTCAATATTGCAACAGCCCTAATTCAACCTGCGCTCCACATTGCAAAAGTTAAGAAAGATGAAGAATAGTATTAACAATGTGAAATAGGAGGAGGGATTGAGACCGACTGAGCTGAATAACCTCTGGCTTGTTGCAGCAGAATTGATAAGGATATTGATATTGATAATTAAATTATCCCATTAAACCAGATTTCATATTACAGGGCTTCCCCAGACCAATAACAAAGATGTTAGGGGATAGATGCGATTGGAGATGAAGATCAAGTAACAGTTGATTGATCCTATTAGAGCCATGAAACAGGAAAGAGGGCCTGAGAAAAAAAGGGCTAAAACTTGTTAGCGGCCAGACAGTCTGAAATCATATTTAAGGCAGATCCTCGATAAAGATGAGAGATACGAGTTAAAATGCTCTCAGATCTTTATCAATCTGTGATGCTATCTTTTTAAAATGCAGATGTTAAAACATCTGCATTTGATAATAACCTTATGTGAACTTAATGTGATCTGTTGGATTGCAAAAAGAAAATTGATTGTTTTTTATCTATTATCTGACATCATTTGATGAGGAGCTGGCTGTTGATATTTGATGGTCATCTTGTTATACAAAAAAGGATGCTCCTTACGTTGGCTTTTAACCTCAGCAAAGTTAGCTAACGTAAGAAATTCAATTTTCTCTCTCTACCATGGCTTTTGGATAATGTACAGAATAATCAATACACATTTGTATAAGCACTGTGTGCATGTTTGCGTGCTACCAGCATTGCCAAACTGATCCGGCTGATTATCTAAGACAATTTTTTTTTCAACCATCCCTGCCAGTTAATCTACAAATTACCGTGGTGGGTGGATCATTTGCCAGCTTTCATCCGCAGCAGAACTTAATCAGACATATGCTTGGATCATAATAGTCTCCTTCGTTTTTCTGGAGACACAGAGTGGTTAAGAGGCCAGCTTACATGATAGGTTTCAATGCTGTTTTTGCTTGAGATAACTGTAAACAAGTATATTACATATGAGTAGTAAAAATCCTTTCTGAATCAGTGTTAATATGTGTGTGAATGGAAAGAGACAGCAAAGAAACATGTGGGCCAGGGTGGGTTTATTCATCATATTTGGAAATGCAATTAGCTTGAAGCTAGTTAGAAATTTAATGACTGCAGCAGAACACCGCTGTCCAGAGAAGAGCAGTAGGAGTCCACTTGTCCGCATATGCATAAACGTGATGGCAAAGTCAACCTCAACACTACAGTTGTGGCTTGATGATGGAGATAACGAACATATATCTTCCCCCCGTTTGCACCCGCCATTATAAAAGATCTACAAATCAGGGCTTATCTCGGCTTATAGCCACTCTCTCTTGTGCTTCTCTGCTCAAGATTTATAACATGAACAATATCTGCAGACCTATCGTAAAATGTTCTGTTTTTTCCATCAGTCTTTTCCACTACAATTTTTTGAACATGTAAGACCAACCCTCTGGCTTTCCCATAACCTCATAACCACAACCAGATTATCATGTGCAGAAATATGAATAGGAAGCTTAGTTCTGGCAGATGTAGAGCCGGACACATCAAGACACCCCTCTCCTGCAGCTTTTTGTTGAATTAATGAGCTAAGAGATTTAAAGAAACGCATATTGAGCAAGTCAGTGTGAATGTGGTGCGATTGAATGAATGCTGGACCATGAAATACAATCCATGCAGTCTTGTTTGTTTGGTTTCCTTTTTTTTTCTCTGGAACATTATCCAAATTGATTCCAATTACAGAATAAACTGCTGAGAGCATTGTTGTTTATGAGCAACCTGAGACACAAAACTGGCATTACAAACGTCCGTGTGAGTGTGTGTGTTTTTTATCCAGTATTCCCAGTAAAACAGACATCTGACACTCTCTCTGTGACACAAAGTATTTCATTCAGAAACTTAACAGGAACCTAAACTTCGATTGCCAAATGTGTTTATGTGCAGGTGCACATTCTTGCTGCTTGTTAAATAGCCTACACGGCATTTAAAAATGGACTTGATCTTGCTTGTGTGTTAAACAAAGCATACAAACAACACAGGACACATACATGCAGATATGTCAACACAGTTGAGAATGTCAGTGTAGAAGATACATGAAGCTGTGTTCTGCGAGATGGCTTGATAACACTGATATGCATAAGCAACATCATGTTTGAACTAATTTTGTGTCTGGTTCACTGTCTTCAATACTGGATCTGATAACTCTTCATAGATGACTGGCAGTCACAAACTGATACTGATTTAATCCTCCAGGTTGTTTATTTCCAATCTGTGTTTTTGCAAAACTTACTTAGACTCGTAACTAACCAGCCTCATTTTCTCCTCTCCCTCTCCTCCTTTCACTGCCTGCAGTTCAGACCGACTGATGGATGATGCAATAAGGTAAGACCTGCTTTGTCTAGCACTTAGTGGAACATATATATTCACACGAGACAGCCCTCATTCCGTCCTCATTGGCTTATTTATATGGGTCAGTGACAAATAAAGCTTCTAAAAAGGTATTTTTAAAAAGTATTTTCAAAATGGATGTAATGCATATTTTTGAGTTCAGAACAATGTGTTTAAACAAATCTCTTTTATTAAATATCTTTTCAGTAACAGTTGTAACTCATATTTTAACAGTATTTTAACTTCACGATGAAAAAATGTCAGGTGGCGCAACCAAATATTTATAAAAATATATAGATATTCCTAATATTTATTTTAAGAAAAATCTTTGGCAAGCATTCCATAGGGTGTCTACACTATGAAACACATTAGTATTATTTCATGGTTGTATTTTGTTTATACAATAATTTAACATGTTTTCATTGGGTAGGTCAGGTTTTAAGTTTCGTTAGCATCTAATTTTGCATTTAAAGATAGGAAAATAATTACACAAATATACAAATTCATATATTCAGAACAATAACTATTTGGTTAGTTTAACCGATTATTTATTGGTTTAATTCGTTGCACTACCTGATGATTGTTAGTTGTACCACCTGACAACATTAGCAATGACATGAAATATGCTGAAAAAGAACACATTTCATTTCAAATAGCAACATTTTACAAAAAAAAGATTATCCAAAAGACTCGAAACATAAAATAATGCGTATTGGTGATAATGAGTATTTTATTTTGAATTTATTACTATTAAAATAGCATTTTTAATAGTTTTCTTAGTCTGCTGATTTGCTCGGACAGTGGCACCACCTGACATCTTAGGGGTTTGAGAAGCCCAAACATAAAAGAATATAATAATTTGAAAGTACTGAAAAATGTATGGAAGTAAATAGGTTTTATAGAATAAAGTGATACATGTTTTGAATAGATTAACTTATTGTAAAAGAAAATAATTGACTCATATGCTGAACCCAACTCCAAACACATAGTATCTATCCTTAGTTTGGATACAACAGTCCAGTTTTGCAATTGTTAAATGTTTCTTCAGTCTGATCACATTAAATGTGTGAAGGGAATCTCGATCCTTCAGGTCTGATTTTCATGAGCTGGTTAATATTGAGATAAAGGCTGTGTAGGTTGCTGAGTCAGCAAAAACTTTCCTCCTGACTGAGGAGAACATGATCCTTGAACACAGATCCAGGCCAAGACTGCAGACTGTCAGTACCCTCCACCTGCAGTAGATGCCATCACCTTACACACTCTCCACCCTCCACACACTCAAACTCAAATCTGGTCCGGTGCTCATCAACTTAACCTGCCCAAAGAGTAAACAACTGTGATGATGATTTCATAGACATTGTTTTGATCAGCCACCTTTGGGGCTCTGTCACTCTGGGATATGAGGCGTCTCCTGTGACCAGTGTTATCCACCTGTTGTTCAAGTGTTGCCTAATCATTACAGAAAACATTGGCTATACCAACGTTTGTTAAGCATATTAACACTGTAAAAGTACTTTTACTCCCAACTATTGTTGATCATATCTGATCAAATCATATCATATCTAACGCAAATGTCCATTTGTTGGTCAGTCAGAAACCATGAACTGGATATCTTAAATAAGTGTGAACATCTATAGGTCCTGTTATAAGAGAGATGTACGGAAAGGTTGTGGGATTTAATTTCCTTGAACAGAAAGGTTCTGATACTTCTGTTGAAGTGAAAGGCTCAAAAGTCGACCTGGCAGCTCCTATCGATTATTGTGTGTAACAGATGCCAGTGAAGACAAACAAAGAGCCTTAAGCTTTTGCTGCCAACTGCCCAGCTGTACTTTCCTGATTTGAAAATTGCTGAGGCCCCAGTTTGAGAGCAAGAAGGTACAATATGGCAGCAATTCAATATCTTCCCTCTACAAGCCCTGGTGTTTCACACAGACTGTGGGCAGCTACATAAAGCTGAAGGAGAGTGTGATAGAGTGATGTCTTTTCCTCAGAGCATGGACACACACAGCACACATGGACACACTACCTCTTTTAATTATTACAGGGTGGTTAAACTTTACAAATTTACACTTTGTCTAGGCAGATGTGCACCTTTAGAAATAATGTCCAGTCAGTTGAATTTACCACAGTTGTTGAAACATGATGATAAAAAGAATTGGAGTTGCCCTTTTAAATGTAAAGCAAAGTGTCTCAACACCTATGTCAATGTAATACTTATCCTTTTTTGTTTCAGCATAAGGCTGAAACATAGTAAAATGAAGAAAAATTCAAAAGGGTCTGGATACTTTTCAAATGCACTGAACATTTTAAGTGATTGCATTTTTCTTTTTAACACTATATTGCTTTAAACTGCTCCACCTCTGACCCTTTACCCTGGATCCTTATTTCTCCAAAACGTCTCTTGGTGGAATTGAATTTGCAAAGAAGATGCTTTACAGTAATAATAACTGCAGTCATTTGCAGTATTGTCACCTTTCAACTCATTTCACTTTGTCTTTTTAGTATTGCCATGGTGACCAAGGAGAACATGACCTCCCAAAGGGGGATGCTGAAATCCATACAGAGCAGGGTCAACACACTGGCCAGTATCCTTTGTGCTGCTAACAATATGTGCATGTTTTTGTGCGAAACCTAATGGAAGAAAGCACACAATTGACTAAGAGCCTCCTGGTATGAAGTCACTAATGGTCCTCCAGAAATCAGTGCTTACGTATTGCTTTTCTGTGATGAAAATGATTCTTTGTTGTCAGGATTCATTAGCTGTATCAGTTAATATTTACTAAACTTATTAAATTACACTGTGGACTTGGACCTGTCACTTTCTAAAAAATCCTATGTTCAGTGGCATTCAATTTCAAACAGGCAGATGTTTTTGTCATTTTATTTGTAATCTCAGATAAAAATTCAGGATTGTGAAAAATGTGATTTTCCTTGACTTTTGACTTTCCCAGACCGTTTCCCCACCATCAATAATCTCGTCCAGAGAATCAACCTTCGGAAGAGACGGGACTCTCTCATCCTCGGCTCTGTGATCGGCATCTGCACCATTCTCCTTCTCCTTTATGCTTTTCATTGAAAGCCAGGCCCTGTCAAATCCTTAAAATGAGCAGGACTGTTATGCTCTTCATTGTGTGGGAACACCAGGAGACTGAGCCCAGTGAGAGGAGGACCCTGGAGGCCCCCCGAACAGAAGAACATTCTCTAGATCCAGCTCTGGGACATAAACAGATTTTGGCAGCATGAACTACTGAACTTGTAATTAGCAATGGACCTTAGAGGAGACTGGTGGTTTGGCGGCCTTCCGCCATCGAAGGATCTGAGACCGAAATTATTGGATTTTAAAGAATTATATTGATAATTCGCCTGCAGAGAAAGTCTGCGGTGTTGAGAGCATTAAGAGACTGTGTGATTGCGTTTCTTTTCTCACAGGTAGAAGGATTTTTAGTGGAATAGTCCTTTTAAATCAATGGAATGGGATGGATCGTTCATTGTGGGCTGTAAAATGTGAAGTAATAAATTATTCATATCAGTATGTACAAAGTGTGTGACACTACTTGATACAAGCTTTGACTACATTTTAATTAAAACAATATGAGCGATGAGGCCACATAATGGCTTTGTGACATGGTCATGTGGGGTAAGTATCAGTGCTTCAATGCTTTCAGCATCTAACCTGTCCTCATCTTCAGTGACGCTACGTTTGAGGCTGGCAAGTAAAGTTAAGTATCACATACTGTGTGAAACTCATTAAATTTTTCTTTTTTTTGGTGTGGTGAGGGGAATGTAAAATCAAGGCAGCAGTGTGACACTGATGCGTTTTTTGTCTCGGTTTCAGGTCATTTCTCTACTGGAACACAAACCAAACAGCCTCACTTCAGTGGCGTGAAAAGGACAAATTTGGTTTCTTGTCCTCATTCCCTCCACTTGACGTCTGGCTCACCAAGAAAAGCTTAGTGAAGTGAAGTTTCAGGTAAGTATCATTGTTAACCAACCATACTTAAAGGGGAAGTTATTCTGTTTTACATTATTCAGATAACCATGCTATTCCTGCATATCTTACCTTCCTTATAAAGGAATTCTGGTGCAGAAGTCTAAATCTGGTTCAGATGTGTACATGCTGTCAGTGGACTGCATAAGTGTTAATTCATCAATATTTTGCCCTTTCAAACTGCGAGGAACCTTAGCAGAACTAAGCACCTGGAGGTGTCACACCACAGTGACTCCGTCACAGTCTGTGTCTGGGGAGAAAGTCAGGTGGCTGTTTTCAGCAGTGATGTGTCGCTCGTCTGATGATAATTTTAAAGGTTGGAACATCCACGCCCATTTTTGTGTCAGGGTTTGTTGTGTTTTCAGGTTTGCAGTAGGCTGCTATACATGAACATGTACTCTGTGACGGTGTGCATGTGTATGTGTGTGAGTGGCAGCCATGCTAGACAGTGTTTCCGTGCTCTGAGAGAGGCAACGCTTGGATCATGCATGGTAACGTTTATTCCAGACATGCAAAATGTTCACTACAGAGATGAAAACTGGCACATACAATATACTGCAAAAGAAACACAGTAATATAAAGACATGAGATTAAGGTTTGAACTGTATTACTGACAGAGCAGTGCTTATGGGTGAGATAGTTGACTCTTGATGGATATTTTAGATGTGTAAGAATAATACTATCTCATTTGGACTGATCTACAGAAATGACATGTTGCTATTTGGCAGCAATGTAATGTACTATTTTCTTTCTTGAGTTTTGTAGTAAACATGAGGAATCTTTGGATTTTGCTGCTTTCAGATGTTTGGATAAATAATGCATTTTTTATGTACAACTATGGATTGGAATGGAATTGTTATGAACCCATTTTGCACAAAACATTGTGCTGTATCCTGTTAATAATGACATATTACAGTTGCTCAGCCTCACATTGATGATGTTAGGTTGAAATTGTCGTAGAATCACTTAAGCTGCATAGTCTGACAAATTGCATTTCTCGTCAGTCGTAATTGGCTGATGTTTCTCTTGTTTTTATGTGTATGAGCCCTTTAACAAAGAACAACTCGAACCAGCACTTGGCCGCTTCGTTATCACTTTAAAGGGACTTAGTCCTAATGATTCCTGGTTGAGACACAAGTAAGAAAGCAAAGTATTAATGCCCAAAGAAAAAGCTGTGGCTTGAGATGATGGTTCATGATCTTACAGAAACGTTACCTGTGCTTGTAGCACGAGCCTGTAGTGAGTCAATACAACAATCTTTTGTATCCACAAGCATCTTAACACAGCGACTTCTCTTTGATAAAGTGACAAAGACAGGCAAATCTTCGTGCTTGGATGTTAAAGAAATATTCTTTAAAAGCCAAATTTTACTTGGCCGATTTCAAAAGCCTGCTCATTTAAAAAGAAAAAAAAAACCTAAATGTGTGAGCCGGTTTGGCCCATTGCATGCGTACATATTGCATATATATTTTCCATATAAATACATTTCATACCAGTACAAGGAGTGGAAAAGAATTCTCGGTGAAACAACGTTATTAACAGTCAGTGTAAGAACAGTAATAGAATATGGTGAGAAATGGCAATGTAACATTGAGTTAATGGGCCAAAGATGAAAGAACAGGAAAGGACAGCAGCCACTGGATCTGGTCTGATAGTAAATATTAATATGATGTGAAAAAAAGGAAGGAAATCAAAGTTGGAGAGAGGCTTAACGTGTGTTTATCTTTGCCATATCAATGCAAAGTTAATGGAAGCCTCATATATTTAACAGTGGCTTCACTCATAACGTACACAAATCACTTCTCCATGTGCAAACCTGCCTCTCCGACTCCTTGATAATAAAACAGACAACTAATAACAGTCAAAATGAGGCTTCATCTGCATTCAGACATGCAATTGGTCTTATAAGTTTTTTTAGTTCAAAAACAGTTCTAATAAATAAAAGTTAAAAAAATGTGTTCCCTGCCCCCTTTAAACAAACCTTTGAGTTTCCACTGATAATCCACTTGCTGACGAAGCAGCCACTGTGACAGTCTTAACAAACCCAGCACCGCTTAGCATAGAAACATTTTTATAAAATGTACATCTACATATATATGTGTGTGTGTTCAGATATTTATATTTCAAATATATTTGTAGCTGTATATGCTTTGAATGCAAGAGGTTCAGTAAGGAATATATGTGGGTAATATGCAACATCCACTGTCCAAAAAGAAAGTCCAAACACGGAATCCGTTTTTCAAGAAGCCCCATCCGAGACGTAGAAAAAGTCTATCGTTCACTCTCTCCTCATTTTAAGAAGTCCATTATTCCGATGAGAAACTTCTATGAGCTCTCATATCCACATAAATGTGCAGTTTTTGCCCCTCTGTTTTAACATGGACAATTTAACATCTGTTCTTTATTTTTGTCAAGCAATTGTTATTGGATTCTAATGCATGCATCTCTGAATGATTTTTTTTCACACATGTACTTACTGCAATACCTACTTTCGTGATTTGCATGTTTTGCTTTCTGAGGGTGGTCATGGTTATAAAGTTAGGACTTTTTTTTTTCTTCTTTTCACGGATTAATAGTTTTGTTCCCCCTCCTCAGGCCCTCCATGTCAGTGGCTCACTGAAAATCAAAACAGAGAGATGGCTTTGTCAAGAAAATCCAGGTCAGTCATAAAGATGGTTATTTGTGAGCAAACACAGGCATATTGTCAATTATTTTCAAGTGGCATTCCTCTACACTTAAGCTGCACTGTTAGAATATTTTATGCATGTGTGCATGATGTTAATGATGCTTCACCCCATCCTAAATGTCTGATTGTTAATGTTAATGCTAATTGTTAATCATACATGTGCAGAATGGGGTTTCTTCAGGGGCTTGAGCCCCTGCCCCCTTCCCCCTTTCAGTCCAAAGTGCCCTTTTGAGTGGCCATTAAAATTTTCAACATTGCATTATTATTATTTTTGTTATTATTATTGAGTTTTTGTTTCTTTTAAATTACATGTTAGATAATAAAGTGTAAAAGATATGTCATGGGGTGGGTGCCTTTTGAAAATTTGAGCCCCTGCCCCTTAAAAGGTCTCTGCACAGTTCATGTACAGTAATAGCATGTACAGTAATATGGAGAGCTGACATTTTGCAGATGATCCTAAACACCACTGATAACACTGTATCTTGATACTTGTTTTTATTTACATACCTGAAACTGAGATGAAGATTATGATGATGAGCACACCCAGGACGATGGCGACGATACTGAGCAGACGGGCCAGTCTACCAAGTCTCCTGGCTCCATCCAAATCACCCACCTGAAGACTGTTTCTGGACTACAGGAATACAGAAACACCAGGTATTACCAGGAGGAATACTTAAATGAGATTGTTAAGTGAGGTACACACTGCAGAAAAATGTTACTTATCATCCAACACAGGATGCAAAACAGAAACGGACCGAAATCCTCAAGGGAGTTTCTGTAGTGTATGCATATGTTCTCTGCAGAAGCTTCTTTATTTAAGTGTGTTTCATTGAGTTCAAGCTGTCCACCCAGAGGACATCCAGTCAAAAATAGGCCAGTGGTTGCAAACACTAACGAGCTCATCGCTCACTAATAAAAAGTAGGGCTGCAGAAAACAATTATATTGTCGCTCATCCTATATTGTTATTATTTTTAGACAATAGGTGCATTTCCTCAACTGTACAGAGTCAGATGCATGTGATATTAGAATAATTGGGACCACAGGGGGATTTATCATTGCACATTTTTGTGCAATGATATACAAAGCATCGGAAAATCTTTACATAGTATATTGATTGTTTAAAAACCTACAAAAGAATGCACAACCAATGCTGCCCCCGCACAATATCCCACAGCCCTGTGTGGACCGTGGAGTCCTGCGGGTTTCTGGGAACTACAGTTTCTCAGGATCTGAAGTGGGATGGAAACACTCAGAATCATCCTCAGAAAGGCCCAGCAAAGGATGTACTTTCTGCTGCAACTGAGGAAACACGGTCAGCCACAGGATCTACTCATCCTGTTCTACAGTGTTGTCATCGAATCCATACTGTGCAGATCCATCACAGCCTGGTCCAGTGCAGCCACCCAACCGGACAAGAACAGGCTGCAACCACCAAGAAGACTTTTTCTGATTCTGATTTCCAATTCTGATATCAGAACTCAAAACTGTCTCGGAACAAACTGTGAAATTGAGTTATTTAAAGCCATGTCCCCTCATTACATTTCAATCCAGAGCTACATCAACTTTCAGAACTAAAAAACAGTCTGGGTCAGCATCCCCTGTGGTGGTCTAACTACTTTTTGGGTCCACGTCCTGATAAACCGAAACTGTCGAGTGCATAGGCTCAGAAGAACAGTGCACATACTGTTTTGAACCAGGAGCAACAGCATGAAGAGAAGATGGAAGATGAGGATCGTTGACCTGTGAAGTTAACATCTTTTTCTTTTTAAGCTAGATGAAATTTTTAGGAGCTGTCTGTGGTACTGATTCCAGAGACTGCACTGCAGTGGGATTCCTTGGCATTGGCCAAAACAGATAATTTTAATAGCATTTGCCTGTTTTATACACAAAAATAACAAACCCTTTGCTTTAGTCTCCGCTAAATGTATTTAATTTCCATTTGTATTTTTTCTAACCATTATGAGTTTTGCATTGCACACAACTGTAACACAGAGGAAGAAGGGACTCCTGCCTCACCCACAAACTCATTACTTAGGCCACAGTGTTGGGGCTGCCAACACTGCGGACCGAAAAAGAGAAAGTGAGAGAAAGAGAGACAGACCCTTCCCTCCCCCATCCTCACTGATCTTCTACTAGTTACTTCATCCTCAGTCCCTTGAGTGCCTCTGTCTCCAAGCTGTCTCAGGTGTTTGTGGTGGAGCCGAGTGGGGACATGCAGCCCTGGAGTGTTTCACTGAATCGGGTGCTGCTGCCTGGGGAAATACTGTCACGAACAATACGAGAGTCATTTTATTTTTGTAAGAACAGTAAAGTTATGATTAAACTTTTTTTTATCTTTAAACTGCCATTGTAAAACATTGGGAAATTCATAATTTGAGTATTCATTGCAGAAGCACACACAAAGTAATCTCACTCATTTTCAGCAACGCCTGTACACATGATAAATGACATCACATAACAGACTGGCCAAAAAAGTCTGAACTCTATGACTGTAACAGAGGCACGATTGTTGATTGATTGAGTGATCGATCAGTGGTGGCAGAATGAACTCCTGGTATAGTGTAGTCCTGGTGATGGTGTGGGGAATGGTTTCTTGTATTGTTGTTATTTTGTTAACATCATCCTCCGTTTTGGCCACTATTTAGCATCTTCAATTGGTCCACCCTTAAAATAAAAACCTTAAAGTAAAGAAAGATTTCATTTTTCAAGTTTTAGGCCCCAGCTTCATAAGCGCTTGGAAATAACTGAATTACTGAATTAAACTAATAAAATGAAAAAAATCCCAAAAATAAAAGATCCAGAAAGAATCTCACACACAGCGAGAGACTCCGGCATCCCACTTTTTGGACTGCAATGTGAAGCTAAGCTACAAACACAGTCCCGCTGGAGCCTTTATTGATCTGGCCTCACATCACAGAGAAAAGCAGCGTCAGCAACTTCAATCAGTGGAAGTCCCTTTCAGAAAAACACTGCCTATTTAGCCTGTTTACAGTAGTACAACAAACAACAACAACAGGATACATTTAGTACAAAATTTCACATCCGTCATAGAAAATAAAAATAAAAAAGAAATAGGGAAAAGCATCTTGTCTCGTATATCCATTTTGTGTGTGTGTGTGTGTGCGTGTGTGTAGGGGGGGCATCCTTGGCCTGGCTGATGAATGTCTATATTGATTCACAGTGAGAGTAAGCTTGGTCATATTTGTTTTCTGAATGGGAAATGCTACCCTCAAAGTGTCTGGTCCAGCGTTCATTGTCCTACCACACACACATACACACAGTTCTCCCTCCCTACCTTCAAGCAGAGAAGGTGGAGGCTAGTAAGTCAGTAAGTGCTCCCTTTTCTCTTGTCATTAATAATGGAGAGCCGGCAGCAGCAGCCTGGTAGAGAGGGACACTGTTCAACCAGAAGGCCGGTGTGTACTTACTGTACACCTGTTAGGCTGGACATTTTCATCAATTCTAAATTAATTTCAATCATTCACACCGATTATAAAACAAAAAATATATATTTTTTGTCGATCGTCCTTTTATTTGTCCCTTTTTAAAAGTATTCCTAAGTTTACCGCTTCGTTCCTTGTTAGCCTAAACCTTTAAAGAGTAAGGACATGGATGATTTAAATAAATAGTTACTTACTTTTAGGAAGCCAGTTACTTAACTTACTTTTTAGTCAAAAAATAAAGGGAATATTGCTGTTGATCTGTTTCTTTTAATCCTTTTGTTTAAAGTGCTTTGGTCTGTTTGGGTGTAAGAAAGAGCGCATCCTCCAGGGGCCGCTAGCAAGGCTTTTAAACTCGGTGTTGTTACACTTCACTCTCCATTAAAATTGCAAACCACTCAATGCGCTCAGATGATCAAATCTGTCAGACCCATGATGGCACTGCTCTCATTCTTGGAGCTATAAAATGCTTTTTAGCTGCTGGTGCAGCTCATAAATTTTAATTGTATTTATTTCTTGGTTAGTTTTTGAACTGGAAACACTGTTCAAATGCTGCTGTTGTTGAGTTGTTTGTCAAAATAAAATGCAATTTAAAATTAATCAGAACATCTCCAATGAGCTTGCTGGCTAAGCAGGTATCATCAGAGTCTATAAAAGGATGAGAGTCCGGTTAAATTCACTTACACTTTCTTGATAATACAACGTGATGCAAAACTAAATTTGGATGAATGGGATAAGACAAAGCAAACAGTTGTCCTTTGAACTGAAAGCTACCATCAGCATGCTTACATGCTCCCAATGACAGTGCTAACATGCTGATGTCAGGCAGGTATAATGTTTGTTCGTGTTAATCATTATAGTTCAGCATGTTAGCATGATCATGTTTGTAACTTAGCACCGAGCCCAAAGCGCAACAGGGGCTGACGGGAATTTTATATCCGAGGTTGTTCAGTCACAAGCATGACGCGTTTAGGTTGTGATGTGGTTGTGGTGAGGTGTTCTCATCATCCTGATGACAACATAAATATAGGACCTGAATTTAATGATGCTGTTGAGATATTTCCGTCTCAGACTAAGTTGGGATCCAGGGAACAATAACGTTTGGTTCTGACATAGTGATATGCAATGTGCATATTGAAGTAAGTGAAATACTACAATGTAAATATGTTGTATCACAAAATAATATCAGGATTTTAGTGATACTAACATTGGATATAGACGTGTGCTTTGGTTCTTAAATCCAAATTACCTGGAGGCACATTCCTCCTATGCCTCATACAGTAGGTGCTCCAATGTCATCACCTGTCCAAAACAACAGTGTTAGATTTCCACTGATTCAATTTTATCCACTAATGAATGATAATATTGTTTTTTTCTGTTGTAATGTGATCAGTCTATGGTTTTCTCACCATAGGAGTGTGATAGGTCTCAGGTAAATAACAACAGCAGTATGAAGCACTCACGTTTTTGCTACAGTACTACATTGCTAATAAGAAGCCGTTTACCTATGCACACCCACATTTTCACACACATACACAGTCGTCTGTCCAGTACAGCATTGTGAGTCCATATTTCACAGGCAAATCTGCCGAGCGTGCAATAACGCCCCTGCAGTTTGGGCCTTCCCATTACTGGGATAGGCTGGTGAGGGCAGTAAAAACCTATTACCCCTGCCTCTCCAATCCCCATAATTGACTGTACATCTTCTGTGTTTGCAGCCACAACCCTTTCCCACCACAGCATCTGTCAGAGATCTGTGGCTGCTGCCAGCTGGAAGTTGGGTTCTAGCTGGAAGTGGTGATGGTGGATGATGATGGATGGGTGTAACTTCTGGCGGTCACGTTGTTAGCAGCGCACCATGTGCTGGTAGAGAAAGATGCTGACTCTTTTACGAGGCTAAATGAGCCCTCAATGGACTTGACTGTATTTTACTTTGTTTTGATGTTTTACAGAATAAACATGAAAATAGTCTCGCCTGATGTTACATGTGTGTACGTCAGTTGTCACTGTCATTAAAATAAAACTAAGTTGGTCAAGTTGAAAGCTCCAGTAGTTGGAATGGTTGTCATTGTGAACATTTAAGCAATATTTGCATTGCTTTAATGTCCTGTGCGTATTATAGATTAATAGGCTCTATAGAGCTGTTGGAAATCTGCAGAGTTCGGGAATAATAATGGGATAATAAAGCTCTCTGTCTGTATCACACAGTCATTTGTCAGTACAGTATAAAGAGCAGGTTTAAAGTTGGCACTCTCTACTTAGGTCACTAGAAACGATGGTTGTGATTACAGCAGATTAATATTGTAAACAATAGTGCATGAATATCAGAGGGGTAATATTATTACTTCATATTAAATGACTCTTTATGTAAAAAAGTTCAGTTCTCCTGTCGTTTACATTTTACAGTTGGAGTCCAGGCTGTTTCCTCTGACCAGAGCGCATTAATAGCATCTTAACAGCAGATTTTTTTTTTTTAATGTAGCTTTGAGGATGTATCCATTTCACATGGGCATGCAGTTTATTAGCACTTAGTAGTGTTCTTGCACTCCGCGGCTGTATCGTGTGGTATCAACCACATTACTTTTCATTCATTTGTTCGCAGCGAGTGTAAAACCTCTGTTTTCCTGGCCTGACTCACTTGCACTTATCTGACATCACTGTGGTATCTGATTCAATTCCTTTCAAATCCAGTGATAGGAACTACTTTATGGCCATTTTCTGTCTCTCGCACACTCATCTGCCCTTGTAGTGAAAGATGTTTTGATCGTCTCTGTAAGCCCCGTATCCCATTTCCGTACCCTCAGGAAAGAGAGAGGATGTTGATCGCTGCCACAGAGATGCCGAACTGCTGCATTCTGCCCTCTGCAGAGAAACTAAATTGACTTCTCTCGCCTTCTATCGAGTTAGTGGCCGGCTCCTGTTTCTCCCTCCTTCACTTTCTCTTTCCTTCTGCCCCCTCTCTCTCTCTCTCTTTCTCTGCCTCTGTCTCTTTTTCTCTCTCACACTCACACACACATTCGTTGCCATTAGCCAAGTGGCTGACTTGTGAATGTCAGTGGGTTCATGGTGATGGCTCAGTGAAGTACAGACTGTCTCGTGGACCCTGCCTGATATTCCCTTTGGTGTGTAGAGCCCACAGGGGTGGTATTACAGAACTAATGGGTTTACTGCATTGCCTCGTAGTATTGGCTGCTGTACACTGTCAGAAGTAAAGTGTGCTGCAGAACACAAATGGCTCGGCCAATAGCAGCTGAGGCGTCAACAGCCAACCGGCGTTTACTGTAAAATCCTTAAACGAGAGTCACTACGCATGGATGTGTGACGCATCTTGTTTCAAAGCAGTAAACTAGAAATCGCCCAATGAAAACTTTCAAGATTTGTGAAACGTCTTGCTGGTTTAACATAACCTCTGTGATCTACTTACACCTACGCTGCAGTGATGAATGAGTTTGAATATTTTGGGTTCAGTCCAGCAGAACAATCAGTTCGTTTGTGTTGTGTGTTTTCTGTTTAACTGTTGGACGACACTTTTCTGACTGGTAAATCAGTTATAAATAAACGTAATTTTCAAGGTTTTGTTAGGAGCAGTCACTCCACATTGAATTGTTTTAATTTTTCAGGCCATGTGCTTTGGACAGTGGTTGTTAATTTTTTTTTTTGCTTTCTTTAACATTGCCATTTCTCCAGTAATAATGCAGATCTTTATGAAAACATTAGACATATGTAAAGAGCTAATATTCCTGAAACTGGTTAAATTTGATGCAGCTCTGGATAACGATCTGGACTTTCATGTGGTTGGAGGTGGTTCTCTCAGAGCACGTTCTGATCAATAGTATCTGTTAGTGGGTGAAAAGACGAAGCTGCAAAGTAACTGTATTTCTGTCATTTTTTTAAACCATCTACATATTATACATCTGTGTTCTGAAGAAAACCCAAGAGACTAACACATTACTCTGCTCTTCAGGCCACCATTTTTACTGCAGACCTCACCACTGCAGAGGGTGACAGCACAACGGTGTCAGTTTTCAGAGAGCATCGTCAACATGGATCTCTGTAGTCTCGCGTTTAAGTGTCCCCATCATCTGTAGCTGTGGTGGACATAATGTTCTGGACCAAACACAGCATTTTGTCCCATTAAGATATTTACTCAGCAGAGAGAGCAGCATCTCGAATCTCTGTGGCTGCCTGGTGTGACTCGTGCACAATGCACCACAATGTGCCCGAGTCACATCGGGTTTTGAACATCGGGAGACTTGGAGTCAGAAGATTAATCACTCGTCAGCACATGTAAACCAGAGCAACCAGGGGCAGACCTGAGTTCCTCTTTAAAGCCTCAGCTCTCTCTCTCTCTCTCTCTCTGTCTCTCTCTCTCTCTCTCTCTCTCTCTCTCTCTCTCTCTGTCTGTGTGTATGTGCGTGTGTGTGTCTGTCTGTCTTTCAATTACTTTTTTTTTAGATTTGTCTGTCTGTTCTATCTAAACCACCTCCACAGTATAGACAATAAACATAAAAGGTGTGTTTCTGTCCAACTGTGGAAATCAACTAAATCATTCATAATAAATGATGAAAATATACAACAAAATATTTGCTCCTGTCCCAGCTCCTTAAACATAAATATAAGGATTTGGTTTTATATGACTGTAAATTAATTTCTATTTAAAATTGGGTGATGCTGATTAAGTATATTTATGATAACCCTCTGTTGGGTTGAAAGGTTTGACGTTATTTTTTCTAAATACACATATATTGTTGATTTATCCTGAAAAGTGCAGAAAAGACGCTTCTTGATATATGGATATTTCATAAAGATTATTCCTTTTAGTCTGATAACCACCCTGACACAAATATTATTCCCAGCTGAAAATGATATCCACTGAAGTATCATTTTCATTTCCGCCAAAATGATATGTGCACAAGAAAATGATACAGTTTGGTTTTTTTGATTCTCTCCCCCCATGATTGTTTTTTAACTTGGATCCCCGTATGTAGTAAACTACATGCTCTCTCTTTGCGTTGAGTTTCAGTGAATGGTCACTCACCATGATGGAGTACACCAGCGCCACGATGTTGACGGGCCACACGGGGCAGAAGCAGGAGATGATGGCCAGGATGAGGTAATCCTTGGGCTGCGGGGTCTCCTGCACGGTGGCGTTGCCGGTGGAGGAGCGGCTCAGGCTGGCCTTGGACGGGGAGAGGGGGGCGGCGGCGGCCAGCTGCCCGACGGAGCCCGACCTCAGGGCGACGCCGTGGCCGTTCTGGTCGGCTTCCGGGTCCTTGTCGCTGCCCATGTTGACCGTGAAGGAGGTGGACATCTTCATCCCGGTCCCTCCGGGCTCGGTGGTCACCGCCAGCAGCTTCTCCGTCTCCTGGGAGTCCGCCAGCGGCGCGCCTCCTGCCCCCTCAGCCAGGCTGGACTTCTGGAAGTCAGTGTCCGTGTTGATGGCCATCACCAACTCTCTACCGGCGTCTGATCAGACTGTAACAAGCAAGATCTGCTAAAACTGGGCTCCAATTGAAAACACGCGCGGAGACACTATTCCATAATAGGTTTCAGCAAAGTTTTATTTTTATTTTTTTTTACAACTAGTGTTTTTCTGCCGGGATCAGAAAGGGAGTGTGGTCACCAGCAGGCGCAGAATGGATGGAATGAGATGAGTATGTGGAGGCTGGGATGGACTGACTCAACCCTCTGACTGTAAATGAGTCCTGCAGCTTCCTCCACACTGGTCGGAGTCATGTCCAAAAGAATCCGATCAGGAAACCTTCCCAGCTCTCTGATCCACCAGGTTCAGCCGCCCGCTGATCACCCTCTCCCACCACTCTCCTTCTCCTTCTTCTTCTTCTTCTCTGCTGTCTGCGCAGCGAGAAGTTCCCTCACCGTGCTTTTGTTTTTCTCTCTTCAGCAGAACAGAGTGATGGAGGTGGTGCTCCTCTTGCTGCAGACCGTCTCTCCTCCTCTGCCTCCACGCTGCTGCAGCATCCAGACTCCACTCAACTTGGGACCGGTCAAGTCAATGCGTGTAAGCAAAAGACTTCCGGTGGTGTAAAACAAAATAAAAGCTTCAATAAAAGCTTCACTTACCTTCAACGACCGTTTTATTGTTTTTTGTTTTTGTGCGTCTTTTTTAATTAAACAGTCACCTAAAAAAATAATGACCCTTCATGCATTAACGTTTTAAATTAAATTATTAATAGGCACCTGCTGGCAGGACTTTACAATTCTGGGATTGGCACCACCGTGTACGCTTTATTTTTTAAATAAATTATGCTGTGTTAATTTAGAATTTCTGCTGGTACAGAAATTCTAAATCAATCAGCCTTCCAATATCTGACATCGTCATTATTTTATTTTATACGATTTCCCTACTCTTTACTTCCGTCTTTCATTGGCTAACTTGACGCAGCTCACGTCGGACCCCCCCCCCCCGCCGGCCCCCCCCCCCCCCCCCAATACACCCCCACAACCAATCCCGTTCCTTCCCTCTTCTCAGCATCAGCACCGGCAGTTGATGGATAAAAGCCAGCAGCCGATTGTGCTGCTATGCAGAAATTACTCGAGCTGCGTGTGTTAGGTTTCCGATGGCACAGCCAGACATCATTAATCAACTCTACCCTTGTCAGGTTTTTTTTTATATAAGTTGTCTTTCATTAAACATCTACAAATCTGTACAAAATACAATCCCCTCAGATCAACTGTATGGGATCTCTAGCTTAGACTCAGCAGTGGGAGCTGCATCATAAATGGTGGTTATGATGGGATGAATGCTTGCTTGGATGTTTAATCACAATTTATTTTTCTTGCTTTCATCTGCTCTTATTGATTTTCCTCATTGTTAGCCCGGTGCATTAGCGACAGCCTCGTTTCCTCGAGTGATTGCTGCACTGTGACCTTTGGCTGTGATGGAGAAACTGTGCAATCAGTGATTCCTTGAATGAGACTGAGCTCTCTGTGTTGTAGCATCACTGATCCAATATTTTTATCCTAGTGCATTCAAGAGTTTTTCAATTCTTTATCCTTGTATGTATTTGCTTGGCAGGAAACTGCATCTGTTTTCATCTTAGCTCCTCTTTTGCATTATGCTCCCTGCGTGTCTCCTGCCATCTCTTTTTCCTCTCACTGTCCTTCGCCACTTTGCAATGGAGGCACTGCGGTAAACGCCGGCACAAACAGCACATAGGAGCCGGATCATTTACTTTTACAAGCCCCTAGACTCCTCATGAAGATGTGAACGCTGCTTCAGCTCAGAATAATTTCTCCACTAGGGTTCAGGTTGAACCAGAGGGAAAACTGTGGTCAGAGCTCCACCCTGTGGAACGGCAATGTGCTTACAGCACCCAGAGACCTGACTTGTTTTTAAATTGACTATTTTATGGCTGTTAGGCACAAAGAAGCAAAAACACATAATATGTCAAGATGATAAAACTGAAAAGTGCTTCATTTAACTCATGTGCATTGTACAAGAGCTTATGCAACTTCTTGCTCAAACACATCACGTCCATTTCGGTAGTTTTATTGCTTAAAGATAGAATTCAGCATTAATATTTATGATCTAATACCTCTTTAACATTACATCACTGATTCTCTTTAATAGCTGCATCCTGTCCCTGTCAAAACATGCCCTTGTACTTGACCCTGTCCTCCTGGTTCTTCTCCTCCATGCGCATGTTAAGTACAGCCAGTTCCTTCTTGACAGCCTTCTTCATGCCAGGATCCAGGTCCAGGACCCTGCTGAAGTCCTGCCGCGCCTCCGCTTCATTCCACACCTCCACGTGGGCCTTTCCCCGTAAGAAGAATGCCTTCACTACACCTGAAGGACAAACACAAACAAGTCAAGCAGACGTGTAAAGGGACAGTCCACATTATTTGAGACGCGTAGTTGAGTCGTGTCAGGTTTAGTTGCGCAGGCTGCTTTTCATAAACAGGCGCTCCATGACGTAACTGTATGATTTATAAAAATCAAAAGGCCCATGGAAAACAAGAGTGATGATTTATAAACGTAAAGGCAAGCACACGCTAACGCAAAACACACATACACGCAACAATCAGTAAAACTGGACAGAAAATATAAGCAAACAAGCAACATAGCCTAACCATAATCATGTAGGGGTACAGGCTGTGCATGTTAGTGTTGAAATAGAGGCAACAGACCTTTTACGGGGTCAGACTTTTATGGACACATGAGACATACAGTATATTTACAGCCGCCATAAAAACTTACATACGCAGACACTGCGAGAAACATACCAGCTTGTTAAAGGCCGAATAAACTGTGCGGCTGTTGTGACGCTTGCACAGCCTGACATTTATTTCACAGTCATCAATCAGCTGGCTGGAAGGTAATAATGTGCTACACACAAAAAACAACACCTTTTCCTGCCTTAAAAATATCGCTGTAACTCCATCATGGCGGAGTCCCGCGGATCAATCTGCGTTAGCGCCAAACCTGGGTGCTGATTGATGATATCACTGGTGTGCTCGATGACCTCGTAGTACTCTTCCACGCGTAGTAAACATTGGCAGTAGTTGAGGGTTAAGGTGTTGGCCATCTTCTCCAGCTTCATCCAGGGAATCTCCCAAGCTTTTTCCTAAAGGGGAAACACAGTCCAGATCCAGAACACTGTGTACTGAATACTCCATGTTTTGTAAATTTTGCACATACAGTTTCATGGAGGAAAATATTATTCTTATTCTAATGGAATAAATTCACCTTAGTCTGAACGTTTTTGATGCAGATGATGGCCTCCTTGTATTTTTGCATGGCCTCTTGGTAGCGTGCTTGTTTGTAGAGCTTGTTCCCCTGGCCATGCAGCAGGGGGACTGCCTTTAGCCTCTCCTCATCACTCAGGGCCCACGACTCCCTGTTGTACTCGTTGGGTTGCTGCACCTACAAGACACACAAGACACACGGGGATTTGCTTCCACGTGTTGCTCAAACCAACATGTTCAACTCAACTCTGTTCCTGCTCACCTTAAGCAGCTCAAGGACAAAGTAGAGAGGTTTCGGTTCCTTCATCAGCTCGTCCAGGTCGTCATAGCCGAGGCTGTGGTAGGCGAACATGTTGGCCATACCGCACGTGTGGATTTGCCATTCCACTGGGTCTTTGCCTTCTGCAATGCGTCGCAGACTCTTGGACACAAGTGGGTAAACGCCAGTGTGCTGGAGCAGAAGAAGGTTAACATTGGAAGGTCAATAAGAATTTATTATCATTTTGATCATAATAAAGATCAAAATGATAATAAATGGTCTTCACTCGAGACACAAGGCTGTGGTGACTTCAATTTGACATTAGAGCTTCTTGATGTGCAACACTGCACTGCACAACTGGACTTGGACCAAATTTTATGTTTATTGGTTCAACTTGCTTTTTTGTTTATGTGACTGAATTTTACCAGTAAGCCATTATTAAAAAAACATTCTTGCTGCCAAATCATAACATAATATAACTTAAGTTTATGCTAATTAATTTAAAGTTATTTCTGTTTCCTCCATTCCAAAGATTCTTAACTATGGGCCCCACGCATGGGCCGCGAGCGCCACCTAGAGGGCAACAAATAATCAGTTTTAGATCGTTGGGTCGCAAGGGCCGTGGAAAAAAAAATTGTTACTGTGTAGCATCAGTGTAGCCTATAGCAGGGGCGGCCTAAACGTCGATCGCGATTGACCGGTAGGTGGCGGAGGTAGTGCCGGTAGATCGCGTGCCAGTTATAAACAACGTTGGGTAAATCGCGATGCGACCAGTCCGAGGTCTAACACGTGTCACCCTGCGCCCTCAGGAACGCAAGGAATGGACAGGACCTGACAGTGCGCGTGCTGCACAGAGCAGAGAGAGTCAGACATGTGTGTGTCAGCGTTTGACAAACGGATTAAAGGTTTGAGGTTGTGACACTAGAGGCTGGAGACATGGAGCTGAGATCCAGGTCTCGTGGAGAGTTTGGCAACTTCTTCACAGCGGAAACACTCCCCAAACATCAGGGCACGCGCCACCTCACTGACTGCATTATTTGGCTGCACTTACTTTTAATTGCTAAGGACAAATACCATTATTCCACCATGACTGATGATCAATGGCAACCAGCTGCTTCTGTCCTGACTATACAACACTGGCAGAGTAAGGTAGGGACCATAACTGTATCGGACTGTGTCGTCATACGAGTTCATTCAGTTTTGCAATGGACGTCAGCATATATTGTAAATAATGCTAAATATGTATCTATATAAATGTATATGTAGCATAATTTGCTGCAGGTAGAAAAAGCATGGGCACTCCTGGCCTGTTTGATTTAGTTATTGAATACAAATCAAACCAAGGATGAGATCAGTTAGTTTAACTAACACAGTATTAATATTTGACCGGGGCCCCGGGCCACTTTGTACCCAAAAAGTTGGGCCCCAAGGTCAAAAAGGTTAAGAACCCCTGCTCCATTCCAAATGCTGAGTTTGCCCTCCGCTGGACGGGAGTGATGTTGCAGAATGTACCGAGTGTCTGGAGCAGGCAGAGGAGTGAATAAATACTCTAAGCCCAATGAAATCTAATCAGAGTGGAGGGGAGTCAGTGGTGCTGAGTCAGCAGGAAACAGAGCCGATTAGGGGAAAGTGAGGCAGTTGCCGATTAATGACAGTATGCCTCAATCCATCTGTCTCTGACAATGTGCCACACACACATACACACACATCCTGCAGGGTGCAGGACATAACAAAATGTATACCACATCAGACCCACATATGACTAGATACACATCATAACAACTATATGCTTCTACACCTGTCTTAGCCCTGTGCTGCTGAATCTGGCTTCATTGATTTTTTTTTGTTCATGACCATATGAATTATTCACTAACATGCCACATATGCTTGTCCTTTATGTTCAGGCTTTAAATATACAGCTATAGCACATAAAACATGTTGTGTTGTGGTGATTTATTGCTTGTAATAGAAAGCAAAGCCCATGGTTTCCAAACAACAGCAGCTTTTTTTTTTTAAAGCACTCACAATGGTGTCACACCAGAACTCGGCCACCTCGCCGGTCCTCATGGAGGACAACAGGGTCTCCCAAATGTCCAGTTTAAACATGTTGCCAATCACGATCTCCATGGGTGTCCCCACTGCTTTGCTGTCATCTATTACTGTCCGCTCATCATCACACAGCTGGGTGCGAAAATGAAACGTCACCTGGAGGAAACAGAACCATAGAAAAAGTAGACAAATGTTGACAACACAGACTATGCAATGTCGACAAAATGGGGAAATTGTCTCATCATTTGTTAGACACGTCTCTGGTTTAAAAATGGATCCGTCAGACATCTGCTGAGTTTGAATCACAAGATGTATACCAGCATTCTTTAGGTTTGACTTGTGTTGTTAAACTCTATGCAGATAATTCAAAGTGTATTGGTAAAGGGTTACATATGCTTTGGGTGATATATATCCTCTATCAACCTCTACTGGCTGCCTGTGGGAATTGTAAAAACATAAAGTGTCACCCCTCACGCATCTGGTTGACCTGCTTGAAATTGGCAAGAAAATTAAAATTCCATAAATCACAGAAAATGAAGCCATCAATTCTAAACGACAACCCTCTCGCACCTTTACACATATATCACGGGCCAGGATGGTCACAGTGGAGTGTTTTGTGAAACCGTGCTTGCATTGCAGCATTGTTGTGATGCATTTCAAGTGTTTTACCGTGGTCCAACGAAAACTGTTCTTCTTTGTCTCTGCATGATCATATGATCCTTTGCATGGCACGAGAATTAAGCGCATATGCTGAATTTCATTAGTACCTCTAATTAGATTTAGAATAATGAAAGTAGCTTTGTGAGTCATATTTGAGGTTGTCCTGTTTCATATACAGCCTGTATTTTTATGAACTATAGTTTAATTAGATTCACATATGGTGCAGTGAAATAGCTTTGGGCCCCCACAACCTAGTCTGTACTCAATGACTGCAAAACAGTTTGAAAGCCTAACTGTAAGTTATCACAATTGCACATCACTGGTGTTCTGTATAAAAGTGTTGGTAAAGTATCAAAGGCCAAAGTACCTTTGTTCCAGTGATGAATTTTGGAATTTCTCCTGTCCCTCCATGCAGGATTGTTTTCTTGATGCCCTCTGACCCCAGCAGCAGCGTATCCTGCATATCCGACATCCTTGTGTTTATTAGTATGGCTCACTCGATATTACCTTGGAAATATATCTGCAGGTATCATACCACATGTGTCAGGGGTATGAATGTCTTGAAAGGGTTGTTCCTGGTGGATTAGTTTAGGCAGGGATAACGGGATTAGAAACGTCTCCTCCTCTCCTTATGTTTCATCATCCCAGCACTAAGAAACAAGGGGGAGAAACAGGGAGTCGGGAAGAGAGAAAGATGAGTTTGGAGGAGGTGATTCTAGATCTCTTGAATGTAGACAAACAGCGCTGTGGCGCGTCTGCGTGTGTGTATGTGAGAAAGAGGATGACAGGAAACAGGGATTGGTCTGTGAGAGGAGGACATGGTTCCCATTCTACAGGAAATTTCCTGGATTTATGTGGATGTGGTGGATCTGAACAATGCTGAGAAATGGTGGAGCAGACAATTACTGTGTGGACTCCTTGACCCTGTCTATTTAACATCTGTCTCCCATCTGGGCTGTGTGTGTGTATATATGTGTGTGTATGTGTGTGTGTGTGTGTGTGTGTGTGTGTGTGTGTGTG
>JAFBJQ010001883.1:0-2500 GCA_016785345.1 Trinectes maculatus | reverse complement strand
GATTTGAAAAGGATAAGTGACATGGCAGCGCTACAGTCAGGCCAGTCCAATCCTCCAGGCGCAGAGACTTTAATATTTGGATCCGCACTTTACCTTTTAAAACTTTGTGTGCTTTATTTATTTATTTCGTGGCCAATATGCGGGAAAGCTGCGCACACAACTTTCATTTATAGATTACAGATGTCTGTGGAATCTGAACACTCACTTGGCTCATGTCTTTATAGTGTGTCCTGTGAACTAATTTTTGCCTGAATAAAATTCTTCTGGTCCTTATTTCCATGTGTCCATATTATTATATACAAACTATATTCAGTAATAGATCTCACAGGTGCCCCATTGTTTACATGCCTAATATTTTTTTGCTAGCACATTCTGTATTTCTACACATATGTTGTAGAACAAGGTCACAGATTGGAAAATATTGCAGAACTAATGGCAGACACTCCACCATGTCTTTCAATTTTCTGCTGGGAGTCAACAAGACAATGAGGATTTTTGTTCTATAAGCTGGAAAGACCCACACCCAAAAAAACATAACAAGAGAAATATTTAACCTTGTGTCACAAGATTCTGGGTCACATTGGGATTACTACCTAATTCTCTGTTTTTGTGTGTAGAACCAGTATAATCACGCTGTTAAAAAAAAAAAGAGTCCCTGATTTGTGCAAAGGAGACCGTAGGCTGTTTGCTGGAACAGAGAAGATCAGAGGTCAGAGTCACTGATCTGGAAAGGACTGAGTGGACACTGCAGTACCTCTTCTGACCGACAGGAGGACTGATGGATAGCTCATTACATGTGGATGTGGCCTGTGTGTGCGCTGTCACTGTCCTGACTTGCAAAATTCTCAGGAACAGCCTGCACTCGTTGAGCGTCTTGAGAACTCCTGCAGTGGGTACTGACATGCGAGAAGTTTCTAGGCTGACACATAATCTGAAATCCACCACGTGTGTTCAGCAGTTGCTGCTCTTAATCATGCGGCTAAATTAAATGGGCGTAGCTCGGTAACTGATTAGTTCCTCATGAATTGTGCAGCTTTTTTTAGGCTGGTGCACAAAAATGTGTACTATTTTGCTGTGATATTCTAATCTCTGCTCTTGTCAGAGATGCTGGCTTTTGCTTCTGTGGTTCTTTCCAGTCCCAGCTCCCCCGAATCGGGCCCCTGCCATTCACTTGGCCCCGACCTTTAGCTACATACCAGAACACATAGCAGCAAGGACAAAGGGCAAATGCACACAACACATAAACACTCATACAGTACATGCTGGCTCTTTGTTTCTTAGGCACACACGAACGCAAAGGTGTCCTCTGGCGCAAAGGAATTATGGAATTCACATCTTAGATGTAGCTTTAGTCAAATGTCAAAATTTCGTTTTTCACAAAAACTTAAAAAATGTGTCAAAAACGTTGTAGAAATAGTATAACGTCGAAAATTTAACGAAAAATACATTTTTCAGGATTTTTTTTTAAAAGCGTCCAAAATGTCGAAAAATGTCATTGTATGGTAAGGCGTAGAATAAAAAAAATTTATGCCAAAAAACTTTTTTTGTCAAATTGTTTGTAAAATTTTGCGACGACATACTATACTATGACATTTTTTCATCCTTTTGGACGTTTTTGTGAAAAATCAATTTTGACATGCTAACCTCTAAAGTTTTAATAAATTTTTGCCCGATCCGAAAATGAGGTTTTCTGCCATCTAATCAACAAAATATCATTCTGGGGAGTGATTTCACGCTATTTTTTGCCATTCTGGTGCGTTATTTCCACTTTTACTTTTTCGCTGTTTTTGGCCATTTTTGACATACTAACCCCTTATGTTCTCTTGCTAGTTTTGACCTGTGAGAAAATGAGTTTTTTTGGCCTCAAATCAACAAAATATCATTCTGGGGGGTGATTTCACGCTATTTCCTGCCATTCTGGCGCGTTATTTTTACTTTTCGATTTTCGCCGTTTTTGGACATTTTCGACATACTAACCCCTTACGTTTTTTTTAAATTTTCAACCTATGAGAAAATTAGGTTTTCTGGCCACTAATCAACAAAATATCATTCTGGGGGGTGATTTCACGCTATTTCCTGCCATTCTGGCCCGTTATTTCCACTTTTCGATTTTCGCCGTTTTTGGACATTTTCGACATACTAACCCCTTACGTTTTTTTAAACTTTCGACCTATGAGAAAATGAGATTTTTTGGCCACTAATCAACAAAATATCATTCTGGGGGGTGATTTCACGCTATGTCCTGCCATTCTGGCGCGTTATTTCCACTTTTCGATTATCGCCGTTTTTGGACATTTTCGACATACTAACCCCTTACGTTTTTTTAAATTTTCGACCTATGAGAAAATGAGGTTTTCTGGCCACTAATCAACAAAATATCATTCTGGGGGGTGATTTTACGTTATTTCCTGCCATTCTGGCACATTATTTCCACTTTTCGATTTTTGCGGTTTTTGGACATTTTCGACATACTAACCCCTTACGTTTTTTTTAAATTTTC
>JAFBJQ010001880.1:0-97286 GCA_016785345.1 Trinectes maculatus | reverse complement strand
TGTCCGTCTCATTTTTCTTTTGTCTCTGTGTTTCCACAGTAAGTGTGTAGCGCTTTAATACAGCCTCCTGGAGCTGAGTGCAGCCTGCTATAGCTTGTTTTGTTTTTTTTTTGGTCCGCATATAGTTATTTATTTTTTTCAAAAAAAAGCATTTTTGTTTTTGTTTTTTAATTTTTGGTAAAAATACAAAAGATTTGCCGCGCAAAATAATGTATTTTGATATATTGTTTAATATAGATGCATATATCAACTGAATTAGCAGTGTGTGTTCCGGTTTTCCAAACGCTTAGTTTATTTTTATTACTACTACTTTTAACAAAAGAAAAATCTTCCCGTTAGAAACTACTTTTTTTTAACTACTTAATCAAAAACGATACTGGAGGTCATTTGACATTCTCTTGATGACATAAATGTAATAACTGGCTTATGTCTTTTGTTACACAGTTATTTTCTAAAAGGAAAGTATTAATCAGGTCTGCCATGTGTTGCGTACTTGTGTACCACAATCATTGTCCTTGGTCAAGCATTACTTTTGTCAATAGAAGGACACAACAATATTTTCCCATCTGTTGCCTTGGTAGCAAATAACAGGGTTTATAACCATTTCTCACATGGATTCCGTTAATGGCCATCTCATTCTTCTCCAATCAGAGGCCAGTGTGATTAGCCATGTCAGTCACTGTCTGAAAGCTCCTCATACATAGTGGCTCTGCAGTCTTCTGTCTGAATGGATTTTGGAGGAAACTCTCCAGTGACTGAACATCTGATTTGTAGTGTCACGTCAGTGTCGTAGGATGTGGAAGCATATTGACAACCCTCACTGCTGGATTATTGTCGGCCTTTGTGTTGTCCACTAAGAGTGAGACGCGCATGATTTCCAGCAAATAATAATACACCCCCGCTTGCTGCATGATTCTCTCGGATGGAAATTAGCTTTAAAGGACAAAGAGCTGAAACGTCTGACCAGCTCAGTGGAAAATGTAGCTGGTTCGGTTTATCCCAGTCGTTATGGTTGTTTTTACTGAGTATGTGTGTGTGGTGTTGACAGCAAGTTGTGGTGATGGTGATCTGAGGATGCATGAATATATTCACTCATGCATACCGGTGCCTGTCTTTGTTCTTGATACATGAGTCTTTGTTCATTAACGGGGCGCTGCAGTGTTTAATTTCCAGCATAGTATAAAAGCAATCATGTCTTTCTGAGGGTGGTGGACAGTGTCTGTCTTGGAAATGTATCCCTGTCCCTCACCTCTCCCCCTGCACATCACTTGATCTCTGACCTCTGCTCAAGATAGATTGACGCTCATGCCACTCAGTCAGTGGAGAGGCCCCCCACCCCACCTCTAACCCTGCGGGTCACCAATTAGGCTGTCTGTCCGTCATCCGACCAGCCATTCCAAACCCTCGTTTTCTGTAGATGATACCCCGCCACAGGGAGGCCATATTGGTCCTGTCCATTTGTCTTCATCAGGATCTATCACAGTGAAGGCCTTTGTTGCCCCAGAGGCCCCCCTCTATCTCTGGCTGTGTCTTACTCACTGCCCCTCACTTTTCCTTGGAGGTCCATGCATATTCTCACCAGCGCTTACCTTGAGAAGCAACTGATGGCAGGTAGAAAAGCAACCTATTACGCTGAAGCACTTTTGTTTTCAGCATGATAATGGCGAGGGGGCGGGGAGGTGCAAACAGAGGCCAGCGCATTGGGTAATGATGGCTTTGGAGGGGCGGTGTTGCACTGGAGCAGTGGGCCATTGCAGGTTAGTATATTTCTTTGGAATAGAAGGGTATGAAACAAGACTGAAATCACTGGCAGAGGCCTGTTAATGGGCCTGTCAACACCGGCAACCTCGCTTTGAGTTTACTGTTTTAGTGTCATTTTATATATATGTGTGTGTGTGTGTGTGTGTGTGTGCGCGCGCTAGCTACTGTACGTGAGCATACATGTTTGCGCGTACGTGTGCATGAGGGCCTGCTCCCTCATCACTCAAGTTGAATGGACGTCAGCCAGCAGTGAAATGAGACTTTCTCTCCCTCAGTGGTGGACTGTCATGACGGAGATGGAGGGAGCGTGAGCGGTCTGGTCCCAGGGCACTTTTAGTTGAGGCCCATTTTGAAGCATTTAATGTTTGACACACACTGACACGCTGTCAAAAGCACAATGACCTACAAACAGCCATACTCTGTCAGAAAAGGTATGGCAAAGCTACAGCATATGGCTGCATACTCCAAGTCGTCTACGCATTAAATCAGACTGGCAGTGTCAGTGAGGACAATATCTTTAGTCACACAGATACAGTGATTGTTGTGGTGGGGTTTTACATTATTATTGTAATATTCTCAAGCCATGACTCCTTAAGCCTCATGCATGATGTGAGTGAGCAGGTATCCCCGAAGAGGCTCCCTGAGTTGGGTCTTGCAATAATTTCAGAGAAAGCTGCGGATAAACATCCGTGTTTTCCAATAACATGCTATCACGGTACGTTTGTCGGTTGGAGAGATGTGATTAAGTGAGTCATTCAGTATGTGCATGTGTTGGCACATGCACTCCAAGGTTAATCTTGAGACTGCCTTCTCTCCACACAACCTTGTGATTAGAATGTTTAGTAATTACTGTGGAGATCATCTTCATACTTTGCCGTTTATGTCACCGTTGGCATTTCCCATCATTCTTTATGCTGAAGACAACGTATGCGCAACTCACTTTCACATCTCTCAACCCCATATTCAGAGCAGTTGTTTTTGTGAACGTGTTTCATGAACGTTTTTTTCGTCGGTAATTTCAGCTTGTGGAGAAGCAAAACAGCTGCCGACACAACTGCAGCGTGTTGTGACTGCTACGTTGATATTGCTCATGCGCTCCCTAAAGCATCTCTTTGTCTGACAGCTAAGTGGAGCGAGGTTATAGTCTCCTTATTTTATCAGGCTTTTACCACTCCTCCGCTTCCCCCTCTCTCCCATTACAGGTCATCCTGCGACATCCCCCCGCCGCCACGCTTAAATGTTTAAAAGCCTTTTCCCTTCAGGTTTACTGTTTGTTTACCTATTTATTATTTTACCATGCCTCTCATTTATTATAGTCTGTCTGTTCTGGGCTCTTTTTTTATGTAAAATTATTTTCCTTTTTCTTTTTTTTTCTTTTTTTTTGTCTTTTATTTATGTTCTATGAAGAGAATTAGTGCCGAGCCAGGACTTGGTCTGGCATGTATATGAGCCACACCAAATATGTCCAACGAGAACTGGAGAGGCGGCTTTTTCTTATACACCCCGTCATCCTCTTATTTATACAATGTCCAGTTGTCCTTGCTGATTTTTTTGCCACTTTCATTTGCAGTTGCCCATAAATGCTGTGTTGATTCACGGCTGGTAATTTAGCATGCGGCCACAAGGGACTGGTCAGGCCCCGGTCCCTGCTCGTTAATAGTGAGGCTGCAGCAGAGAGAGAGAGAGAGAGAGAGAGAGAGAGAGAGAAGTCCTCCAGGCTCAATTGATTCACCATCTCCATGCTGCATACTGATGCAGGCAGCTCTGGCGAGTGCCCTAGTTCCAACCTTAGTGAGCAGAAGGAGCAAGAATACGAGAGACAAAAAGAAACGTCTTGACCTGACACAGATTAGTGTCTCCACTGAGTGGCATCGCCACTTCCCACTCCAGTTACACCACCGCTCTTCAGAGAGGTGACTGCGCTACACCAGGGCCATGTTTTGGTCCCTTAAGTTTTCTCCAGCTGTCATTTGGTTTTTGTCAACTCAGGGTTACGTGTTTTGACGGAATCGTGAACAAAGAAGTGTCTCCTGCATGTAGCATTTCATTGCTCTCAGTTTGTTACGTGTTGGTGGTCTGTTTGTAAAGGGAGTCCTGACGAAGAGTAATGACAAATTAGTGTCCACTAAATCACTTTTGATGTTCAGCGAAAACAGTCGTGACCCCGATGACCCTCCCTGATGCCCCAGGGCTCGGGAAACTGAACTCCAAGGGGTTAAAGGTCGACTAAAACAGTTAACAGAGTAGGAGTCACACCTGACCTGACCCCACTGTGACCAGAGAAGCAAAGATCGGCTGCCACTAAGAATCACTACTAATCTGTCACTTCAGACTTTACAGTTTAGGCACAACACACACACTTAGAAGGTCATGAACAGCGGAGGAGGCGTTGTTGAATTAGTGCTGTTGTGGCGTGATGGAGATCTGGAAGTGCAGCAGTGGGAGAAGAGGGAGTGAACGATTGTCATCGCGTTCATTGTTTATTAGAATGATTGAATGATGTTGTTGGCTTTGCTTATCTGGAACTTAAAAACAGTGAGCACGACGACAGCATGGGAAACATGGGCATATGGTTGTTTTAGCGGCTCCTCTCGTCTCTAACAAAAGCCTGGTGCCGCCAGCCTGGTTTGCGCCCCCGTGCTCCAGTGTGGTGCCTGTGTCTGGTTGGCCTGTGTGTCAGGGCCGCTGAGGCCCCGTCCCCTCTCGAGGGAGTCTCCTTCCACACTCACTTCATCCTCCTGCTGTTGCTTCCCTGTGGGACACCGCGGCACACAGAGCCCAGATTAAGCCACTCTTACTTGGCCCTGCTCCATTCCTCCGACAACGCTAATTACATCTCAGATGGTAATGGATGAGGCCTCGTTAGCAGCCCTCAGTCCGTTGAAAGATTCACAAACATACATCAGAGAGGCCACTGATCGGTCTGAGCTCCCTCCTTCAAAGGCCGGACTTCACAGGGAGCTTGGGGCCCGATTTGCTAATTACTCCAACAGTTCCGCACTGCTGCCTGCACGCCGCCTGCGCCAAGCAGACATCTTTTCTCGCATCACCAGCGCTGCTCTTAGACTGGCCTACCCTCAAACCCAGGCCAAGCTGCGCAAGCGTGATAAATCTATAATTCAGTGATTAAATTAGCACAATGTCTATGTTTGGCTCTCTGTACACCAGCTGCTAATGCAATGACATCTCAGAAAGAAGGAACCTCAGAGACACTGACAGATCTAACCTCCGCTTTGGAAACTCTTAGCTGTTAATGAGAGAGACGATGGGGCAGAGAGAGACGATTATTTCAGTTCTTGGGAAAGATGCAGTCGTGTGTATGACGCAGGACGATATCCTCAGAGCTTCAACCAAAAAACATAAGCCCACTTAAAGCAAGAGTTTATTATTAAATTAACTACCCACAAAGCATGTGCTCGGTATTAGAAATGTAATGTCATCCTGCACTGATCCTCGTAATGGATCTGCTGCGTCCACCCAGAGGTGTCAGTGTGTGTATATGTGTATATATATATATATATATATATATATATATATAAAGGATATTTATTGGCTCAGAGCTGCGGCTGTGCTCTCTTCATTGTTTAAGTGATTTAATTCCACAGAATCCCATTAGATTTCATTATCATTCGTGTTTAATTCGCTGGCTGCTGTGAAGGAGATGGAGTCAACAAGAAGATTAGGCGCCACTCTAATTGTGGTGTGGTTTACAGTGTGCCTGTTTGCCTGCATCGATCCGCTGCGAGAAATAATAATAAAATGGAAGCAAAGCGATGCAGGAGAGGAAGGGCAGCGAGCGAGCGGGGCCTTGTTACTGAAGGAATGATGTATTGATCGCATACGACAGGGTGCTGTGGACCGATCAATCCTGATGGGCAAGAGGAGCCTGTTAGGAGATTCTCCTGGGTCATCAGGGTCGCGCAGACAACAGGCAATGGGAGAGAAATTAACTCATCATGGAAAATGGGTAGATGGAAAGATGGATTGCTGCATGAATAATCAGGAGGGAAAAAATGTAAAAATAATTTAGTATGGTATCATAAGGTGAAAGGGTTGTCGATGTATTATTGGGCAGTGGCACATATGCAAATGAACCCCCTACTTTTGACCTATTCCATACGTGTAGGAACATAGGAACACAAACACTCATTAAAATGGAATGAGCCATGCAATGTGTGGACGTGTTGTCCTGCAAATAGTTTTGTGTACATCCTGATGAAAATGATTTAAAGTCAGGCAAACTGGTGGAAAAAGGGAGTACGTTTTGTCAGTGCAAAGGTAAATAACCAGAGCAAAGAAGAAACCACTTGTAGCTCGACATGTGAATAGGTTTAAATAATGAGGCAGCATTAAAACAGAAAAGGGGGGGGGAAGCGTCTAACGATGTTCGAGATACAGTATCATCTGTCTTCCCTCTCCGGCCTCCATCCAGGATGCCTTTCTTCTTCCCCCTTGAGTACACTGTGCCTGGCCTTGCCGCAGCTAATTGATAGCCTGTCCGTTAATTTAAGTCAGACATGAGTGGTTGCTATTAATGAAGGTGGAATTTGCTGCCCTGACAGTGAAGTGAGGGTTTATGGGAGAGTGAGCTACAGCCTTAGGAACAGTCGGGAGGCAAAAGCTGGAGCGAGCAGTGTAGAAGGCGTTCACTGTGAACTCTGAAAGAATCAATTATCACAGTAAAATTACCTGCAGAAATTGGTCTAGGAGCCATTTGAAGCGAGTTTTCCTTCTCAGCTGTTCGGACTAAACTCGTGGAGGATAACGATGAAGCGAGCAGGAGGACGTCTTCTCCAGCAAACCAAAGCTGGGGTCTGTTTTCTGCTTTATCTGCTTAGATCGATGGACGCGTCCACCCTGGCGCCCCATTTGCATTTAGCCTCCATAATTGCTGGCATTAATAGCGCGCACATTCACAAAGTATTGTCAGGCATGAGGCGATTATGGTAATCAGACGATGATTTCGAAAAAAGCAATTTCTAACTGCTGTTTTTTTCCCCCCCGCCCTCAAACGAGTTGATCGACTTCAATCATGGGAGTACTCTGGGGAAGAGTGGCCCTGAATTATTGGTGTTAATGACAGGTTTTTAGCCGGGTAAAGGGCTGTTTGCACTGCACTGTGACAAAGCCAATGCACTCGCGTTGTTTGTTTCGGGCATGTTTGTTGGTCGCACAATGCTGAAGGGTCATGTTGATGTAAACCATGCAACAATTACCCGGTGAGATCAAGCTCCTGTGGAGAATACTAAATGCTGGTTGTCACTGCGGCATGGCGAGGTCAGGGGTCGCTTCCCTTAGCAGAGTGCTCACATGTCACCTTTCTGCTATTCAAACACAGGCTATTTGCCCCATCTGGTCTTATCGCCCTCTTCCTTCCCCCCTCCCATTTCTCCGCCTCCCCCCTCTTGCCCTCATATTTAATTCACTCGCAGTCTGGGGAGTGGGAGCACCGTGTCACCGTGTGTGGGTGACTTCTCAAAGACTCGACTGGAGCAGGGACTGATCATTTTCTTAATAGCTGCTGTAACAGCATTGGTTTTTCCCAATGAGGCATCTTAGAAGCAAGAGACATTTTTCTCTTCTTCTTCTTCTTCTTCTGTTTCAGTGCATGGGGGGGGGGGGGGGGGGGGCGCTGAGCTCTATGCTGAAATGGATGCAGAGGATGCAGTCATGCATGAGTGGAGCTCCTAGCTCTTCATCTTCTCAAAGACTCGACTGGAGCAGGGACTGATCATTTTCTTAATAGCTGCTGTAACAGCATTGGTTTTTCCCAATGAGGCATCTTAGAAGCAAGAGACATTTTTCTCTTCTTCTTCTTCTGTTTCAGTGCAATCGGGGTGGGTGGGGGGTTTGGTGGGGGGGTGGTGGGCGCTGAGCTCTATGCTGAAATGGATGCAGAGGATGCAGTCATGCATGAGTGGAGCTCCTAGCTCTTCATTTAAAGAGCTCTTTTGCAGGATGCTTTCTTGTGGCTTGTTATGCCCCCCCCCCCCCCCCCCCCCCCCCCCCCCCCCCACATTCAGACATGCTGTATAAAACTACCTCCTTCCCTGCTATCATGAATTCAGTTATTCAGTTATTCATGGCTTGAGGCTGAATAATGAAAGATGGTGGAAGGGAAAAAAAATAACACTTCACTTCTTTCCCTCTCTCTGGCTCACTCTCTCTCTCTCTTTCACTCACTCCCTCTCCCGCTGTCTCATTCTGTTACTCTTGACTGGCTTCTTAGTTCTTGACTGCTATCAAACCGGGGGCATCGGCTCCAGTGATGTCAATAATATTGAAAGACAAGTCAGGAGATCGGCATGTGATATTCAATAATGCTAATGCAAATTGATCGTGATTAGCTGATCTATACTAATCAAATTATACGTATCAGTGTATAGGACCCATGTGCACAGATGTTTGTTTTGGTGCAGCAGTATACAGAGTTCCATAAGTTTTGACACTGCAGTGTGTTTGGTAGGAGCCTCAGTATCTTGACGGAGATCTGTGCCATCAAAGAGCCAGGAGTGATGCGGCACATGAATACAGAAGTAGCTCTTTTGATGGCGGCGGTGGAGCAGAGGCTTGCACCGCGCGGCTGCTGCTGCGATTGCCACCTCTCTGTTCCGCTCTTTTATGTGGCTGTGGGAGATGGAGGTGTTTGAAGACAAAGATAAGGCTGGTGTTGTGACGCTGTCGTACACCGCTCCGTTCCTCAGCTACAGTCATTTGAAGGCAAGAAAACCTGGGCTCTGAGCTGTGCTGTGCAGAAACTAGGAAACACTTTTAATCTTTATTTAATTGCATTTGCTACAGATGCAGATGATTTTCTTACATCACCTTATTCTTATTGCATTATTATAAGTGCTAATGTATTATGCATTATGTAAAGTTATATACATAACAATATGTGGTGCTTGTGTAGTCAATTATTAGGGAAAGCTTTGCCCCGGTTTTTTATCTATAGCATTATGAAGTAGGCTTTACAACAATAAACAAAGTGATTTTGCACAAACTTATTTTGATTATGTCTACCATCGCTTACATTAATAATACATCACAGAAGCGGTCATGCATGGACTTCCTGGAAAACAAGCTGCAGCTACAATCTTTACACAGGATAATCTAAGTTTGGGCGTTTTTCATAGAGCAACACACGCTCTGCAAATTAGAATGGCTTATCACACTGCACCAGCTCTGCTTGGCCTTTCAAAGCAAACACATTCTGGTGCATAGGTTATTCAATGAAATGCTGATTTTGAAAATTACACAAATTTAACAAATCTGCACCTATTTGCTGACACCTATATGCATTTATGGTGCAGGTGGACTGGTTATACTGACAGTTGTTATTTTTTTTGTTAATATTTCTTCAATGCTACTGATCTGACTCAAAGTTATATTATAATTATATATTAATTATATAATATTAGAAACAACTGAACAACACAACAACTCACTGCCTATATTTAACAATAAAGTCAGCGAAACCTTAATATTAATTTGATTATGTATATGTGCTTATTATTGATATGAACATAATGTGAAAATGCGATGATGGTGATAAAGTCGAAGACTCGCAATACATCAAGCATGCTAAACGACACTGAATGATGCTGCCGAATTGTCCACATGTGGATGCTTGGCAGTGTGTGTCCAGCAGGTGGCAGACCACCAGGAAAAAAAAAATCCTTGTGGAAGCTGTTATCTGTATGTGTAGCTCGAACTGAAAGAACTGATAAAACCGCACACACTAATTGGGTTTTACAGCAACCACAGTCTCACAGTGCTCCTTCATTACCCAGGGGACAGTGCGTCTGGTTGTTTCCGTGTTCGGACATATGGGGGGTTTACAGCTTGGTGTGTATGTGTGTGTATCAGTGTTTGTATGTGTGTGTCAACCACCCACACTAATCTCAGAGTGCAGTGTCTGTGTGCAATCACGGATTCCAGCAGAGGCAAGAAACAGCTCAAGTGCTGTCTGTCGCATTAAATGTCCACGCCGACTACAGAGGTCCCCCGCTAATGGTTCCCCAACGTCCTGCTTTCTGGGGTTGGTCATGACGATTTCAAATGTCATTGTATCAAAGTGACCTTCAAGGACCTGGAATTAATCAAAGAAAAAAAAATGTGCCTTCTATCTTAAATGGCAAAAGAGTCACCTTTGATCTGAGCTTGAGATGGAATCATTTTCTGAAATAAACTGATTTTATGACGGCCCAAGGTCCACGCTCGCTGTTAGAGTGTGCCACAGAATCATTTGTCATTGTGGGTTTTGTTTCTGTTTTTAATAATTGTGTATTTTTAAATACACAAATTAAGATATTAAGCAATTTCCCATGAGGAAGTACTCAATGTGGAACATATTATAAGAACAACGACAACTCAACAGAAACTTCTTTGAAAACAAAGAATCTGTAATATAAGCCAATGTTTATTATTATATTACATTTATAAAAACCTATGTTTTCTACTGTATATTATAGATTTCCAATGATGACTTTTAAAAAACTTAGACTGGAAGTGATAATGTTTAAATCCCAGTCATTCAGGGGGAAGAAAAAGCCTTGTTGCATATTATCAGTTAAGTATCTCTGAAGGTCTTTAATGTTCTGTCTGGCTGAAACACAAGAGAATAACACTTGGTTTTATCTCCTCACTTATGCTAAAGGCATATACAGAGCTCCAGTATCAAACACTCCACAGCATCATCAAGAGCAGACATGTAGCAGACCAGAGTCGGACCCACTCCACCCCCCTCCCCACTGTCTATCTTTAGCAGTTCAGGCTCAGTAGTTATAGCTCATTGAATTATTAGCTAATTGCCAGGTGAAATCAGTATTGATTGTGTGTTGCAGCTCGTGCTGATAGTGGTATATAGCTGATCGCAAACTGGATTTTCCTACTGGGTGACATGAAAGCTGGGAACTATAAAGATAAAGCACAGTGTGGGTGGAAGTGGAAATGCGTTCCCATGAGGACGCGCGCACACACGCACATGCAAACACGCAAACATGCATACAGTGTCTTTTTTATTGTTGTGTCTTTGCTGCAGAGTCTGTGCCCCGGAGAGCTATGGGATCACTGTGCTCCGTTGCTGTTTAGCCACTGTCTTGCCCTTGCTATGTAGGTCATCAATGCCCTCTAACGATATCTTATCCCATCTGCAGTGCAGTCAATACTGTTGACAGAACTCCAAATAGCTTTGGATTAGAAGTTGCCTCATTAACTTTGTTCCTTTGCCCAAATGATTAACCTCACGTCTCCAGCCTACAGTGAAGCGTCGGACAAGTTTGTGGTACGAAAACACTGGAACAGTGCTGTCTAATCTGCCTTTGGATGTGGTGCCTGAGAAAAATTAAAGTGGTGGGATAAACGAAGAAAAAATGGAGGGGGGGCAGAGGGAGAACAGAGTTGGTTTAGACACTGATCCTGAGCATGGCAACCAGTGGTGTGTTTCAGATTGTTTTCCATTTGCATGATAATATGAGCATGGGTTGACACACACTGACACGCACACACACCCACACACACACCATGGTTATTACATAGAGCCCGTCGGTCCCAGCAGACCAGATTACCTGAGGAAGTATCCTGGGTTTTACTCATTGCCCAAAAATGAATGAAATCCCCCCATTAGCACACAGGTTCTATAAGCCTCATGTACAGTTATATCCAGCTGCACCGAGGCAGTAAGCTGATTACAGATGGAACTAACACAATTACTCCTCTGTAATGCAATTAACAGGAGCTGGATTGTGAAATAAGCAACCAGACTGTCTCTTGGATTCTCCCAGGGTGCAGTGCTCTTCCACAATAAAAGCCTCCACTGAAGCCAGACTTGCATAAATCATTTAAAAGCCCCGCTAAGATGACAGCAAACATGTTAGCACACACACTAAAGTGTTTTCTCATCCCATGTAAATACACAAACACAAATGCATTTTCTGTGTGGCCATGGCCCTGTCCTTTGTCATATTAGAAACGTGATTGGCTGCACATGACTGCACCTATGCATGAAGTGATCAGTTTATATCAAATACTAGCGTTGCAGCTGCATTGCCCTGCCCAGTTCTTTACCATGCAAACTAACAGACTCTGCAGCAATGGACACGTGAAGTTGCAATTTGTATATGACTGTGTGGTACTTAGCTGCACCTAATGTTGCAGTGCTTTGCTGAGCAGGCAGCATCACTGTGACTATTTAGTCTAAGTATTTAGATATTTTGTGTCACACTTCACCAGATGCACATCACATACTTAACACATCTCAAGCATGATTGTAGTGCCGGTTGCACTGAGTTGAATTCTCTTGGCCATCAGTCATAAAAAGCTCTGTATACAACCTGGGAAATGGAGAAGGGTGAAAAAACGCGGTCCGTGTGTGAGGCTGTTGCAAAGGTCATCCTCAAGAGTTAAGATCTATAAATTGATCAATAAATTTCTTTAAATGTCTCTGCATGTGGGCGGCGAGTGATTTAACGCCTGCCTTATCCGTTGCCTTCTCTCTGTTCGACAGACTGACAGGCCTTAGCCTTCCTCCGCTCACAAATCTAACTGTATCACCCTCAGCCGCCCGAGCCGTCCACAGAGAAACCTTTAAATGTGATTGATATCAGAACTGGTTCAAAGTCCTCCATAAGGTTCTGATCCAGAGTCAGCGGATGATTCCTGGTATGGTAAACGTGTCACCTGTGATCTACAGTGGGCAACAAAGTGTCCTTAGGTGGGGGATTGTTCCTTTCAGGCAGTATTGATTGAAGGAAAGATGATCTGAGGAAGCCATTAGGAGGATTGAGGAGGGGGGGGGCAAGCAAGGAAGGACAGCGATAAACACCTCTCTAATCATTATGGCGTGTATAACATTGCCCATGGCATCGGCCTTACATTAATATACACACATGCTATACATAAAGAGAGAGAGGGAGAGAAGCAGGCAGATGGACAATAAAGTGAGATTAGTTTAGAATTTACAGCAGCAGTAGTGTGTGAGATTACTGCACGCTTGTGTTTGTTTAGATTTGTGTTTGTGTCCATTTGCTAGCCGCCATGTTGTTAGGCTGGCTCCGCATTTGCATCAACACACACACACACACACACACGACTGCACAGTGCTGATGGGTGGAGCTCTGTCACAATGAGCACAGGGAGACAGTTGTAGCACACACACACACACACACACACACCAACACAGTGGATTTTTATGCTGTCTCCCAGTATCTCTGTGGTCCAGGCATGTAGATTGGTGTCTTGAGAGAATAGCTGAATACAGTAAACTGGGCTATCTACAGCTGTTGTGCACACCTCCTGAACACCCCCTCTCCTCCTCCTGCTTGTGCTGCTATGTGCTGAGGAGCACACCCGCACACGGGGCTCGTCAGACCAAGCCAGATAAAAGCTGCTCGACTCCAGCCGGGAGCTTAATTAAAGCCATCGCAGAGCGACACCTTTTTACAAGCTCCTAACGGCTCTCTGCCCGCCGACACTGCCAATCCAATTATACAGCAAAACAATAAAATAGACATGGAGGGAGCTGCAGCAAATAGGCTGGTGTGAAGAGGAAGCCATGGAAGCTATTAAAGATGATATGAAGATCTGCACGGAGGGCTGCAGAAGCAGGCTGCACGGGTTTCATTTCCACCAGAGATGTCTGAGTGTGCCGCACTGGATAAACGACTCAGCTTCTGTGTGTGCGTGTGTGTGTGTGTGTGTGTGTGTGTGTGTGTGTGCGTGTGTGTGTGCAGTGTCTGAGAGAATCCAGCCCCGTTCTCTCAGCCTGGACGCAGTTCAGCAGAATCCAGGGGATTATATTTCCCTGTGGAAGGACACAGCCTCAATGTCATTAGGCCAGAGCCCACACAAATATATCAAAGACACACACACACACACACACACACACACACACACACAGACAGACACAGATGCAGCTTCTACAATTTTTCCCATTTTTAGCTGGGTTTCTTTTCTGGTTCAGCACAACACTGTGTCACACTGCATTATAATAAACTGCTAGTTTACATCACTAGATTTTGTTCTGCAGTGCAGAAAATGATTTTTTTTTTTTTGTACTTATGAGGGAAAAGCTTACTGAGTATGTCTTTAATTTACCTGTGGCTTCTCCCAGACATAATTATCATGAGGTTGAGGGCTGCATTAGAGTCCAGTCATTTAGTAACTTATAACCAACGAGTCAGACTTAATGAGAGGCCCGTGTTTCCAGCACGTTATACAGCCCTGATTCAAAGTGACGTGTCTCTGCCTCAGTCTCCCTCGACACTGGAGGCCCGGAGACCACTGGAGTTAAATTTACATCCCGGGCCAAAAGGGAACGGTGCCGTGTGTTTTACAGAATTTGGTGCTTGATAAGAATCGCTGCATTCATATAGCTGTGTCAGATGTTCCAGTCATATGGCGCTTGATTTCATGCCTACTCAGCTGTTCTGCAGCACGGGACTATTGAACTCTTTCTCATAAAGCTCCACGTCTTCTTTACAGTACGATCCATCATGTCCAGATATTACTGATGCAATGGGAGGCTAGTTTCTTCCAGAGGAAACATTAGCTGGGGCCATTTTGCCCTGGCTTCCTGTTCTCTCCTTCCTCTCACTTTACTTCCTCCTTTACCTGATGATGCAGGAAGCAGAACCACGTGCCCTATCATGACGCCTCACTGCCTCTGCCTGTGCCGTCTCTGTGTCGAAATTGGCAGGAAATCAATCCCACTCTCATCTACCCACCCCGTCCCCACCACCCCCTCCGCCTTCCTCTCCATCCTTCACGTCCTACTCCCCCTTCCGGCTGTGAAGTGTCCGTTCTGGACCGAGCACAAGCATCAGCGCAACATCCTGCCTTATCTGAGGAGGCACAAACACCCATGGGCACATTGTTTGTCAGTATCAGCCAGCTCCAGTCTCGGGGCGCTGCATGCATATGCCAAGCACCCCGGCAACATTCTCAATGACCATAAACAAGACAACAGAATGGAGGCTGGAGTGACCACCAGAATCATCATCATCATCACTTTTGGGGCGAAATGCATCTTTAATTGTGGCGCCCGTTAATGACTGAGCGCTACGAGAATGGGAACAGATAGGAGGAGGATACAGCTCACCGCTATTTATTATGCAAATGTATTCCATTCTAGAAACAATTAAGTGATTAGAAAGCTGTCGCTCTCTGCTGTCTTTCTTCTCCTCGTCCTTCCGTGTCTTTTTCTTTGCTTTTCGGAATATTACTGTAATGAAGCCATTACTTCTTCAAGTGAATTTTAATGAGTTTTTAACTAACATTTAATGAGCTATACATTACCATAAAGCATGGATTAGGCCTAAATTGAATTGTGTGTGTGTGTGTGTGTCAGCGTGGATGTGTGTATCTGTGTGTGTGTTAAAGGGTATAAAGGAAAGAGGTTCATTAAGAGTTAATTATATTGTTTCTCTGGAGCAGCGGCACATTTTTCCTGGATCAGGCTGTAGAATCACTCACCGTTGTCTTCCTGTCATTATTGTGCTGCCCAGGGGCTTATTAGGCCAAATGAGGGGTTCTCAAAAAAAAAAAAGAGAGAACTTTGGACGAGACCAGGATGTTTGTTTAGTCTCGACTCTTGAATCAGAGGAAGATGCAGAGTGTAGGGTATTAGTTTGATCAAACGCTTTCCGTTTATTCAACACCTTTGTACGTCTCACCGCCTCCTCACTTTGACCTTGATCAGGCATCCTCTCGTCATCGCCTGTTGTGTTGTTTTGTCCTGCCCCTTTTCTCACAAGAGCAAACACGCTCTGGCCTCCTTTTTTTTTTTTCTTTTTATTCTTTCCAAGGCTCCATTTAAGATGCACATTTCACACGATATCACCACCTGTGATTTCCCTCCACTATGATATCACCGCCAGCCATATGATTTCACTCTTTACTTTCACTCTGCTCCATATTTCCCGCATCTTATCTGTGCATGTGACAGTGTTATTTACAATCCCTTAGTTCAGGATTTGCAGATAGGGAGAATGGTGGTGGAGATCGTATCGGGCTCGGCCTCGGTCTATGGAGAATAATCGGCGTGCACGTGCACGGCTTCATCTGGAGAAACTCATCTGCAGTCGGTGCAGGGAAAGCGCTGACAAGCCAGTGGAAGTGGAGGGGGGTCGAGATGCAACACATGGGATTTGAGGGAGGGAAAAAAAGAGATGGAGTAAGAAAATTGAAGAAAAAAGAAAGGAAGAGAATGACCCCTTATGGGGGTGGAAGAGAATGAGACAGACAGAGAGAAAGATGGTGATGAGTTGTGCTAATGATGAGAGCCTTGGTTCGGGGTTCTCAGAGGAGCTACAGCCATAGGCACCAGCAGACGGCCATGTTTTTGCAGCTGTTTCTCTGGTCCGACCTGCAACCCCTCAGTGGAGGAATACTGGGGATACGCGTGAACCTGCTGCTTGACTGCCTGCTGAGGGGGTAATTTCTGCATCTGGATAGGGGGCAAAGGTCAGATCTGTCCGGTGGGAGGGCAAATGAGTGAGTCAGGGCTGGTGAAGGGGCTTGCATCCTGACAAATGGAGCCCATCTCCTTTCATAGTGTAGTATTATAGTGTGGCATTATCCTTCTTCTGCCCTCAGCGCCAACACTAATACCAGTGACAGCCCGTAGACTCGGTTTGGTATATTTTGTCAAGTGACATATATATTGTCTCTCTTCTCTAAGGGTGGAATTGAAAATGGCATTATTGTAATAGCACTCTGCCGGATGAAGCGCAAAAAGCACTCGAATGAAATGATATTATAGCTCGGAGCTACCTCTCTGCAGCTTCTCCTGCTTATGTGCGAGTGTGTGTGTGTGTGCGCGTGTGTTCGTGCATGGTTTATTTTCTAATCAGAGTGTGGGTAGAGGGTGGTGGGTCTGCGTGTCAGGGTATGGCCATGGGCTTGTAGCTGTTGTAATCTCTCTCAGTGTTTCTTAGCCCCTGACCTGGGAGAATATCTATAAAAGCACAGAGGGTCTTTTTTCTGCAGTAAATATGGAGGGGAAAAAAAGATAATAACATCCACATTTACGCTATTACAAAAAGATACCAAGCACCGCAGCTTTTATAAAGCCTCACAGGTTGTTAGGATTGTGTGTGGGTTTTGTGTGTGTGTGTGTTGAATGTCTGTCAAAGTGATGTGAATGTCAAAACCGAAGAGGGAAGGAAAAAAAATTAGATTTCAGTCATCAGTCTGAGGCAGCAAGTGCAACCTTTGTGAACCAAAGCTGGGTTCGCTCCTGTAGGTGAATGTGTTTGTCAGCACTTATCTCAGTATGCTGGTAGCTTCAGTCAAGGCTTCCCACTAATCTTACAGACAAGCCGTGTCACCCTCCACTGACTAATATCTGGGTGGGAGACGACGGCGTTCCGTACAAAATACCTCCTCTCATCCCGTCCTTGCCCTGCCACCTCCGTGCTACGATGGCGGCTGTTGTCATGTATCGGTGTCCGGCGGATTTTTTTTGTATGCTGAGTCTATTTAGAACGCACACACACACACACCTCCCTAATTGTTGCTACCACAGCGCCCCCCAAAGTAGGACAATCCGGTTTACAAAGAAAGCGCGTGGGCGTCTCCGTTGTGTTTTCATTTTGGCAACGACTGTCAACCCCGTGGCTGTTTCACAGTGCAAGTTGCGACCTGAATCCCTCCCCCCCTTTCCCCCCCTTTAAGTTCAAGGTGTTGAAACAGTGCCAGCTGAAGGAGCTGCAAATTTGCCATGCTGCTCCTTTATTCAAATCAGCCCCCACCCCCCACCCCCCACCCTCTGATATTTGCCGAAATAAATAAATAACACGAGTGATAAGGGCGGATTCATATTTTTCAGCTATGGGTTCTTTTTAGCCTGCAGCCAGATTGACAGATGCAGCACTTGCCAAGAGAGAGGTGAAAATGCAAAAAAAAATATAAATATTAATAAGCAAGTCGGCGAAGATGGTAGAGTTGATTTCAGTCATCAGTCTGAGGCAGCAAGTGCAACCTTTGTGAACCAAAGCTGGGTTCGCTCCTGTAGGTGAATGTGTTTGTCAGCACTTATCTCAGTATGCTGGTAGCTTCAGTCAAGGCTTCCCACTAATCTTACAGACAAGCCGTGTCACCCTCCACTGACTAATATCTGGGTGGGAGACGACGGCGTTCCGTACAAAATAGCTCCTCTCATCCCGTCCTTGCCCTGCCACCTCCATGCTACGATGGCGGGTGTTGTGCGGCGTCATGTATCGGTGTCCGGCGGATTTTTTTTTGTATGCTGAGTCTATTTAGAACGCACACACACACACACCTCCCTAATTGTTGCTACCACAGCGCCCCCCAAAGTAGGACAATCCGGTTTACAAAGAAAGCGCGTGGGCGTCTCCGTTGTGTTTTCGTTTTGGCAACGACTGTCAACCCCGTGGCTGTTTCACAGTGCAAGTTGCGACCTGAATCCCTCCCCCCCTTCCCCCCCCTTTAAGTTCAAGGTGTTGAAACAGTGCCAGCTGAAGGAGCTGCAAATTTGCCATGCTGCTCCTTTATTCAAATCAGCCCCAACCCCCCCCCACCCTCTGATATTTGCCGAAATAAATAAATAACACGAGGGATAAGGGCGGATTCATATTTTTCAGCTATGGGTTCTTTTTAGCCTGCAGCCAGATTGACAGATGCAGCACTTGCCAAGAGAGAGGTGAAAATGCAAAAAAAAATATAAATATTAATAAGCAAGTCGGCGAAGATGGTAGAGTTTAGGGCCTGCTGGAACTCCACGGGAGGGGAGATGTTTCCAAGTGGAAGAGGAGTCGAGTGTTTCATGGGGATGGAGAGGCAATTACCTTACGTCTGTTGGCTGACTCGGGTCCCGAACGCCTACCGGGCCTAAGAGTTGGAGGCAGAGTTCAGTTTCCGACAGAAAACACGCAGGCCTGCTTAATGATTCACTCGTATCAGATGCGCCGCACATAGACGAACAGAGAAAACAGCCGTTTTATGATTCCAATTTTTTTTTTAAAAATACGAAAACAACAGTGTTCACTTGCACGACGATTGCCCTGATGTAGAGTACTTATATACTTATGGATCTGTCTGTGGGCAGAGATGCACACTCATACAGTAATGGAGTGAGGCAGACCTTTCACTGAGGGGATAAATGTTTGACTGTGACTGTGTGCTTTAGCTCCAGGAGGCTGACCTTGATGCCCACGGCCTTGCAGTTAGGATTAGATAGTGCGCTAAAGTGTATGTGGATATACAGTACGTCTCCTCTTATTTACTTAGTTAATGTGTCTGTGCAGAGTCTTCCATTTAGTGAGCTAATACATGGGCTATAATCCTTTGCCACTGTTTTGTAACCCGGTGTTTATGTCCTGTCCTCAACAAGTGTGCGTCTTTTTTTTGCCGCCGCGTGGATGCTACTTTTCGCGTATTTATTTAAGCTCGCCGAGGAAAGATGCGTTTGCCGTGACGTCCTTTCTAGCATCAGATCAGATTAGACAGCGCGGCAAAAGCGCCGTAACGATGCGCTGCACTTGAGCAGTGTTTCTTTTGTCAACGCTTCGGTTTCAAAAGGAAATTGATTCCGACAAAATCCCACGGGTGCTATTTGCAACGAATGGAATGGAGCAATTAAATCCAATGTGATCTTGAAAACAACAGGCAGCGTATGGTCCAAACAAAGCTATGATTTTAAACAGCGGGGCTTCTGTTTGTAATGCAAATACAGCGAGCCCCAGAGGTGATGGCTGTGATGCCCACCTTGGCCAGTGGGGCTCCCACAATGGAGCTGGCTAATTATCTTAGCTCTTTAGATTGTAGTGCAGCCTTGCATGAGAGAGAGAGAGAGAAAACCTCTACATCTATCTCTCTTTTTTATATCCTCCTCTCTCTTCTCTCCCCCACGTAAAGATTTCATTTGAATTCACGTCACACAAAAGTCCCACTCTGGACCCCTCCATGTCCCCTGGATAATTGGGTTGAAAGCTTCCTCTGTTCCTCTTCCCTGCTTCCCCTCGGTCCAAATAAATAAATACAAAGACAATGGCAGCTCAGCTTTCTGTAGAGAGGGTTAGAAGAATGAATGAATGAAGAGATGAGAGAAGCCTGGACCGCAGGGACCAGTTATCCCCTCTAATAATCCAGGCCCTCGCTGTCATTGTCCCCGGTGCCACGTGGAATTTACATAAGAACCTGTGGTGCTGCCCTTAATTTAGCCTCCCTCAAGCATCTTCAGAAATCCTCCAACAAGCTCAGTCCTTTTATCCATCAGAGCCACCACGTGTCTCCGTCGCTGCTGCATGGAGATGAAGAATTCCTCGAGTGGTGCACCACGGATTAGATTCGTTGTAGATCAAATGGAGAAAGACCTGTGTGAGGGCACACAGCAGGAGATCCAGAGTGACCCTTAGTTTGTACCTTTAAACCTTGTTTTAATGGCGTTCAGTCACTGTGGATGTTCACTCGTTGGTATGGAAGTTGCATCATGCTCTGAGTACACCATTAACCGAGGATTTAATTTCTTCCAGTGAGTTACATGTGATTGCGGGTGTCGCATTTGTGCTGCCATGTTTACATTTGCGTGTGTTTGTGTGCGCGATGTGGGCTTTTGTTGTTGATAAAGCAGGAAGCGTGTCAGCGGCCATATCAGCGATAAGGAGCCTTACCTGAGGGTGATTACATACAGACGCTTGTTCATGAGACCACCTGCTGTTTGTGTGTATGTGTGTTAGTGTGCACATGTGCACATGCCAGTGTTGCACCCTGTGAGCTCTCACATGTGAATGACACGAGGCTTCGGGGCGTTCTGTCTTTGTTTGTTCTGCGACCTCCACTGGGACTTCCATTAGCTACAATTAGCTTTGTTTGCGCTTGCCTAGTCAGATGAAGCATCGCATTCCATTTTAATAGCCATGCATTCACACAGTGCTGTACACATAACTTTATATAAATATAAACACATTTCAAATGTGCACCTAAATATATCCCCGTTCGAACCTTTTTATACATGTTTTTATACTTTAGGCTTTGCTGCCACATTGAGCGGCTAAACAAATTTTCACCATTTTTTACATTGCTTGACGATATTGACAGTGACAATAAAGGTATTCTACTTCTACCATATGGACATGTAAATTTGTCGGCTACACAACAATACTGTTTCTGAATCTTTTCCATTTCCTTATTTTCTTTTTTTTACCTCAGTGCTGCGAGACGATTTCAGACAAAACCCTACAGATGTGGTTGTGGCAGCAGGAGAGCCAGCAATCCTCGAGTGTGTTCCTCCCAGAGGCCACCCTGAACCCACCATCTACTGGAAGAAGGACAAAGTGCGAATTGATGACAAGGATGACAGGATCACCGTGAGTGTTGATACCAACTGTTTCGATATCTGGACTGAATTGAACAATCATTTTCTGTCATGGTCTATTTTGTAAATATTATTTCTTTATATAGATCCGAGGAGGAAAACTAATGATCTCTAACACAAGAAAGAGCGACGCTGGCATGTATATCTGTGTGGGCACCAACATGGTCGGAGAAAGGGACAGTGAAACAGCTCAAGTCACAGTGTTTGGTAAGTTTATATGTTTACATTCTTCCTCCTCGAGTTCTTTGCACCTTTTCTGTGATGTAACGGAGCAACTTCCACATATGTTACTGCTTAGTCTCTCTTACAGTAACATTTTTTTACATCAACCTTAAAAGTGAAAGTATTTTCTGGACATGTGTTCTCACAGCTGACTCTTTACCCACTAACTCAGTGGGTCTAGAGCACCTTTCCAGTACATCATATTTAATATTAAGCCATTAAGCTGTCGAGATTGTGAATTAAATTATGTGTCAGTTAAAATAAACCTCTGTTCGTATACTGTCAAAGAGCCAGTTATGAGTTCAGTCCGTGCCATAGTACTCGCCATAATTCTTGGACCTTGCAACGATTGTAAAGATTTTTTTTTTAAATAAATGAAACAAGTAAGTTAAAAATTTAAAAAAACAATACGGAATGCTAATGGTCATGTTTTCGGGAAGATGTTAGATCTAATTATTGGAGGGGTATTTATGTTTTTGTGGCCAGTGTATGGAATAATACTTGGCATGTGTCGTCTCAAACTGACATCGATTGATTGTATTGTGTTGTCCATGGCCTTCCTGCAGAGCGACCAACCTTCCTGCGGAGGCCCATCAACCAGGTGGTGCTGGAAGACGAAACAGTGGAGTTTCGCTGCCAGGTGCAAGGAGACCCTCAACCCAATGTGCGATGGAGGAAAGATGATATTGATGTTCCTCGTGGGAGGTAAGCACCTCTATCTTTAAAAAAAAAAAAAAAAATTGAGATTGTTCCCCTCTTTAGAAGATAGAGCTTTTTTGTGTTCCCACGTCCATAACATTGTGTTTGTCTGTGTATAATAGTTATGTGACAGGCTGCACTTAATGTAAAGGACCTGTGGAGGTACTGATGCCAATCTGAGTGACTGTTTCAATGTAATTATTGCTCACACTGCCAGCTCTCACCTGGCTTCAGTGCCAGAGGGCAATAAATAGCCCCATTACTCTGTACACACATTGCACATTCCAGATAATATGACCCCATCCCAGGTGCCGCAGGACACAGCGTGCACAGTCATAACAGGGATAGACAGTGTCTCATGTCAGGGAGAGGCTCTGCAGAGAACACCAACAGATACCGAGCACTACAATTAAAACTGAGTGACGGGGGGGAGTGACTAGGACAGAAGAAAAGAGACAGACAGAAGAGAGATAGACACATCGAATGACGGGAGACAGAGTCTAGCAGTCGACGTGGTCCTCAAGTGTCTGTGTTACAGGTGCAGCTGTTCATGTGAGAGCTTGGCACCGGCAGCCAGGAAACATGTGAGATAATCGCTCCCTCGCGTAACCCGATTCTGACGTGACACATGTGTTCACTTACACTTACAAAAGGAGAAGCTGATGTTGGAGAAAGATATACAAGTCTGTAATTTACAGACGCGTGCTACCTCCATTGCCTACTGGAGGCTCGTCTGACTTTCCAGTTAAACGCCACAGATGATACGGTGTGTGCTTTAAAGTGAGTCACCGGACTCTGAGTCAACAGCGGTGTCATTGTCAGGGATGGACTTCAGAGAGAGACCGGCGCACACTCGGACCTGCAGACCTGGCATCTCTCAGGGCTCGCTGCAGAACCGAGCGTGGGAGGGTTGTTTGCGTCTGATAAGGATTGGGTTCACCGAGCAGTGGGACACGAGCACCGTGCCAAACCAAACACATAAAAGTATTTCACTCGTGGCTCTGATGGGGAGTTGGCTCTGGAAAACGAGTTCATTTTGTACACTAATTAACAGATGTATAATGGAGCAGGATGAGTGTCACGCACCCGTGTCCTTGCTAACGGTATCATCGGTTTAATGTTTGACCTCCTACGGATATGGAAAAAGATTTGAACGCATTAAAAAGCCGTCGCCAGCAAAAACTGCTTTATTTCTATGTCCGCACCTAAAAACATCTGGGTTCCTTGCTGTATTTAATTCTCCAGTTTTACTTTGAAACAGAGAGCGAGGATTAAACTACAACACTATAATACTTTAATACCATCACAAGTGACAATCTGTTTCTGCTTCCCTTCTTCATACTCTCTTTCAATACGCATCAAACATCGCATCTCTCCGACTGACAGGGGAAATGTTTATAATTCCATGTGAGGACAGTTTCCAATTTGGTAACTGGCAAGAGCTCTGACAGAATACAAACTGCCGTAGCCTACTGTAGCTCGGCCAGTGTGTCCATACACTGTGGGCCTCTGTAGCTTTACCATTAGCGGGCGTCTCCATAGGAACAAAAGGGAACCAAAGATGGAGCACTTTGATACGCAGTGGCGGTTTTCTTTGTTTGCTCTTTATCTAAATAAAGGTTACACCGTCCTTATTATTATGGTAAGCTCTCAAAGGAGCGATACTTATGGAGATCATTATTTCTTTAACATCAAACTTGTCTTTGCAGGTCCTTTTACATGCATTGTGCATGTTTGTGTCTTTCTGTGTGTGTTTGTGCCTGTGGAAGTTTTTCGACTAGGATGAAGGCAAATGGAGCCTCAGCTGAGTAAACAGGTCTTTAATATGCTCAGTGGCTCCAGCAGCCTCCCAGGCAAACACACACACACACACACACACACACACACACATGCTGGCATGTAGACATAAAGCACGCCAGGATGGCACCGGCTTCGGTCTCTGTGGGATAGAACAGGAGATAGAGACAACACAAGTACGGTTTCAATTAGAGGACAAAGACAACAGTGCTGCTCTTTTACCTCACTCTGTGTGTCTCGCTGTGTTTGTAAAAATGGAATCAACAAACAGGCCGATCTGTTCCAGGACACTCGTCAACAGGCTCCAGTGTGGCCGTGTAATAAAACAGGTCATTTCCATGTTTTATGAGGGGAAATCCCTAAAGATGTGAAACCATTACAGTCACAGTGTGGCGCACTATGTGTAAACCTGTAAATTAAAATGTCAAGCAACAACAGGCGCCCTATGCAGGTGGATTATTTATGATTAATGAAGTTACAAAATCTTTGAGATTTACTCTTGACTGTATTATAAATTGTAAAATATTTACATTAAGTTTTTGAGTAGTTTAAAAAAAAGTGACTTTACATTTTTCTATTTGATGAATGATGAAGGAGTGTCCAAGTAATTTTTCCTCCTTGTAAAGTCTTAGAGGGAACATTCATATAAGGCCTGTTTGGATGCCATTAATCTTTCTGAAATATATTCCACCCAAGACCCAATTATACAACCTAAAGGTCTAAAGATTAAATCATTGTTTATTATTTTTACATAAATCTATTAATATATGGGTGTTTGAATCATTAGATGATGATGTTTGAATGCGTAGCAGGAGTGGACTAAAATCTCAGTGGTGATAGTGGTAAATATATGGAGTCCATTACCTGGGAAATATTAATTAATATTAAGATAAAGGAAGGAAGACCAGCTGAGACACAATAATTACCTGTAGCTGAAATTAGATCAGCCCATGTTATGAGCTTGCAGGTTTTTGTTCTTGTAATGACTTTTCTCCATCACTGGGGCTGTGGTCTGCCGGCGGGTTCCTTTGCCATGCAGAACTCTGTAGAACTGTATCCTGAAATAAAATACAAGGTGTCTGATAAAATAGGTAAATCATGAGACAACCAATTAGGGTTCTGGATTGGTAATTGGAGCTTTAATTATTTTCGGGTAATAGGAGGGTGAGGGGAAAAAATCACATATACTTGCTGCAGGCAGGATTAAAATCACTGACCAGCGCATGTAAAATTAAAATATCCAGTCTCCCCTAGAGAAATAAGTCCAGCATGAAAGGGATTCACTCTTTTTACCAGTATATAACATATGATGGGATTTGGAGGGTGGAGTTGTGTATTTATTCCCAGTGGAAGGTCTTTGGCACGTGTCTCCAAACAGCTGGATACCAGCATGTATCTAAAAAAAAAAGAAGAAAATACTGCGATAGACCTACAGTACACACCCAACCCTCCATATTTAGCATATGTGCTCACTCACTTCGTACCAAACTTTTCATCTACAAAAGTGTCGTTATGAACTGTATCGGATTAGTATCCGTCTGTTACGAGTCTGTGCAGAATCCCGGGGAAAACCGACAATAGCTGCTCCTCCATCAGAGAGCCAGGGGACAAAACGTGGAGAGCTGTGTCTCCAAACGAAAAACCATTCTGCCATAGTCGATGAAGACATGATTCAATACCATAGTCAGTGTTATCTCCCACTTGCCCACCAGCTCAGTATGTGGCCCAGGTCTTTCCCTCTTCCACCTCATTTGCCGTGGACCCATGTGCCCTCTCCTGTGCCTTATCACAGCCACTTTGGTCTCGCAGTCCATCTGTATTCTGCCCCCAATGTCCCAGTTGACCTCCACGGCACAGCCTGTGCAGCATTCAGCAGAAAGCCTTCCCTTTCTTGACTCAATCCTTTTGTGGTTTGCGCGTTTCCGTGTGCACGTGTGTGTGATGGTGTGTTGGTCGAGATGTGTGGGGGTCATTCTGTTTGAGAGAGCTGTTAAAGCTTGTGTGACAGCAGAGCCTTTGTTATGCTGACCGTCCGGTTTCAGTGATTTCTCACCTCTGCGACTCAGCAGAATGAAAAGACAGCAGGCGATGCTTCCTGTCTCCATTACTTCCCTTGATATATAAGTGGGTACATCTGGTTATTTATGAGAACGCACATGTGAAGCGGGGTTGTGGAGAGAAATAGCAGTAGTTTCTTTTTTAAATCTTCTTGGTTTAAGAGTACAATGCTGATAAGGATTATACAGAATCCCATTTTGCATTAAGAAATATGCAGCTGGTTACTCATTATGAATCAGTGCTTCTTATTCACCGACATGAAATAACAGAAACTGAACCCCATCCTGGTTTGCTGCTGCACAATTATAAAAGTATTCATGACTTTTTCAGTGTTTTTGCTGTTTGTTTGTCCCCTGCACAAATGCAACAAGAGCAGATGGCCCTCGTTTATAGTCTAACATAGAAACCAGCTCAGATCCAAGAGCAGAAGTCATCTTATTACAAGGTTCATGTGTGATTCATTTAACATTAGCATAATCGTAATCACAGTGTAAGAATGGTCATTGATGCATTTGGACGATGACAACATGTCATGAAAACCTCAATTGTTCGTCGCAAAAATAAAATGTTCATCTGTTTTGAGTAGTCTTCGAATGGCCAACCTGCCAGTCAGTGAAGTTAGGAGTATTACAGTATTACAGTATATAGGAGTAGGAGTACTGTATGCCCAGCTTCCTGTGGAGCTGTGCTGTACTTTGCCGTTTCTTTTCTCCCGCTCTCTCTGCAACATTTTCCAGTGCAACTATTCCATCTGCTCCAAACCACTTTGGCGAGGTCCAGACTGCAGTGTTGCCGCTGTTGCTGTGGTTATGGGTAAAAGAAACTCTTTTAAAGACAAATTTAGCCTATATCCGCTCTCCACAACCCCCTAACCTAGCCACAGGGTGGACATTTTGCCAATATGATCTTTGATTGATGTAGGATAAGATGATGAATGTCAGTCCCACCATTTGGAAGGCCGTGACCCTGCTAAGCCCCAAAATGTGCCGTTTGGAGAGCGGGAAAAAGCTGTTAATAGATTCCCCCTTCTGGGTGACAAGAGTCGGATTAGACTCCAGCTCCTTTGATCAGGACCAAGTGAGGTAAGACCAGATCAGACCGTCAGAAATAAATGTGGGGAAACTTCTGTTGACGACGGCTGGCCCAGTTCACACGTACACAGAGGAGCAGAAGCAGATAAGATCCGCTCTCAGGCTTAGTCATTTTGTGTCGACACTCGCAACCAAGAGATAAAACTCTCTTAATGTTTGTGAATTGGCACAGCTCCGGTGGTGGAACATGGACGGCTGCGTTCCTGACAGACAGTTTAAAGAGGAGCTTTGCAATGCCTCTCTTTAAAGTGTGTCCAATAAAGTTTCCATCTCTGTTACAGCCGTCTTCTCGCGGCAAACGCATCAAGTTGACAACCCAGAAGAATCTGCTTACATTCCCATCACTCCTCATCCCCTCTGCTTGAGTGAATGACTCTGCACACGTGTGGATACGTGTTGGATGATTGTATACTTTGTTTTCTGTATGTGTGTGTGTGTGTATACAGTGCGCCTTTCCTGTTTGAAATGGAGGAAGAACCCGCCGCGAGTGAACTTGGCTCTTCCATCCTTTCCACAGCCCTTCTACATGTGCAATTACATTCCTCCTCTAATAGAGAACAGAGCTCTGCCCCAATCCAGTCTCAATAAAGAGCTACTGTTCCCTCGCCGTGTCTACTTGCGTGTGTGTGTGTGTGGCCACACTGCCTCTTATCCCTGAGTATTTCCACTCGTCTTGTCTTCCACCCTGATTCCATATAGGGAGCTGATTACAGATTGATAGGGCTCATGTTTCCCTCTAATGAGTCATGGACCGGCCTGAGGTCCTGTTTTGAGAGGATGATAGAGATGGGACCGAGAACAATAAGCATGTTGTTGCTGTGTGAGTAAGTGGGTCGCTCCATGCTGCAAGGGTTTGGTCATTTAGATGCTCGAACCTAAACATGTAGTGGAACAGTCTGTGGTTCAATAAGTGATATATGTTATAAGAGCAATGTTGCCATGTTTCCTCTTGGTCCCCAGAGGATGAAATTCATTCATGTGTTCACATTAGCATTCAGTTACAGAACTGCTAGTATGACTTTAGTCTTGTATTGGCAATATTTTCATGAAAGCGCCACCGTAAATAATTATTGTACTGCTTTTATATCTCATGTCACTGTCGCTCTTGATTCATCAAAGTGATAAAATGACACAGGAGAGCAGTAGTTATTAAATAAGTCAAAGCAATTATAGGAGTGTGGCAACACGTGTCTCGAGTTAAACATTGCCTTTGGTTGGTTAAATTAGGTTAATTGAGAGAACTTGGAACAATTTACTCGTTCGCTTGATCTCATCATAGTTTGTTCGGGAGTCATAGTCATTTTCCCTAAGCCCCAACTTGTTCCTGTCACTCATTTGCTCATCTCCACCTTGACTTTCAAGTCAGCAGTGTCGTGTCGTGCTACCCATCGCTGCAGGAGGGCGCCGTATGTAAGGAAGTTCTTTCAATCAGCTCGTTTGTTTTTCATCAGACAGAAGGTCTTGGTTCTTCGGATGCCACTCATTTTGGACCAACAGTAAATGCTTTATTCACAACGCCTACCAGTACCTGAAACTGTAGGCTACATCTCTAGAACAAAGCGTTCAGTCATGACTCAGTCAAATAATCATTATGGCTCCTTAAGTACCTGTGTGGAGAGGTGGAACTGGCAGTCAGAGTTGAGGAATGTGCTTCAATAAAGCTGCCTTTGAATGTGTGCTCGGGAAATGTCATAACAGCAGGAGAAAATAAGACATGGATAGACAGGACAGATTAGTTCTGCAGCTGCCAGTGGCACGCAGCCATCAATACACCTGACGGTCCAGCAGAGGGGTCTTTCCCACTCCGAGGGAAATGGACCGTAGCCCAGTGTGACTCTGAAGTCTCATGAGAGAGCGTTGGTGTATACTGTTGTTTATTACCAAATGTAACTTCAGATCCAGTGCAATAGTCGGAGTTTTATATTATGTACTGAAAAGATTGCGTAATAAACTTCTTTTTTTTTTTTATTAATCCTTATCTTGTTATAAATATCTGTGTAGCCAAAGCATAAAGCAGTTTGTTCCTTTAGGGCTCTGTTGTCATCCAGAGGCTATTAAACGCACATAAAACAGTTGTACTGTTGCACTGGGTCGTATATTTTTTCATTGCGATGAACACTGCCAGCGTTTGTTCTCAAACCGGTCTGTGAGTGGATTTTCAACGTCTGAGTTGGTTCGCTCTGCGCCGGGCTTATCTTTTCTCTTTTATGTCTTTTAACACTTGTTTTACACAAGTTTGGAGTTCGAGGCACACGGGGATACACCGTAATAAAAAAAACCCCGCTGAATAAAAGAGAAACACTGACTTGTGCAATTTGAATTGGTGCTAAATGAAAGACACGATTGCTTCGCGTCATGCTTTTTAATTCTCATTGAATAATACTGTGTCCTCAGATGGACGTTAGCAGTAAGGCTCTAAAGGGTCAACAGTGTGTAGTGTCAAGCTCAAACAAACTGGCCCTTTATCTCTTCATCTCAACTCTCTTCTCACTGTCTGAGTGACAGACTGTGGACAGCAGAAGGCTGTCAGGCTGACAGACCAGCATCACAGCCCCCCACCCCGTCCCCCCACTCCCACCACCACACTCCTAACACACTGCCAGGCCAGCACCCCCTTCAATTACAGAACAAACAAGACCAGAACATCTCACCAGACGGGCATCAGACCCCTGTCAGCTGACGTACAGGTCTAGGCACACACACCCACACACACACACACACAAGCATGTGCACAGACACAGAAACACAAACATTTCACGACTGCGGCGGCATTAAAATGAGGCCCAACTTTGCCTAAATGTAGTCCCTGTATTGATTCAGTCAGTCAAAAATAATTGCCGTAGCTCTGTGTAGATTCATTGCAATCCTCCGTGTTGCAGACCCACAAAGACACAATTATGCACACGCGCCCGCAGACACACACAAACACGCAAACCATTTCTGAATATGGTTTGAAAAATACACAGAGAGAAGGAGAGACACATCTCATGAATATTGAACAAGTTATGTTGGTTCCAATTGAATGCATGCCTCTCCGTGTAGCCTACTGTGTGTCATTGTTGAATAATTGATCTTCATTCCTGCATTCTCTCCATTTGTCATAATGAACAATAGAACTTGTGCGCCTCTCAGGGAAGAAACACACTTTTCACGGCTGCTGCCAGACAATTCGAGCAGACGTGGCTGAAGTGCTGCGGCACATCTTATTTGTCACGGGGTTAAAGTGTATTCGAATTTGTAGATTTTTCAATTTTTCATTTTTCTTTCTGTTGGCAGGTATGAGATCAAGTATGACAAGGACGACTATGTGCTGAGAGTGAAGAAGGCTTCTGTTAACGACGAGGGCGTGTTCACCTGCGTGGCAGAAAACCGTGTGGGGAAGCTGGAGGCGACTGCCACGCTCACAGTCAGAGGTACACAACAGCTTTTTCTATTTCTGTTTTTTTTTTACATTCACAGGCACATAACAACACTGCAACGGATCACTGAGGTTACCAATATGAGATTTTGATTGGCAGTTTACTTCATAGGGTCTGCAAATACAAAATGCTGACTCCCACAGCCAAGAGGGATGAAGACAGTCTATGAATCTGTTTAATTATTTACATTTCCAAGTGCAGTGTCGGCACACTCGGTGACCCCCCACCACCCCCTTCGCGGTGGTCTGCTAGCCGCGCTACCCTGCATGCTGTAACCACCAAGTCAGCAAAGCCATTTCACAGATTACTGGTGCACACCGCCAGTCCCACACCTGGGGTTTGCGAGGTTAATAAAAACATTCTAGCCATAATTTTCCCCCTTTTCACCAATGCTCTTCCCATTAAACCCAAGTGTTCAAGGTCCCGGTGGAGAGGTTTAGAGTAGCACGGGGGGTCAGAGGATGATAAAACCAAGCCTGGGTTGATTTCCCTTTTTTTAATCTTTCTTTTTTTTTAATCTTTGTGTTTTACTGGACACACACACACACACACTCCACAGTAGCACAGAGACACATTGGGAAACAAGTGTTTCAGTGGGGGTTTCAGAATCCCCAGTTCTGGGAACGTAACCCACATGTTTTCTTTACTCAGTCTTGGAAATGTTTCCTTGCTTCCTCTTGCTCTCGTTCTTTTGCCCTTTACATCAGCACTATTGATAAACACATCCACGCCTCGCTACTACAAACACACACCACCCCTAGAAGTTTAGATTTCATTAATGCAAGCGGAGAAGATCCAGTAGTCTGTTTGTCTCTAAAGCGCCAAGTGGCTGCATCCACAACAATTTGATCACAATTGATTTGATATTGACCACCAGTGGGCGCTTGTACCAGAACCCCTTCATCATTCAGAGGCTTCAAGGTAATCAAAAAAAAAAAAGAAAGTAAGAAAGAAAGTGAAAACTGTCCAATTGGCAGTAGACAAAAGCTACTGAATCCTCTCTGTCATTTTTCCCAGTGCCAGAAATGTGTTTGCCCCAACACAACATGTCATTCATTCTGACTTTGGTTTCTTTTTTGTCTTATTTTACTTTGTTTGTTCTGTTCTTCCTGTCCTGTTTTATGTGTTTGTGTGTCTTCGTCTTAATTTGTTCCTTTTCTGTATCCACCCCACCATTGTTGTGTCTCCAGCTCGCCCTGTCGGTAAGTACCCATCCTTCTGATTTGATCCCATTCTGCATGCCTGTGCATCCATACACAGCGTTGCACCTGACTGCTCGACAATGAGTCACCATTGCTTTAACGTTGCTCTACTTAGTGAAAACAGGTGATCCATCACATTGTCTATCCATAAAAATATTGTTTACAGGTTGCCTTTTTTGAGATTTGAATTTCTATCTAAATTACTAACAAAACATCCCTGTTACCATACAGCACTATATTTTAACTTTGTAGTCATAGTTTTTCTGTAAATTCTAGTACCCCTGGTATAAATGATGATTTGCCACAGTGTAGATTTATCAAACATAATGAGTCCATTGTTCTGTTTTCTAAAAGATAGTTTGATTTTAGACAATGTCCTTTACAATGAGTGAGTGGGTCTGGCAGTCTCAGACATTGTCATCTCATATGGTCGGGGACGTGTTTAACTTGCAAGTCTTGAGGCCATCTGTGGATTTTTTGGAACCCAAAGCTGAGATCTGTTTGTTTTGGACGAGCTTCTGTCCTTCTGAGCCCCACTACACCGAGCAGAGAATCTCATTTCATTTCCCTATAGATAGGGAAAAGGTCAAGGCAGAAACCGAATCTGACACACTTTAGATATTAAATTGTCAGAGGGGGTGTTTGACACATGGGAAAAGGACAATGGTGCAATTTTTCAAGAGCAGAAACAAAAGTATTGCTGGAACAAGAAGCGTACGGCAGGACAAAGGGGGAAGAAGAAGAGAATGGCAGAAGTGTCTGACAGGCTTGGCTGACAGAAAAACCCAGACACTGCCTCAGTGGCATGACTTAAGTTGCCAGTACAGCAGCAGCTATTCTATGCTTGTCAAACTTTCAGCTTGGAAGATGGAGGAAATTACACATTCACACTGCCTGCGGGAAGAGACAGTAATTGCTGTCGACTTTTGAATAAAATATGATTGAACGTGGGATTTTACAGGAGGAAGAAATGCCTCTGAGTTTGGGTGCGTTGAATGGATGTCTTTCTCCCTGTCCATCCCGTCTTTTCACCCCGACTGCTGTTTTATGCTGAGCCCTCTCCAAACCAGGCAGACGTGACTTGCCATGAATTAAATATGGGCGCCTGATCATGTGTTTCCCTAGGAGGGGACAGGAAGGAGCCTCTCACATGTCGTTAGGGGTCTCTGAATCAAACCAGGCCCAATGTGAATTAGCCCTGAGCCAAGCTGTGAAACTGTCACACACTGACTTCCTCTGGGTTCGTCCAAGGTTTTGATCTACGCCTGAATGTGGGCCTGTTCCTTATGAAGAATTTCCCCAACGTGTTTTGATATTCTTTGAATGTAAAAAGGTAGAAAAAGAAAGAGACTGAAAGTATTGCTGCAGGTCCAGAATAAGATGAAGGTTAAATTACCACCAAGGAAGCAAAAACATCAATTTAAAAAATGTGGGGAATAATAATTTCTTGGTGGTATCCATGCAGAAATAGCTGCCTGACCAAGGCTTAACTGAAACAGTGACATTGATGTTCTGAGCAGTTATCTTTGGGTTAACCTGGAAATGTCAGGTCCAGGTCAAAGGTTACAATAAAGATGGTTCACAAATATATTTTGTTATTGTTTTTTTATGAGGTTTGGTCAAATTTTAAAACCCAAAAGTTGTTTTTGACATCTAGCTGTAAGAAAAACCTGCATACCAGCCAAAGCCAGTTATAAACCTCCAAAACATTCACAGGATTTAACTCTGCTTGTGTTAGAAATTTAGAAGTGAAAGAAAAAATGAAAAAATACTAATGAAGATAGTGTGAGAAAGGACAGTTCTGGGCAGCTTAGTGTTTTGGACCCACTGTGTAAGGTGTTACACCTTTTTTTCAGTCAGTAGTTAGTAGTGTAGTGTGTGGGATTGAACAGAGCAGAGAGGAGGGAACTGAGTTCCTGCCAGAGCATGATTTAGGAGCTCTGTATCAAGCCCAGCATTGTGAGAGCCACAAGATATCCAAGCTGCAGAAGGCCAACTGGGAAGGCAGTAAATCTGTAGCCATCTGTACCAGTCCCAACTGTGTGTATCTTTGACAAATACACCCCCCCTTCCCAAACAGGAATTACATGGAGAAACTAGCCAAATGGGAAGAGTTTGGCCTTACTGGAACCAGCTGGCTTGTCAGCGAAAGGACTTACAAAGAAATCTAAGGAAACAAAGAGATGCGGCACGTTTCATTGCAACACTTCAGACTTTTGTCATAGAATATTACAATATCTGAAATTGTTTTGATGCTTTTTGTGTGAAAATTGACTTTTTTTTCTACACTCACTGTATAAGTCCAGTGTGTTGACTCATTATCTCCACATTTCCTTGTATATGTCAATGATGTCTTATCTTGGTAAACATGGCTTCTGTCAACACCCCCCACCAGTAACAGTCAGAATAAACATGTAGAGATCTTGGGTCATGCAATAGATGACCTCCTTAGGTCAAAGATGTAATGAAAAAAAAATTACAATATTTGCACTTGGGAATTGTGTCGCTGTTGAATTCTAGACATTGTGCTTGTGTGAATTGTCCTGTAAAATGTAAAAACAAGCATGATCAGTGTCGCTTGGAGAAGTAGACTTTATCATTGAAGTGCGTCAGTCAAGTTCAGTCCAGTCTGCGAGCCTCTTCTTGTTGGTGAAGTGTCGGCTTGATCACTTATAGTTGTTTCTTATAATACAGCATTGTTTATATGAGATTCATCATGATCCAGAGAAAATATTAAATGTAGTAAGTCATGATTACTCTGAATAGTCTACAGCTATTCATAGTAATGGATGTTGTCAGGGCATGGGTGTGCCTCTGTGTTGTCTGAGATCTTGGTTGGCATTGTGACCAAGGCGCTTCCTCATGTGAATGCAAATGTGGCTGTCATTCATTCAGCCTCAGCCTCACCTGGATGAATGGCCTACCTGGTTGCCGTGGAGATGATGATCGTTGGCGTTCTCCCTCTGTTCAGAGCCATTAGAGAGCAACAGATGGGTCAAACGCTGCATGGGCGCTCTGTACAGCACTCCCATTTTGATTTGACCATATGGCGTAGTGCTTGTTTTGCTTGAAATCCCCAAGCGCCGATAATCTTCAGCCCTGATGTTTGACCTAACAATGTATCACTTGTGTACTGACAGTGATGTTTTTCCCCCTTTGACTTTAGCCGCACCCCAGTTTGTCATCCGTCCAAGGGACCAAATTGTGGCTCAGGGCCGCACTGCCACTTTCCCATGTGAAACCAAAGGAAACCCTCAGCCTGCTGTCTTCTGGCAGAAGGAGGGAAGTCAGGTAAGGGACCTCACACACATGTAGATTTGTTTTCATTGTGTTGTTTTTTTTTTTCTTTTTTGTGGAAATACGTTGCCAGCTTTCATTCTTTGTTGGTGTCTAGTGCTATCAACACCTTGCAATTTGTTTGGATTCCCTTGGCTGTATGCACAACAACTTTTGGGTTCTTGTGATTTCCCTAGCCTACACACACACACACACACACATACACACAGTACTTCAAACTACACAATCAGTCATCAGTATCTTTACCACAGACACACAGTTGCACCTTTGTTCTCAGGAACCGTCAAACAACGGCGTGCCTGGCAAAGTGCTAATCGGTTTCCCGTGACCCTGCACTGATAAGAACGATCCTATCCCTCATTCAAGCAGATAACCCATTCAAATACCTGGGTGTCCTCACACTGCTTCAACAACAGTGCCAATTAGGGGCCTGTTGAGGCTCGTAGATAAGCCAGAGATATGATTCAGCTCTGGCTGAGGTTCAAACACACACGCAAACACACACACACACACTGTGAACAGAAGCGGGACACATGGTTACACGTTCACACAAACCTTAAGTGGGACACCCGCCCACTTTGCCCCTCACCAACGTGTGACCTACAGCGGATGACTCGCCACTGAGTAATGTTATGAACTTTTTTCAGGTTCATGTCTCACACTGTCATTAGAGATGATGCTTTTGGAATGAATGCACCAAGAACACTTTGATACAAGCAGTTGCACGTCCTCTTCTTCTCCGCACTCGTGTCAGTCCTTGTGTTTATCGATGCCCTCTCTGCCTCACCCACGCCGACGTGTGAAGGTACGAAGGCATTTGTTGGGAGAACAAATGAAAGCTAATTAAGTGCAGTGATTAAATGACGGAACAGCTCTTTTCTCACCCTTGAGGATAATGGACTGTAAAGCTCATGTGCTGGAGATGTGAGAGCCTAATTAAAAAAACAACGCAATTTGGAGCGTTACAATGATTATGTCTCATTAAATCCAGCTAATGTATTTGCTTATTTATTATCATTGGGAGAATCATAAAAGAAAAGGGAATAGAAAAGAAAGATCTTGGATAGGGTGATAGAATGGGTGTTTAATAAAAGGAAAGGTGATGTTAGTCGGTGTCTCTGTCCTCTGATCCTGCATATTTACTCTGAAATAGCTGCAATTCATTATCTCCTCTTCTCTGGGCGAGGCGATTTTATTTGCAGGGTACGTTTCATAAATAAAGGCATTTTAAAAAATGAAAGCGGTATAAAAACATTAAAATGCAAATTGAGGTTATGTAAGGCTTTTTAAAGAACATTATAAAGTTAGGTATTAGGATAATATCCAGTCGAAGTTTCATCTCGTATGGGCTGGTCTCGGTGGGTAAACGCAGCCCAAAACCACTGTGGGACTGAAGCAGAGAGGAAAGTAGTCATCAAGCCAACAAGAGCAAAAGTAGCCTCCATAGCACAGTGGAGCCTCTGGCTTGGCCCAAGAAGAAGTATGAAACAAACTCATCAAACTGTGGACAGGTTGTGCTGTGTGTTTCTGAGGTTGGTTAACCAAGTGAGAGATGCAGTTGTTGTTACTATAGCCGTAAGAGTCAGATCTGTGCGTATGTGAGTGTGCACAATATATGTGTGAGTTTGGCAGTGTGCGTTTTGTCATGCTTCCAGGTTGTACCGGTTCCATGTTCTCGCTAATTGGCTGTTTGTTCTTGTTCCTGCAGAATTTGCTCTTTCCCAACCAACCTCAGCAGCCCAACAGTCGCTTCTCAGTGTCACCCAGCGGAGACCTCACCATCTCATCTGTGCAGCGAACAGATGCCGGTTACTATATCTGCCAGGCCCTGACCGTAGCAGGCAGTATCCTCGCCAAGGCTCAACTGGAGGTCACAGATGGTGAGAGAAAACGGACGCATACATTCTTCAGCTCCAGAGCACTACAGTACTACAGCACTACAGCACTACAGTACTACAGCACTACAGCACTACAGTACTACAGCACTACAGCACTACAGCACTACAGAACCACAGCACTACAGCACTACAGTACTACAGTACTACAGCACTACAGCACTACAGTACTACAGCACTACAGTACTACAGTACTACAGCACTACAACACTACAGTACTACAGTACTACAGCACTACAGCACTACAGAACCACAGCACTACAGTACTACAGTACTACAGCACTACAGTACTACAGCACTACAGCACTACAGTACTACAGCACACGACATAGAGGTCACTGTGAATACTGGGAAGCTGGTGCATATGTTGATATATGTTGATATATATATATATACTTTCCCGCACATTTAGACATCTACTACTCAATAAATTAAATATTGACATTAACCTTTTATTAATGTCAGTATGTCTCCTTTTATTTCCCCTTGGTTTAAATGTAACATCCTTTTTTCCTTTTTGCGTTTACATTGGCCTTGTATGCAGTGGGTATACAAGTACGTGTACATTTTATTTCTATGGACGAGAAGAACTTAGCTTTGGTCTAGGAAATTACGCCCATGCCCTTCAGTTGCTGTCTTTTTGGGCTACACTCTTTGTTTAATTTTTTTTTTTTTTTTTTTACCTCAGACAATTTAATTAAAAAATCCAACTTTTTCTTTTGGAGAGGAAACAAAGCGTTGCCCTTGAGTTTCTTCAAGTTTAATGATGAGCGCTTGGATGCGTGGGCGAGGTGCAAGTACTGTATATGTGTGTGTATGTGTATGTGTGTGCTGTCAGCAACAGTAGGAGATGGAGAGGAGGAGGAGGGGGGCTGTGATTGAGTTAGCGAGTGACAACGGTTTTCTGTGAAATGAATTGTGAGTTCCTGCGAGGTGTGGGTGTTGCAGATCAACAGCCATCCATATGTCAGCTGAAGTACCTGCAAGCAGGAAGATTAAAAAGAGCCACAAAGGCACTGTTTTCAATGTTTGATCACATACAAGAACAAAACTGGTACGTCCTTCAAAAGCAACATCGCGTTTTATCAACGTATACTAAGACTCATCCACTGTAGATCCTGTCTTTAATGTCAGAATCATTCATTGTACGTACTTGGATTCAAATATTTAAATGTATACCACAACACGACTTAGCGAGACCTGTGTTGATGAGGTAAAAAAAAAAAAAAAAACATGGCGAGGAAAGAGTACATCAGGGCCAGGGTTAGGTCATGGCCACACCTGCTGCAGTCTTTATGTGATTTACGACCCGGCGCCCTGACAACAGTCTGTGGAGTTCAAGGAGATCTGTAATGAGAAATTCCTGATCCACAGACCTAAAGCTTCAGCCTCCTCCTGCCTCCTCCCTCTGTCACTCCTACGTGCCTTCCACACATACATCACACATGTCAAGGGTCAAAGAACGCATTTGTCAAAATGAGCTTATTGTGCTCTCTGAATAAGAAACGCATCAGAGTCGTTCCTTTTTTATATAGTCAATTGAATTATCCCTTGTTTTTTGTTCGAGCTCATGTCAAGCCACATTGTGAAATGGTTTGTCAGTGAGCTGAGATAAACTCCAGTCTAGTGAGTTCATGGCTAATAAGCAGCTGCTTTGATTCTTCTCGTCTTCATTGAAATTGATATGCTAGATAATAGGTCCGATTTCTGGGAAGCGTTTCTCTTTCTTATCTTGGCCCGACCCAAAGCAAGAGGTGACGATCGCCACAGGATAAGTGCATCACGCCAGATCACTTCCTCTTGTCAGATGTAGCTGCTGGAGAGGTAAAGGGGTGGAAGCGGGGGTATAGTAATGTGTTGAAAGGTTACTGAGGTAGACTGGGTAATTAGCCCCTGCAGGTCTGACATCATTAATCCATACCTTCTAATTAATGTGGGTTCTGTGATGCCAGGGGGACTCCACATTATTCAACACTAAATATATAAACTGCCTGTGTGCACGAGTGCCAGCTCTCTCTGCAATCACCTCTGACATAGCCACTATTTCATAGAAGGAACCCACAGGCTTTTTTTTGGAACATTATAACAAATGCATTTGCTGATGTAAATGAAATTCATTTTTCCATGTGTATCCATCCAACTAGAACTGAACTAGAACAAAATCCAAGATATAAACTGACCTCAGATTGTTTTTTTTAAAAGTAAAGATTTAGATTTTTTTTCTGTTGAAACCATATAGGGATATTGTAAGGGGGTTTTCATGCACACATAGTTGTTGCAATTGACCTTTATTGTGCCTCACACTCCACATAATGAAGTATTTATCTGAACCACACTGAGTCAATAGGCAGGAGTCCCACCGCCACACTGTACCACAGAGTCTAGAGCAGTGTATAAAAATAAGGCGACCCAGGCAGTAACTGGAAACTGCTTAGCATCCGTCCGCCACATCAATGAGACGAGAAAACACTGCTCAGCTGTTCTTTCCCTGCTTCCTGGAAATACAGGATACGGTCATTGTTCTGGGGTGCAATTACAAGACCTGCAGAGAAAATAGTCGACTTTATGATCGATCGCCACATCCACCCCCCTGCACGTTTTATGATCTGTGCTGTCACATGCGAGCCGCGGAACGATGCGCACGTGTTCACGTTTTTCGTTTTTCCTTTGTTCCCCAGTGCTAACAGACAGACCCCCTCCCATTATTCGCCAAGGCCCGTCCAATCAGACGCTTGGGGTGGACAGCGTGGCACTGTTGAAGTGCCAGGCGTCAGGAGACCCCATCCCCTCCGTCAGCTGGCTGAAGGATGGGGTCAGTCTGTTGGGGAAGGACCCCCGCATGTCTCTGCAGGAGCTGGGCAGCCTGCAGATCAAAAACATTAAGGTAATGGATCATTGCTCTGTTGGTTCTTCTTTGCTTTAGGTCTCTCTTTTATTGGAATTGTGTAACAGTATTACTGTGTGAGATGTTTATACAGTAATTGGCATTTGTGTGATCATGCGACACTGCTGGAAACAACATTCCTAGAATTTGGTCAGCCATGGTTCACGTGTCACATTGATGAGCATCAGGTGTCATAATGACTTAAAAGAGATGAATTGGCCGCATTGATTTTTTTTTTTTTATTATTGTTTGACAGTATCACTTTAGTGGCTCAGCAGCTCCAACACGCCTCGGCGGTGTAGGGTTGGACGGACTCCAGCTGTAGGATAAAAACATGTACGCACTTAGTGCTGTGTACACATGTGTGTGTACACATACACGCTTAGACTAGATTAAATTTAAAAGGCTCACATCTTCTTTTCTGCACTCCGAGGCCTCTGTGGAATTTCAATTACGCTTGATGAAGCTGCCGACCACTGACATGTTATTTAATAAATGGAAGGAAGGCACAGGGACAAAAACCAACAAACAACCAAAGTTCCTAAGAGGGATGGAGAGTCGAGCCAGCTGTCATCGGTCCAGGGGGTTTCAGCAGCCCACCCTAAATTAATTAGCCTGGCTTTGTTGTGGTCGGCAGGACAGTGGAGAAACGAGGGGCGGGTGGGGGGTGGAAACATGATGGAAGGATAGTGAATGGAAAATGGAATTCATTAGGAAATTAGTGTCAGCACTTTAAAGCACTCACATATGACACAGTTTGGTCAGCACAAGGCTTGTCGGTGACGTCTCCTCATCACTTTTAAGTGTTTCAGAAAAACGATTGCATCCATTCAGTTATTGATCCTGGGCTCACAAAGCGTAAGATGAAAATGTCCTCTCACTGAAAAGCGTAATTACTTGAGTGATCATGCGGTTTGCGTGCCTTTTTATTTGTTTTTATTAATGGGCTGTATTTGCACGTATGCTTCTGTCAATCAGCTGTCGGATTCCGGGATCTACACATGTGTGGCTACCAGTTCCAGTGGTGAAACATCATGGAGCGCTTTCTTGGAAGTCAAAGGTAGGAGATTGTGCAATAAGTCCATGTTTTGTACGTAAAAATTGTTTTCATTTGGATTTTTCATTGTTTTCTGTGTGCTTTCCATCCATTCAGAAGCAGGTGGAGTGATGGTCATGAAGAACCATGATGAGAATGAGCTTCCAGGCCCACCATCTAAACCTCAGGTCACTGATGTCACCAAGAACAGTGTGTCCTTATCTTGGCAGCCTGGGATAGTTGGAGCCTTCCCCGTTTCCTCCTTTGTCATCGAAGCCTTCAGGTTTGTTATAACGTCCAGCGATCACTCGCTGTTATGGATCATGGCTATGAATAGAACATTCCTCCATTCTTCTTCTTTGTACTGATTATTGTTTTACGTGCGCCACACTGTCCAACCTAAATATAAAACAACTTTCCTCTCTTCGTTTACAGTCAGTCAGTGAGCAACAGCTGGCAAACCGTGGCAGATCATGTCAAAACCACCCAGTTTACTGTTAAAGGCCTCCGTCCCAACACCATCTACCTGTTCATGGTCCGAGCAGTCAACAGCCAGGGCCTCAGTGATCCGAGCCCCATGTCCGAGCCTGTCAGAACACAAGGTATCTTGTGTTTACCTGTATAGTTACTTCATAACCTGTTATAATAACTTTTAACTGTTGATGAGGAGTTTTCTCTTTTGTTTTCACTGAGTATAATTTTTGTTTATGCTGATAAGATAAGGTCACTGTGCAACCCCCCCCCCACCCCCCCCCCCTCAAGTGTGCCCCTCTCAACAATCTGTGAATAGCTCCACTGAAACACGGCACAATCTTGCAGAGGTCAAATTCTCCATCTCAGGCCAGCTCATTAAGGCAACACTTTAGCAATTATGTAAAATAACCTTGTCTACCTCTGGAAGGCCTAAGTGAGTTAGTGCTATGTTAATGATCATAACAGGAAAAAAAGGACTGCCTCCAAACCCAATGAAGATCTGATTACACTGCCGGACAGACCACAGTCTCCACATTACACTGATATGAAAAGTCCCCAGTAAATAAAAAAATGTAATTAAATAATAAAGCAACTTTTTTTTTTTAACACAAGAGTGTGTTAAAAAAAAGGAACTAAAGTCTGTTTGAATCACTGCAGATGTGTCTCATGCTGAGGTGAAGGTCTTGAGATGATACATAGATGTGTTTATTGACACTGACAAACATTGATGTCAAATTGATTTTTCACTTCTTTCTAACTGTGTTTGTTCTGTCGCACACCGTTAGTGTGGCTTGTGATTCATGATGCTGTTGGGTTGTTTGAATGAAGTTTCTGAAATATAATTTTCCTCTTTGGAGTTTTTTTTTTTTGCTGTCTTTCACTAAATTACTCAAAATGTGGTTCGTGTCAACCAAACCTAGCATCTTATGCACTGGGTTTTTTATTATTATTATTCGTATTATTATTATTATGGTGGAATCCAATGCATGTGTAAAATGGGAAATGAGATGGAAAGTCTTATGATATAGTGCTATGAGGGAAATATTTATTTTCTTCTATTTTCGTCTCATATGTCTTACCTGCTCTCTCTCATAGACATAAGTCCTCCATCTCAGGGTGTGGACCACAGGCATGTACAGAAGGAGCTCGGTGAGGTCATAGTTCGGTTGCATAATCCAGTTGTCCTGAGTCCCACAACCATCCAGGTCACATGGACGGTAAGTGTAGGCTGTCATAGTGCATACATAATACATCTATTTGACTGATGCATTCTTCACGCTGGAATCATTTACAGCAGATTTATGATATCTGTTAATTTGTCAATGGTTTTCTTATCTCTCTAAGTTCTTTTAAATATTTTTTTTCAAATTGAGTCACAAAGTCCAGATTATTGATGTTAACATCAGATCCTTCTTTGAAGCCAAAAGCTGCTGCTCGAGCTTGTTTTATAACAGTAGACCCTCGTCAGTTGTTTCACTGGAGCTTTGAAATATTGTAATTGGTGACTTAAAAGTTACCGAACATCAAATAACTGGATTTTGTTTCATTTTTAACTAGAGAACATAAAAAGAAATCTCAGAGTCAGATGAAAACACATGTCAATTTGACATACGTTTTCATCTGCTCGTTTCTGAAAACGGAAACTTTGCTCAGATAAAATGATACTGAAATTGTAATTGATGGTTGGGTTTTTTTTGAAAATATGATTTTTGTCTCATCCTCATGTCTTGAGATGATGCGTTAATCATTTAGACTTGTGCATACAAACACACATCTGCTCCTCCACCATATGGTATATTGTGGTTTTTAGTCTTAGATAAAAGTGTCTATTTTTTTTCATTGCATTCTATGGTGATGAGGACAAACAGGCTATTTATATCCTTCACTGTGGAGGTGTTTATACGGTATGTGCTGATTGTGGTGCTATAAATCATTCAGGTGCTAGTATTTACAGTACACACCATTCACTTAGTGGCGTGGGGTTCCTGTTTCCATTTTCAAATGAACCACATTAGCACTTTTCCTGCAGACATGTTTATTGACCCCTATAATAAGTCTTACCCCAAGACTTGGTGGCTAATTTAAAGCTAAAGCATTGCTTTATGATTGTAATGTACAATCAACACAAAACATGGCTGTGTAATCAATCAGGGGCCCTTTCAGTAAATAGAGGGGCCACTCTCAGGGAGCTTTTATATTCCCAAATCATTCCATTAATAAAAGTCACGTACTAAGCAGGGAATCCATTTTGCTGATTTACTTGGGCTACACTGGCGAAAAACAGCTGCTTAATATCCCACTTGAAAGCCCTGCTCACTTTCTCTACTGTTAACAAGCTATTACAATGAGTTATGCGCCCACTCCTCCTCTGCATAAATTCAGATTTTCTATCAAGCTAAATGGGCCCAAGTTTGGGGGAGGGGGGGGGTCATTTGCGGGTTGCAGGGCGATATCGCATTCCTCGTCTCTCCATTTTTTTCTATGGGACATATCTTTTTGTTATCACCTCTGCTGTGTATTCCCCTCGTGTCCCCGGGGCGTCTGTGTTTGCTGCTGCGTGACATTCACATACTCACAGCCCATATTAGATGTGGCGAGGCCTGCTTCCCAGTGTCACCAGCACGTATTTATAATGCATACCAGACGAGCATATGTCCTTTAGGGCGGCATAATAGAAACTGTTTTTAATGGCGGAGGGAACACTTCCTGCGGGATGCGAGCTGCGTCTACGAGGTAATGGCAGGGTGTTAATTGAGCCAAGTGTGTCATAGCAGGTGATAAAAGGCCCATTAAATGAGCAACAGCATCACAAGTGTCATGGATGCAACCCAGCGAGAAAAATATCTCCGTGAATTATCTCGTGGCCGGCTCAGATAATGTCTACAAATGTCCCTTAAATTGTTTTGGGGTTTTTTTGCACTGAAAAACAGATGTCATCTTTCGTCATTCGTTTCCTCAGGTGGATCGTCAGTCCCAGTTTATCCAGGGCTACAGAGTTCTGTACAGGCAAACATCAGGGCTGCCTTCACCTGGACCCTGGCAGACTCAGGACGTGAAGGTGCCATCTGAGCGCAGCGTCGTCCTCTCTGCTCTCAGGAAGGGGATCGTGTACGAGGTCAAGGTCCGGCCGTATTTCAATGAGTTCCAGGGCATGGACAGTGAATCCAGAACGGCACGGACGACTGAGGAAGGTACGCAGATGGAGAAGTCGCTGAGTCGTCAGACTGTGATGCTCCACCCATGTCAGCTACTTTAATTTTTTGCTGGTTTTTTTTTTCATAACCACACAAATGAAACTGAGCACTGAGAGTATGTGAGAATGTATGTGCATGTGTCTGTCTGTCTGACGCCCCTGTTCTGTTCTGTTTTTTTTTTTTTTTTTGGTTTGTTTTTGACTGGTGGTGTTAGTGCCAACCTTCTTCTAATCCATCACCCAGCAGCCACAGGCCTGAGCTGTGATTGCACATTACACACACTTCCTCCTGCGAATATGATCTGTCGCCCAGAGCTTGATTCTGACAGGCTCTGACAAGGCCACAGAGCACGCACACACATACACACACACACACACACACACACACACACACACACACACATAGAGATCTGTGTCTGGAAGTTTGGATTTTGACCGACGCCAAATCAGAAATCCATCGGGCGGCGTTGCACCATCCTTCCCCCAACCTCTTGTTTAATAACTAAAACTATGATGTAATCGAATGTAAAAACACACAGTCTTTCTACAACACAAAAGAACAAACACACACTCTTCATACTGGAGACAAAACCCATCTTGCCTGAGCGTATTCAAGCCTGCATGTACAGCAGACAGTTCACATCCTGCTGGGGTGACAGACCCATTTATTTCCCCTTTCTCAAGAGGTCCATATCTCCTGTGGCCAGCCAGTGTACTCACGGCTGCCATCACATTACAGCTGTCCCCAACACACACTCTCACACCAAGATGTATACAGTAAACCCACACACACCAGCGCACCTCCTCTCCCTCAGGCCTCCAGAACCTGCATGTCACAGCTATTACCAATGCTGATAACACTCCCTGCTGGTGCCCTATCTGCATCCCAGTCTCCTCAGAGAGCTCGGCCACTTTCTATTTCTGTCGCCGGCCTGCTGCTGTACCTGGTCAGCTGACATAGCTGATGCTCCGTCAGACGCAGCTATTCGGCCCCGCGGAGACCTTGAGACCACTGAGAAGGGCAGCTAGATGGAAAGAGAAGTCGAGTTCACGGGGTGATTAAAACCGAGGTTAACACAATCAGAGAGCGCCCAGACCAGGTCCTGATGGATGCAGGGTTACAGTGCGTCCAGGGTCCAGACGCTGCGAACATTTAAGTCATCCTTTTTTTTTTCCCCACACAGTGTCTCAGTCTCTCGCCGGACAGTCATGTCACGAGTAATGCTGTAAACGAACTCTGGCTGCCGTCAGCTTCTCACCGGGCGATTGGTTAAGAACGCCGCGCCGAGGAGTCGCATCATTTATGCAAGATAATGCTTATTTCAGTTGAAGGGGCATCAGTAATGTTTTTTTATAAATATTCATTAGAAGTCCACTGATGTTCATCCATGTAGGGTTTGTGTCAGCTGTTGGCTTTTTTTTTTTTTGGTATTGATATGGCTTCATCATCCAACTGTGTGTATGTGAAAGACAGGGGGGGTCACATTCCTGCCAGCCATACATCACTCCGCTAATGGCTCTATTAGCCAAGCCTCTGAGGACACTAATGAAAAATGTGTATTGTTTAGCACAAATATGCATGATAATAAGCTGCTAAATCATTCATAACATTAACTTTGAACGACATTGCGCGCGATGGCTGCCGCGCACCAATCCACCACTTTGTCACCTGGATGTAATTCAGCGTTGGAGAGCCCTGAGCATGATGGTTGATCAGATGCTCCCTTGGTAGATTGCTTCTAATCTGGCCGAGGTGCTCGGTTCATCATTGGACCCATTCATCTTCCACCATGCCAGGGCTTTCTGGCTCTCTGGGGGACCGTGTGGCCAATCGCGCTGAGGGATGAGCACAGATTTACAGGGTGACACGTGCCATTTTGGATGGAGGCGAGGTGAGGGAGAGGCAGCTCAGGAGTAATTGACCTGTCAGTATTCTGCTGTGGTGCCGCTCCCCTGCCAGCCACTGCGGAAATGAGAAAACATTATTTTTAAAACGTTATTTCCAGTTGGGCCAGCTGTTATTTATTTTTCGTCTGTTGCCCCTTGTGGGGTCAGAGGAGCGTCGCCATCAGAATAACAACAGAATGAGGTTTATGAAAGCTCGGACTTGTCTTGTTGCTATCCACTCTGTCCGCCTGTGGATGGGACTGATTCGTTTAGACGAGCCTCGCTGGGAAGCTTGTCCCTCTGATCCTCACCTACTGGCTTAGTTTTATCGGGCCGATCGATGGAATCAGTCAATATGTTTACAGAGACCTTGTTTCCTTCCCTTAAAATGTATTTTTTTTTTATTATTTCTTCTTGTCGGCGCTTCATCCTATAAGCCTGTTGACCCACGTGCCACCGTGGCTCGGTCAATGCTCGAGTCTTTGCTTCACTGAGAGCTCTTGCCTGACTATGCCAGGATGTCATTCCCACAAATCAATACCAGCATCCACCAGCCCGGAGCAGGGGATGATATTAAATCATTGTGAAATTTTAAAGATAGGCTATAGCCATGTCAGTCCTTCGCTGCTCTTCATGCAAATGCCCATCTAATGAGACGCCTTGACAGCCTTGAAGCACGGCTGCAATCCCCATAGAATAACATTCCTCGGTGAAGTATGCATGTTTGTGCGTCTGTTTCTCAGCTCCTTTTCGGACACATTCAGGTGTACAGTACTGCTGTGTTTGTGAGTATTACACACTTCATTCAATTGTTGACCTGGTTACTTTGTGCTTCTGCTTGCAGCTCCCAGTGCTCCTCCTCAGCAGGTTACAGTCCTGACGGTGGGAAACCAGAACAGCACTTCCATTAGCATCTCCTGGGACCCACCTCCTTCCGACCACCAGAACGGCATCATCCAAGAGTACAAGGTTTGTCCCGACACATCTGCATGAATTCTCATTTCACTCATACGAAGCCAAATGGAATCAACAGCCTCTCTGTGTTCTCCACCTCTGCTGCAGATCTGGTGTTTAGGGAACGAGACACGTTTCCACGTAAACAAGACAGTGGATGCAGCCATACGCTCTGTGGTGGTGGGTGGGCTGCAGGCGGGAGTGGTATACCGAGTGGAGGTGGCTGCCAGCACAAGCGCAGGGGTGGGAGTCAAAAGCGAACCACAGTCGATCATCATCGGTAAGATTCGTCTGATAAAAAAGCTTTCGCAACTTTTCAACTTTAAGTTTTCCCCCCTTGTGTTTCCCAAAAAAACAACGCTGTGTATTAGTGTTATGGTTTGGAATCAGCAGACGAACAGAAAGTGTGAATGTTTTCGGAAAACGCTGCACTCGCCAAATCGATAATATTGTGAAAGAACAACTATTTTTGTACAACGTGGCACAACCACGTACTGTATGATTTATGTGGAGCTGAGGCAGATTGTGCCTGATTTGACCCATAACTGATGGCTTGGCCTGTAGCATGTTCTTATTTCCCCAGTGTCACTCACATAATCCATCTCCCAGAGCGCAGCCCCGAGCTCGCAACTGTAATATGCTGTGTGTTGTGCAAGCGCGGGGATGTGCAAATGGGTGTGTTCTGTGGTTAGACAACGTTATGATTACAGCCTTTTTGTGCATTTCGCATGCATGCACACACAATGTGTGTGTTTTTTGGGTTTTTTTTTTTTTTTGGTGTATGTGTGCATGTGAGTTTGTGGGTGCATGTGTTTTAGCTTTGTGTGTTACCGCACCCCGAGTTACAGTGTCAGTGTCTGTCCGACATGGAGATCAATACAGACCAGGATCCTCTCTGCTCATTTCACTTGGTGTGTTTTACAGGCAATCGAGTGTATTAGGGGCTGAGCTAAGCAAACAGTCTGCTCACCTCCAGGTTTGTTAGAAGCTTTGAGGCTTTGTCTTTTCCAGTCTGCACAATATCCTTCACTGCACATCCTGTTGTGCTCCCTTTGTCAATGTGTCAGGTGAAATTCATCAAAGCTCCTGTCTTTGAGCTTCGTCTAACCCCAACCCTGCCGTTACGTATCCATAGCTGTTATTGTCTGCATACTTTATATATGGTTGTGTTAACTTTTACCTCAAAGGAGCAAATCTTGGAACAGCGTCGTCGTTTTTGTTTCCGTTTCCCTCTCGTAGCTGTCTGTCCAGCATCACATTCACGCTTCCTGTTTTTTTTCCCCCTCCCGTGCCCGCAGGCAAGGAGTTTCGGGACGTGATTATACACGGGAACCGGAACAACAGCATCACCGAGCAGATCACCGATGTGGTGAAACAGCCTGCCTTCATTGCGGGTATCGGAGGGGCCTGCTGGGTCATCCTCATGGGTTTCAGCATCTGGCTCTACTGGAGGAGGAAGAAGAGGAAGGGACTGAGCAACTACGCAGGTGAGACTGATCATAGTCACCCACCCGTATTCAAGCTGACATTTCGCTCCCGTGCCCAAGCAAACAATGCAAAGTAAGAATATTTTAGTATTTAATTAACGCCTTCCAGTCTTAATCAGCACGGTTTTGATGGAAGTCAGTGAAAGCTGCTGGCAGTGAGGCGTAGATGGCTGCAGCGGGTAAAGCTCAACAGGGAGACAGATGTCAGTGTGAGTCATATACAGGGGGCTCCAGTTTTTTGACAGATCCACCCACGGTGTTGGTTAATAGCACCGGGTGGTGGAGTTGAGTGGGCAGTCTGGACTCTCTGCTGGTCACTGAAGCTGAAGTTCGACCAGATCTCCTCCCACACACACTGACCCTGACATCTTACTGAGTGATCCCCCAGTCAATACCAGCAACCAACACAGTGTCCACATACGCTGCCAAGGGTACACGATTTAATTAGAAGGCAGAAAATGGTAATGAGCTGACGAGTTTATCATGTGTGTGCATCGTAATATCAACATTAGTTCTTTTCTTATTAACAAGCAGAGATTCTAGAGAGGCACATATTTGTTTTGCATTTTTCTTATTAATTCTAGATGGTAGAGCTGAGTGTGTGCCATTAACTGTGAGTTGTTTTGATTAATTTTCATCATTTCTGTTTGTGTTTTTTTTTTTTTTTTTTGCTTTATACCACTGTCTCTGTGAGCTGGCTGCTTTCCTGGCTGACACTCTGCACACTGGGTGTTGATGTGGTCTTACATTGCCCGACCCTCACCACCTCTCAGCTTGGCCCCCACTCCCAGTGTGCAGATCCCCTAAAGCACTGCTGAACTCCGCAGGCTTTTAACGCACAACTTCTCTGTCTTCTTGTTTTGCAGTTCAGTCCTTCACCTTCACCCCTGCAGGTACTGTTCATTTGTCCCGTCCTCTCAGCTTACTTTAACGCAGATCCATTTTCTCCCTGCTTCTAGTGTAGATGCTTGGATTGGCAGACCGATGGTCACGGCCAATGCAAATCAAAACCTGGCGTTAACAAAGGAAGTATAAGGAGATACAAATTCAGAGATAACGAGGTTTATCATTGGCCATGACCAGGGTCCTGCAAACTTCTCAGTCTTATCCCTGCCGACCTGTCGCCTGAGTTATATATTGTGCTGTAATTTGTGTCTTAGTCCATTTTTTCATTAGACTCCATCCTGTCTTTTGTACTTTACTTACTGACAGTCTTGTGGTGAAGGGTAAGACTGTCCATTTTCCATCTTTTCATAGAACCATCATCTTTTTTCAATTTCTTCCGAGGACTTAAATCATTTAAAACCTAACATGAATTTGCTTTTAGGTATTAGATAGCAAGCTGAATGGTGCCCTCAACCCCACCCCCCCTTTCCCTCTGTTTTGTTTTCAGAATGTGACCGACAACTGTGACTGTGCGCGTTTGGGTAAATTGGCTGAATTTGATTAGTGTAATGGTGTCAGGTCAACGTCTGTCCCTTTCTGAATAAGTGGCACAAACAATGCACAAATCATTCGCCTGTGGACAGAATGTGTTATGGCAATAGTAACCTAACAGAGACGCAGAGTAGTCTGGTGTAAGGTTAAAATTTTACAAAAAGAAACAACATTAAAGATTAAATGATAGTTGGACCCAGAAGCCGCTGTTCTATATTGTGTCTCTCTGAAACCGATAACTGCGGTACAACAGGTCAGAGGTCAGCACAGTGCCCTTTCTCTTTCTCATTCCTGGATTATTATCTAATAACATTTCCAAGCACACATGGAGCTGTGTGGTCTCCTTGGATCTCACAGCCAAAACCCCAATTAACTGTAGCCTTTCCGCAGCAACTGTAACAACAGATCATGGAACATGTTAATATGGGGGTAAGACTGTGACTTAAAGCTACACGCACACCTCCGAGAAGCCTGAGAGAAATGATGTTCATTCACGAATATTAGTTTTGAGTGGCAAGCGGTGTGTAGTTTGCTTGCCACTCAAAACTATATTGAGTGGCAATGAATATTTATAGGCGTAATATAGTGGAGATTATAGAGTTGGTGAAGTGATATTTAGAACGTGAGCCAAAGCATGAGTGAAGAGTCCCGCACTGCAGCTTCTCCCCATATTGACAATTAGTTGATGCATCAAGAGTGTCCAGTTTCAGCTTCCTGTCACTAGGGGAGCGGTAAATCTCTACACTGTTGTGGCACCCGGCCAGCAGGGGGGAGATTTGATGGAATTTTTATACGCTGATTACGTCCACCCCTCCCTTAATGCTTATTAAAGGGGATTAATCTGTATTCATATTGGAGAAAGTGCTTATCGGGAAGACAGAGGCGAGTATGGCCGCCATGCTGCCATGTCACTCTGGCCGACATAAAAGTGTTCCGCAGCAGCCTAGAAATGTGCCTGAGCACAGATAGGGACTTCAGAGGCCTTCCTGCTGCAGAGACCCCCCCCGCCCCACCCTACACCATCACCTCCTCCCCCTCCCCCCTTCACTCCTCCCTCATGTTAACAGCAAATTCTCTAATGCCACTTTGCTGGTGGTGGAACACAGAAAAAAAAAGCGGCTTTAGTTAAGGCTAAATAAAGACAGTCAAAAGTCGCGATGCGTTCACAGACCCCGTTTTGTCAGACTAAAACTGTTATTAGTCGCAAGTGTTTTAATCCCACTTGTATTACGTTTACTTAAACCTGACTGCCGTGAATCAACTCTCAACAGTTTTGGCATGGAGGCAAAATAAATGTTAGAAATTGTGTTTCTTTTGTTTTTAAATTCTTCTAAAGTTGTGTTTATGTGAGAGAGAGAGAGAGAGAGAGAGAGGAGACGGGATGAAGCGAGCTTAGTAATGTTGACGATGCATTAAAGTGTGTGTGTTGTGGGAGTTTCCTCTCCCCCCCCGTCGTCTGCATCGCGACGTCACCCGGCAGAAAAGCCCCCGCTCGCGCCCAGGCCCGGGCTTGTTATGGAATCAACCTGAATGGAGCGGAAAAGAGAGGAGGAATGCCTCCTTCTCCCTTTAATCTCCATCTGTGAAACACATGAGCCAAATTACTAACAGCTCTCCTGCTCTCTCTCGAGTAAACCAGCTCTCTCTCTCTCTCTCTCTTTTCCCGTGCTCGCTTTTTCTTTCATTGGAATGAGGTGATTTCCAAAATACCCTTGCTGCTTTTCCCCGTTTCCCCGTTTCCTGTGATCCATTGAAGTTCTTACATGCTCAGAAGTCCGGATGCTGCTTTGTCATCATGGCCGTTGAACGGAGATAAAATAGATCCTCCTCTCACTTTGAACCGTGGAGTTTTACCAACCACCGACAGAGAGTGGCCCTTGTTATCTATAGATCACTGTAATGGAACAGGCCACATGCACTGGTTGTGGTGGTGGTGGTGGTGGTGGGGGTTGGGGTGGGGGGGTGGGGGTTGCTGCTAGCTCAAGGGTCGGTAACTCAGCCTCTCAGCTTGTAGATGGGAAATTCAATGTGATTAATGAGCCCTCTGCCTTTTCTAATCATTTTTTTTGGCCGAGATTTAATCACAAATCTGATAATAACTCAGCGGCAAAACAAGAAAGATCAAATGAGTTTTCCCTCTCGTCAGGCGTCTCGTCCTTGAGGAGCACATGACGTCTCCACTTAATGTAAAGCAATATCCAGTTCTCACTGTTGGATTTTTTTTCTTTTCATTTACATGAGTGTATTAGACGCAGAGGAACATCTTCATCCCTTAGTGACACTGTTATCTATCAAGCTGTGTAAATAAAAGTGAGCAGATATGGATTGATCTGTTTACTATTGAAGCACAAAGAAAATATTGTAATTGTGTAAATACATTTTGTCTTTTTATATTAGAGAAACTTAATATCTGGCATTGTCCCCCCCCTTCTCTCTCTGTCTTCTTTACTGGCTTCAGTCACATTCCAGAGAGTGGATGGTGGTTTGATGAGCAATGGAAGGTGAGTGTCCTACGAGAAACTGCTATCACTTTATGTATAAAACATAATTTACAAAAAAAAAAAAAAAAACCTAATAATAATTCCGTCATTATCTTTGCATGTCTTTACATGTTTCCTCCACAGTCGTACATCACGTCTGCCCGAGCCGGGCCTCGATCCCCAACACTGATAAATGACTGATGGATTGATAGATAACCGATAGCTGTTTGTGTGCTTACCATGCAAACCAGCGTGCAAATGTACATTTCAACCACATCTCTGCGTCCGTGCATCGACGGATGAGCTCATAAATCTCCTCAACAGAATTAACAGAAACAATTTAAGCAGAGAGTGTTTTTATTTTGTCATTTATCTTCCGCTGCTGGCTACGGGCAACCCAGAAGCCCTCCGGAGTGATAAATTTGCCTGTCACCTTGCGTGGGCGGCTGGGATCTGAGCACATGTAATAATGTAAAAATAATTACCCAGGGGAGAGGTGTGTGCGTGCGAGTGTGTATGTGGCGGTACCCCACTTGCACCCCCATATTGCCTGCCTCATTTCAGTGTGTGTTAGTGAAAGAAAGCGGAGCTCCAGGGAACAGGGCACATCTCAATGACACCAGTTACCGAGCCTTTGTGGGTATTCAGGAGACTCCCCTGAGAATCAGGAGCCTCCGTCTATCTACTGCTTATCACACCTGACTAGGTAAAACCTCCAGGACTCAAACACTCACAGCCAGAGACTGCCAACTAAACCTGACCCTGTGCCGCTCTGGGCTTTAGGGAACGTGTTGTGCTCTACAGTCTGGATGTAGCGGTTTTGTATTTTTGCTTTTCATATTTCTCCCCTCTTAACCGTTTACATATGATTGGATGCCACAATGGACAATTTTGCCCGTATTGTTCCGTGAGCTGCCGGCGGGCTCTCGATGAATTAGCCACGCCGCTCGCCGTGCCTTTTGTCGTCGGCTCTCCGCAGCAGTGTTTCTCCTTTAATTTTCCACATAAGTGCTTCTGATTCTCATGGCCGACGAATGGGATTTGAAATGTCTGTATTTGCGGCGCTCCGTATTTGTCATATCGCACGTCAGTGGCAGCGACTGGCGCAATTTTCACAGCGCTGGAAACGGAGCCAGTCAAGGTGGGGGGGGGTGGGGCTGCATACACTTACCTGTGATTCGTTAGTCACTCCGGTGAAATCACATCCCAGATGTTGCAACGTCCCCATCTGCCCTGAGAGTGAAACCGCATAGCTGAGTATCAGAGGCAAATGTGTTCATTTGTTACATGAGATGTTCATTGCATTAATTAGACAATAGCAAATGAAGCCACGTCTGTTTCCAGTCTCTCATTGGCTCCTGCCAAATTGCCCTGACTGAACAATTACACCTAATCGATCACAAAATAAATGATTCATGGAAGATGAATAGGCTGCAGATTGGTAGGTCTGGGCCATTTGATTTTGGCTGCTCAATTGAAATTGATAAAAGCCGATATGGGCTCATTCCTTACCTCCCTGCCAATAGGGAGATGGTAATTAGGAGGTAGTAATAACTTCCTTTCTCAGCAATGATCAATATTTTAGCGAAGGAGATGCACTCCTATAAGGCAGAGTGAACGGGTTTCACTAACACTGTTGCCATGGAGATTCATTTCCATCCAGTGATGTGAATACTAAACGACAGCGTGTTGTCGGAGTTAATCTAGTTGGTAATCGGGGTTTGCTTATTGCTCCGAGTTTTGTCTCACGTCTAGACTTTTAATCCAAGTTTCACCGAGGAGTCGACAGAGCCATAAACAGCTGATTTATGAAGTCGCTTTGGAATTAATATCTCTCACTCGGCTTATTTATGTGAAGCTCAGTGTCAGGGGGTCTGACTCGGTATTTATGACTTTCCACCCATCACAAGGAACTGAAGTGTCGAGCAGGAAGAAGAAACGCTCCGAATCAAATTTTATCTGCCAAGGTTGCTATCCATCCAAGTTAGGTGTCAACTTTTCATTAGACATATGACCCAGTGTCCACCTCCCACCCACCATCTCTCTCTCTCTCTCACACACACACACACACACATATATATAAAAAGACAGAAGAAGAAATCGCTCCTATTTTAATTATCCTTTGCAGGAATATTGCTGCGTGATGAATACAAGGACGGTGCAGCCATTCCCACTGTCAGCTCCTTGTCTTTCACATAGTCTTTCTCCAGTGGGCTGGACAACGACTTGATGAAAGACAAGCGAGGGGCGGTGATGAGACAAAGCTCCACCGGTCTTTTCTTTTAGGCAGTGTACATTCGGGGTGCGGTCTTAGCGGGGTCCTCTCTTTTTCATCCGCTTCGACTCTTGACAGATGCTAGGCGCTCCAGAGTCAGGGAGGAGGGATAAAAAGGAGGCGGGAAATAAAGGAGGGGAAAAAGGGGGTGAGGAAAAATGGCATGGCGAGAGAGACTGATGGCAGGCGGGAAACATGGCAGCCAGAAACAGAGGTAGAGGGAAGGCGAGAGATGTATTACCCTATAAAAGTGCATGTGTCTGATGCACAGCCATCAATTTGAATGACTTGTCCCCCCCGAGGGCCTGTTTTGGCATTCAGGAACCACAGCGAGGGTTCTTAGCCTGCCAGGGCTGCAGTTCATTTGGGCCCCCCCCCCCCACTGCAGATCAGCGTTTCTCATTAAGGACCTGTGGCTGAGGGAGAAGCTGACTGCAGTGCGCCCATTACCTGTCCTTGTCCTCGGGGCTTGACTCTCTCCCGGCCTCTCTGGAGTCAACACATCACACCGCTGGAGCCGAGACAGAAAGCCCCCATCAGGAAGCCACACCGCTAACTACTATGTTACACAGCTTCTGCTGCGTACGGCACTGCCAGGTAGTGGCAGCAGGGTGCGCTGTGTTTCCGAGAAGACATCGCAGTCTGCTTCATCACACATGGTGCATGTCTGACCACGGCATGGGGTGATTTATCCTGGACAATGAATGAGACTCCCTCAGGGGGAGAGAAAAAAAAAAGTTTTGTTGGGTTTCTTATTTTATATCTGAATTGTTTTTGATTGCGGCTCATTTGGAAAAAAACGTGGAATAAGATTCAAACACAAACAAAAGCATCGAACCCAAATCCGTCTGCGTAACCCACGGTGAAAGAGCCGCAGACGCGACGGTACAGTAAAGTGGCCTTAATGGCCTCCCAGCAGTCACCCATGACAGGTTAAAGTCTTAATGGCTGACTTTTATGGCTCTCACCCCCTCAGGAGGGGCACAACACCTGTTAAATGGAGCTGCCCTCTCCCATATGCAGGCATCCCACAAGTGGGTCGGGGCATCATGTGCTGAGGCTTGACGTCTCATCAAATAAGACGGAGGACGTCTGGACATCACCGCAAGGGGTTGATGGGGAAAACACAGCGGCGTGTAGGAGATGTTAATGAATGAAGGAAATGTATGTACGCGTGGGTGCGTGTGCTCGTGCCGTTGCACGCGTGTGTGTTGAGAGCACACGCGCGCGTTGACGTCTCGGCGGTGTGCGTTTGCATTAATAACTCTGGGAGTGTGACAAAGACACAGCAGGAGGAACCAGGAGATAAAGGGCTGCGTTAGCCTGAAGGAAATCCAACTTTGTGGGAGAAGAAATGTATTGGTGCAGTACTTCCCCTTATCTCACATGTGTTTCATTAGCTTCAGAGGCTTATGGCACGCTTATCTCGCACAAACACACATTCCTGTGCAAAAACTACCATTTTAAACAAATGTTTGATTTCTTTTTTTCTCTTCATATTGGCCCCCTGCTGACTTTTAACTGATTATTTCTAAATCCATCGACACGATGCAGAATTAAACCATGTAAAATAAGGAATCAGGGAGATTTTTAGTCAGCCTGTGTTTAATCTCGTGTTGCATCTTCTGTTTCTGCTCAGCCGGCCAGGACTGTTGAATGCCGGTGACCCAGGCTACCCCTGGTTAGCGGACTCTTGGCCAGCCACCAGCCTGCCTGTCAACAGCAGCTCCGGGGGACCCAATGATCTAAGTAACTTTGGCCGAGGAGGTAAGTGCCCTGGTGCTGTCTCAGGTGTTTTCAGCACGAGAGTGACAGAGATGAAAGATGAGGACTTATTTTTCGGTTCTGTTCTACTCAAGCTGCTGCTACAGATACACGTCTTCACGCAGTGTATGCATATCACATGCATGTTCAGATATATTTATATATCAATTCAGAGGACAACTGGAGCATTAACAGCGAGGCCTCCGCTGTCACCGGGCTGAGTGATGGCAAACGGTCCAGCTCGGTGTCATGGCCCATACCTCAGAGAAGGGAAATGTGCGGGGAGAGATGGGCAGAGGAGCAGGGGGTGGATGGTGGGTTTGAAAGGATGGTGTGGAGCAGCCAGTCGTGAAGGACAGGCGCAGCTTGACTGGCGCAGATGCGGACACTTCCGCCATGGCTCTACATCATCTCCCCTTCACTGGGCATGCAAACCACGCGCTGCTGTGAGAGTCTGCTCGCGCTTCCCCCCTCCCCCCTCCCTTCCTCTGTCATCGCGCACACGCATGTAGAGCGGCAGTATTTTCCCTGATGTGTATGAGGAGAGGAGGGAGGGGAGTGAGATATCCACACATGTGCAGCGTGGAGGCTGAGGATTGGAATACATGAGTGGCCATGGAATCTCTTTTTGTTTTGTGTTTTTTTTTTCCAATGAAATATGAAATATGTTGTTCCTTAAAGATGTAAGCTGACCTGAAAACACCCAGACTCACAGATCACGTGCTTCTGAATTTTAGGTCCCTCAAGGCCAAACATACGTTTGAATTTTTCAAAAAAAACCTCCAGTTTTCTTCTCTAAAAAAATGGTTTTGTTGAAAAACCACAGGTTTTTACAGGAGGTCAGGTTTTTTTTTTTCGAGAACAGCTTTCTTACATTTTCCCTCCCTTGTTCTTTCCCAGATCTCCCCACCGGTCAAGGGGATAAAACAGGCACCATGCTCTCAGATGGAGCCATCTACAGCAGCATAGATTTCACCACCAAAGCCAACTACAACAGCTCCGGCCAAACATCGCAGGCCACGCCCTATGCCACCACTCAGATTCTCCACTCCAGCAGCATCCATGAGCTGGCTGTGGACCTGCCTGAGGCCCAGTGGAAGACCTCGCTCCAGGCCAAGCAGGAGATGGCCAACCTCGGCTACTCCCTGCCGGACAAGAATTCTTGCAACAACAGTAAGTCACACTGAGAGAGTAAGCGTGCCAATCGAGATTTTTTTTTTTTTTTTTTGCGGGGGGGTACTTTTTTATAGTGTGCATAAAGAGTGCAAGCTATTATTGTCATCCCGTGAAATCCAAAACAAAGTAATTTAGCCGAGATCACAAGCTTCTAGTTTATAGCTGTGAGATGGGCAGTTGGTATTTAAACTTTTCCAAACAAAGGCTCTAAAGCCTCTCTAATCCGACGGCCGTGGGGAAAGGCTGCCTTTTAAAAAAAAAAAGATCTATTTTTCCTCCTGCAGACATCATCTTGGTCTCTCTCCAAGGTTGAATAAACATTTTTTGAGGGAGTAGTACAGTCATCCATCCATTTCCTTGCTGCCCTTTCCGTGATTGTACGTCTCCGTTTTTTTTTTTTCTCCCAGTTTCAGAGTAATTGCCAATCTGTTTTAACTTGATGAATATTTGGGGAAATAAACCAAAATGAAATACTGTGGATTTGATACAGTATTTTTAAGAGGAGTGGAGTTAAATACTTATGGTGTGATAAGCATTCCTCTGCTATATTCTAATAAATATTTATGACCTCATTTTCCAAAGTCTGAAATGGATACATAGTCTCCTAATGCAATAAATCTTAAAGAAACAACTCCCCCCCCCAGTGTCATTTTAAAACGTATGATCTCATATTATTATATATGATTATATCTCTCTGGAGGGAACCAAATAATGAATAATAACAAATGCATTTTTTTTTTCTGTTGAGTCATGTATTTTTTACTTAAATCAATAACAACTCAAATTCCTGGAAATGTATTGTCTGTTTCAAACGAATCTAAAAGATGATGTTTAAAGTGCAGTGTGCGTGAATGTGAACGCTGCTTGCTTGATGCTCTAACTGCATGTTTGCATGTGCTTGTGCTAAGTGCCAATCACCTGACGCCACTGTGGTTTTTGCCCTTTAACCCCCACTGTAGCCCTCCTTTTCATTCCTGACTACCGATTGGCCGAGGGATTGTCTAATAGAATACCCCACAACCAATCACAAGATTTCAGCACCACCAGCTCTCACAACAGCTCAGAGCGAAGCGGCAGTCTCTCAGGTTGGTTTCTACGCAGCAGAGAACTTTACAAAGTCAACTGGGGAAACACTCTGGGGCTCTGCCGCTTGACTGTATGATTGACAGCTGTCTTAATTTCCTCATTCCTCACCACCGCCCCCCCACATATCATTGTGAACGCGTTGGCTCTCTGTATAACGGACAATGGCTTTTTGACAGCGTGTAGCCATGTTGTGATGTGAGGGAGGAGCTGGATGAGAGAACCACTGGAGCATAAAGGAGCAGGACGTTTAAATGAGAGGAGAAGAATAGTACAATGATCTCTGACCAGAATATGGCTGTAAGTGCTAATGCCGGCTTTCTGCCATCGCTGTGTGACTGAGTAGGCAGGAATTGGGGCTGAGGGAGTCTTTCAGACGGAGTGGACTGTACTCACCATTAGAGATGCTTGGCTGAGCAAAGTGGCAAAAAAATACCCCGTCTTCTCCTTAAGGTTGCAGACTACTGTAAAACCCATGCTCAGAGAATTACAATGTCATTTATAGGACACCAAGGCAGCCCTCTGCCTGCCTCCCCTCCACTCGGCTCCTTTATCTAGTTACAAGCCACTGACTTAACTGGTCTCTAATTCAGTGCTGTGTGGCACACAGAGGACCAGAGAGACGGATGTGAAGTGGAAGAATCCGTCTGAGGGGGGGAAACTACCTCAGGGCTGCGGCTTCACTCAGACAGGCAGGTTAATGAAGGCTCCTACTGGCTGCAACACATGTTGTGTTATGATTTCAGGGACTGAAGAGGAATACATTTCTCATTCACTCCAAATGCAGTATCTTCTTTAAATAATAATAAATAATAATAATTGGAGCAAATGTTTCACTCTTGGATTTTAACGACTGAAACTGAGACTTCAGCCAAAGTAAACCCGCACTTTGAAGGGAGAAGAAAAATTGAAGTTGGTGTGTCTTCCCTTTAAGGAGACATAAAGAATAATAAATGTCAGGTCTGAAGGAGGGAAGCAGGACGGAAAGAAGAAGCAGAAATAGAGCAGTTTTTATGGCAGCATGAATCTCCACTGGGGGCAGGAAGCCGCTGGTTAAAGGCGGTCGTGGCGTAGTGGAGGAGAGGTAACGGACATGTTCACTGTCTTCTGTAGCCTTAAGTTTCCCTCAAGACGACGACCAGACAAAGTCCATGATCACGCAGAGTCCATTGTCCTGTTGTCATCCTGCACTCTCTGAATGTGTCGCACCTCACCTCATTGTGTAACTTTTATTTTTCTGAACTAAGCTAAAAAAAAAAGAAGAAAAAAAAATCAATGACACATTGCGGTTAATTTGATGTCTGTTTTTTTTTTTTTTTTTTTAAATCATTCCCCGGCTGCACGGTCTTTTTCGAGTCTCCGCTCTGTGGCTTTCCCTCTCAGCACTGACGCACCCAGTGAAAACAAAGCAAGCTCAAGGCTATGCAGCCCTACAGTTATAGGCCGGGACCGCCCAAACCTTGTGTATAAATACCCGACGTTGGATCTATATTTAGTCGGAGTCCTCCTTTGAAGACCGGCCCGGTTTTGTCACAGGAGATGGGTTGGCTGTGTAATTCCTGTATAGCTCCTAGCCACAGCCTCTCTCTCTCTGTATTTTTCATATTTGGGGCGAGCTGTTATAATTCTATTGCCGGTCCATCCTCTTCTTCAAGAGGCTCATTTACAATATTGATGGCTTGTCTTGTGTGAAAGGACTAAGGATGATTGAACAATCACATCAGCTCACCATTTATTGGTAAAAGTCAAGCGTCGCCCAAAGGTACAATTAGGAAACCCAATTACTTTCAGACGATACGGACTCTTTGGGGCTGCCTGCCTTGGGCTTACAGTTGTTTCTTTTATCACTTTCAGCCTTGATTAATCTTATTCTGCTTGTATTTCTTTATGCCTGATATTTCCTCTCCCGGCCCTGGTGTGTTTATCATGCTCATCTCCAATGTGTTTTCTGGTTTTTTTTTGTTGCTTGAAATAGATTTTTAATCGCAATATAGGTGGAATGTTTGGAAAGTTGAAACATTCACAGTTTGTGTTTTTTTTCCCCCCTGTCATCTGGCGTCCATGAAAATCAATAGAGATGGCCCTCGCTCCTTTTAAAAGTTTCTTTTGAGGATAGTGATTTACTTTTTTTTTTTTTACTGTTCCTGAGTCAAGTCGTTTTATTAAATTATGTTATGAGTTGCATTATGTTACATTGCACAAGATGCAATATTTGGCAGGTCTTTTGTGGTGCTGGGAAAAGTGATTACAGACCTTTTGGCAGGGGAAGCTAACCAGCAGATGACAGATACAAATGTGTTCAGCAGAGTCTCCCAATGATAGCTTTCACTAATCTGTGTGTGGCTGCTGACATCAGCTTGAGGTATTTTCTGGACTGAGATGTGAGGTGTTTATTGGTGCAACCACAAATGTATTTATATTATACAAAGACTCTATGATGCATGTGCACATCGAGTGTTTAAAGTATATACATTTTTGTGAAATAGCCACTTAATTCTAGGAACTAAATTCCTGGTATAGCTGAGTCACTAAAGGAGAGAGCTCTCACCTTTGTGTTGTAATTAAATATTCCTGAATATCACTGGACTACGATGGTAGTCTTTTTTCTAATATAATTTTAGTGCTCATTAAATTGTCTTGAGACAAAAAAAAAGGATCATGGAGATCACTGTTTTCAAACTACTAAGTAAAACTCTTGTATTTAAAAATTTGTGATGCTATAACCCCAGCACCCCAGAGTTCATTCTCCTCCACTCTATATTCAGGACTAGGTGTGTACTGCATATGCCCTCTAACTTAAAAACAGATTATGGCTTGAAGGCAAATGCGTTTTAAAGAAGAAGAAAAAAGGTTTCTTCCACAGTGACCAAATCGTATAAAACCCAGTATTGACCTGGCTGGCAGATTTATAAAGATGGATGGGACAGAGGAGAATCGGGGGTTGGAGGGATATGAGTGGAAATGGATGGGGTTAGCAGTGCTCTGGTGTAATAAAAGAAATGAAAGTAGTAATAGACTCTCAGTGAATTCCATTAGGGACACACTGACACCACACAAGCCATTCATTATGATGATGCTGCGAAGTGAGATATTTCATTGTGGAACTCAAAGCCTGGTGTGAAAGGGGACACTGAGGAATGGGTGGAGCACAAAGGTCTGCCTCGGCCTCGTTTACTGCCGTTCTCTCCTGTTTCTATGGAGATTTGAGGCTTTTCAGCCAATCAATCAACGGAGGCATGCTTTTCATCAGGAAACCTTGAGCTTTTCTATGCAAGCGCTGACGGACATGAACCCGCAACAACCTTGTGTTGTATGTTTCTGAAGATGCGTTGATGCTTACTCCAAACGGCTCTGCAGTCCAAGTAACATGCTTTGGAACAGACATTTTGGTACATGACATAAGAAGATACTGTTCTTTCTAATATGATGCCACTTTTGTACTAGTTATTCGTTTGTTTTCTTGTGCAGTCTAATTCTGACAGTGACTGTGTCTCTCACGTACACCCTCTCCTCTTGTAGGTGGTAAGGGAGGAAAGAAGAAAAAGACCAAGGCTGGCTCCAAACCCACCAAAGCCAATGGGTCCAGCTGGGCCAATGTTCCCCTCCCCCCTCCCCCTGTTCATCCTCTTCCTGGCACCGAGATGGACCATTATCCCAATGAGCACCGCGAGGGAGGGTATGTCTGCTATGGAGGAACACAAATACAGAACAGATAATGTACTCTTAACAGAAACTCAAGGAAAAAAAAACATTCACAAATTTGCAGCATCAAAGTTTGGCAGAAGTTGACGTTTTTTGTCATGAGATATTGATGCCTTGCATCATTCTTATCAAAGCATTTACATTTTTTGTTACTTTCTGTCTCATCTATTCTGTAGATTTCAAAGCTCCATTTTATCTTCGTCTGAACCTCAGACAATTTCAGTCAGACAGAACAAACACGTGCCACTCGATTTCCAAATAGAAATGATATGCTTATTACTATGATTTCACGTTTTCCTCTACTGATGAGCCTAAGGAAGAGAGACGCTTGTGTTTTGCTTGCTTAATTGCGTTAGTCAGTTCTTGCCAATGTGAGCAACACCACACTTTGCTGGGTGTGATAACGCGGTTCATCTCTGTTTTCGCTGCAGCTAATTACTGTTCTCCTGTGTATTTGAAGAAAAGTAGAGGATCAACATGTGTATGAGTGTCAACATGTAGCCAGATACACACACATCATCGCTTACACAAGCACTTACAAAAAAACCCCTCATATACAGATGGCTGCAGATCATAATATTTGCTAATCCTGTCTGCAGTCTGTGAGGTGGCTTCATGACTGAATAACAAATGGGGGGAGAAAAGCACGTTTGAGCAGTTTCATGCTGGGACGAGCTCGCAGACCCACAGATGGTTTCAGATAAATCTATTTGCTTAATTCCAAAATCTTAATTGCATTGTTTCATAAAAAGAACACAGAGACAGACAGGGGGCTTATAACTGCAAAGTGTTTTCCACCAACTGAGACTCGACATCAACATAGACATAAAGTGTTTGTATGTAATAGTAGTAGCTGCTTTGATGTATTTAACGTGTAGAATAATTAAAAAAAGACAAAATATGCTGACATGTTTTTGTACACGCTACATTGTGGGGACCAAGTAGCAAACACCAATTAACTGTTAGCATGTGTGTCTGTTTTTGGTCCATCAGGTACTATGTCCTCTTGCTCCCATTTCCAATCTGGACGAGGCCTCCACTTTAATAGGCTATCTGGCAAATGACGAGTCCTGTGCGCTGTAAATCTGAGGCTGCTCTTAATGGCAGCAGATTAAAACAGTTATGTCCTATGGAGTGTGCAGTGACAAATTTCTTTAATGAACATTTTCTTTATGGCTCAAATTATTTCAGCGTGTATAAGCACAGCGATGAGAAGTGAAGCCTGATCGCCTCAGTAATCCCATTCAGGACTGTCATATAATTAATTCTTGAAAAAGTTGGACAAGGTCACAAACCTCTGTTCATATGAATGAGTTTCTCTTAAAATAATGATATTTTGTATAATCTGCTATTTCCTTCCTCCTTCACTAACCTTTTTTTGAGACCGTCACTGTCACGTTATTTTATTCCTGTCCAGATGTATTTGTCATTTTCTTCTATCTGAAAGCATAGATTTGAAATCAATTATAAACATATGTGGTGCATCGACTGACTGATTGATCTATTGACAGAAAATGAATCATTGGCACATTGATATGTGAACACCTCATTCCTATCTCAGGTATGAGAGTGATGGCTGGGGCCCCCCCATGCCCGTGCAGACCTATCTTCACCAGGGCATGGAGGATGAGCTGGAGGAAGAGGAGGAGAGGGTACCCACCCCACCCATCAGAGGCGTTGCCTCTTCCCCAGCCGCTGTGTCCTTTGGACAGCAGTCCACAGCCACCCTTACCCCTTCTCCTCGTGACGAGATGCAGCCTATGCTCCAGGCCCATTTGGACGAGCTGACCAGAGTATACCAAATGGACATGGCAAAACAGACATGGTAAACCATGGGATTACAACCATTTGATGCCATCCATCCATCCATGTTGACAGATACTGTCCATCCATCCATTCATCCATGTTGAGATATACTGTAATATTCAATAATATATGCATTTGTATTATTTTAATAGGCTTACTGCACATTCAGTGTAGTGCGTATTGTTTTGTTTTGCTCCTTTATTGTGTGCAGTGGCAATAAACCCATGTGTCGCTTCGTTTTAATGGGCCCATGCTACCGCTTATGTGGTTACTGTATTTTACTCACCCTCCGAGAACCCATTTCTCGCCGAGTTGTTTACTCCTCCCACACCTATGCAGCACATTCCATTGTTGTGCTCATGCAAGTCAGATGAAGGCCATGCCTCATTCTGTCAGCAACGCCGACAGAAAGAGAGACTGGCATTCACTCACAACACAGAAGCGCGGGGGGTGGGGGTTTTGTCAGGAAAGAGATGTCATGTTACCCAGTAATGACTATGTCGGTTAGAGAGCATCCCTGACAACACCAGAGGGCCAGTAATTACAACCAATTCCCACTGCAAAACCGCGTCAAAGACATTGCACTTCCCAAACAAACGCTGCTGTCAGCGCAGCGGGCCGCCACCGAGGTGACTGCCATGTGATCGACAGGCCAAGAGATCTTGCCTTTGTCCCATCTACAGCAGCAATTAGCAGGTCATTGTGTTAGCCCGTAAGTAGCACTGGGAAATTAGTGGAATTGTGCAGACATATATTCAGCACTTCATTTATGAAAGAGGGCTTAAAGAGTTCCACATGCACCCGTATTTTTCCTTCACGTTGCAGTAGCACAGTAACTACTGCTTGTGTTGATCGTGCCTTCACATCCTCTCATCTATACCGCATGAGCGTACCAGTATGATCACATGATCTTTATTTTTATTTTTATTTTCAGGCACATGCAAGGAGGATCTCTGCCCCCGCAGGCTCCAGCTCCTCCAGTGGGCTACGTGTCAAGCACAATGGTTTCTGACCAGGAGACTGACCTGCCTGATGAGGAGGAGGAGGAAGAGGAGGAGGATGAAGGCTACGGAGCCAGGCATCCACGTGGTATTGAGCACACACCAGGGTCTAGCATGGACAACCTGGACAGCTCTTTAACAGGTAAGGTGGTTGTTATTATGAAATCTGTTTTTTGTTGATGTTCATGTGTGCTTACCACATCATATATGTTTTTTTTTTTCAATTCTTGAAATCCTACTATCATTTTTTTTGTCATGTTCACACATGTTGCTCAAACACAAATGATCTACTTGGAACTGTGAGTGGGTCAAATGCATTAAATTCCTCCTGTGGTTGTTTGATGTTTATGAAGCGAATGGATCATTGTTAATGATCTGTTTTTCATTAGACTGCTATGTGTTGGTTTTTACGCACACATGCTTAGTGAGTGTCCCTCTGGTGTCTGAAGCACCTGTTGGAGACTCTGTGAAATTACAATTATCGTTCCAAAATAAGAGATAAGAAAGTCCATGAATTTTAAACAGGACGGTGAGCGGGAAATTAAAAGCGGAGCGAAGCAAGGCAAAGGAGGAAGAGCGAATGTAATTTCACTCGCACAAAGCAGCGGAGCTAGCGCCACCCACATCGAGTGGCACCTACAATCAGCAGATTTGAAATAAATTTCGTGTGCGCCACATTCCATTCCCGAGGCACCATTTTCATTTTAATTTGTACAACTCACAGAAAACTTTTACAGCCAAACTGTCAGCATACTGATCAGGTGTCAGCACCCACATATATACATATATATACATATATGTGTGTGTGTGTTAGACATTTGGCTTTTATTCTCTATAAAGACAAATTGTAAAAGAAAATCCAGGCATCCTGTATCCTAGTGACATGGCACATATATCAGATCTTCCTACAAATGTGTGGCTACTGAAAAATAAAATCCATATTGGGAACGCTGAGAGAGGCAGCATGAAAAAAAGCGGGTTGACAGCACTGCTTGTAGGTCTACCCTGTCAGCAGCAGCCCTAAAGTGTCGTTTTCCATTGGATGATGGAGCAGTGGTTTTGGTAGCGCTGACACATTCCACGGCTGATGTATTTAGAGGAATATAAAGCAGCAACCGGGCTCTAATCTATTGCATCTCTCCTCCACTGTATTACTCCAAAGACGCCACTATTTCTTCTTATCTCTCTGAAAGTCTGCTTTTCACCCCATCGTTTGACACCGCAGACACGGTCCCAGCTCCGGGGTGAGCTGAAGGAAGAGAGGGGGGATAGGGGGAAAGCCGCTGAGATTTATTGCGGCCACCATTTTGAGGCTGTAGAAGCAGGGGAGGGTTTGGAGTAAGATTCCTGTCGGGCCCTGCGTGATGGATTTGTCATTGTTTTAATATTATGGAAATGGGTCTGTTTTTGTAATGTTCCACCAAAGGCCAGTAAATCAAACATTTTCACCGATGCCTAAGGGAAAAAGAAAACATCCGTGTCCTCTGGGGCCATTTTTCATCAGCAGATTGTCGATGTACAATTCTGAGCTCAGAAATAATAGAAGACACGTTTGACAGATAAACGTAAATCCAGGTTTTTCTGCTGGATTCTGCAGAAACGCACAGGAGTGTAGGTGGCAGTGGTCACGTGAAGGCGAGATGTGGGAGCGGTAAGACTCTCACACCGACACCGAGCCGAAAGCTGAGCTGTTCTGGGCGATTACTCCCCCATAAAACCGTGCCAGGTTTGCGAGGAGCTGGGTCACGTCTCCTGACGGCAGGTAGAGACGCCTGCTCGTCAGGAGGTATGATTTTACTGTTTAATTACATGCAGATTAGGGTTTCCGTCTATATAAATCAGTTTTAGTGGCAGAAGGGACCTGCGGTGGATTTTACTGCCCCCTAACCGCCGCCCGCTTACTGGCCGCGCTCGAGCAGTGCGTGGAGCATGTAAAGCATCAGTCTGGATTTGTTTTTTTCTTTTAGAGAACATGGTTTGGGCCATTTCTCTGGTTCGAGACGTTATAACGTGACTCGTACTCGCAGACCTCGGTCTGGAATATCTGAAAAATATATATATATATATATTTCCAGGGCGAAAAGAAATAGATTGAATTTTTCATCAAATTATAATACAGCGATCAGTGTTTGATTGGACTCTGGTTCTGGAGAATAGAAGTGCTCCAGAGGTGAAGCAGTAGAAAGTGGCGGCTCGTGCGACAGAGAAGTCATTCTGTGATGTGATTTGCTGAGGCAGTGTTCCTTCACCGAGCCGGAGGAGTTGGAGGCTTCAGCGCGCTGGCTCCCACTGCCTGTCCTTCATTATCTGCTCTATTCTTTGTAGGAGGATTGGACCCAGTGGAATTGCTGTCTTTCTTTGCAGGAGGAAAAAAAAAAAAGAAAAAAAAAACTTAAAGCAGAATTTCTAAGAAAATTGCTTAGCAAGATGGAGGGCTGGAGGTAGTTGCTGCCTTGGATTTCAGTTAGCAGAGTAAAAATGGATTGTGTAAGGTGTTCGTCCACCTTATACAAGTTTATATTCTCTAGACGTTTCCAATAATCTGGAAGTGTGTCACTGCATTAAGGGAGAAAATCTGTTGCAGCTTTAGCTGGTGATGATGCAGTTGCCTGAAGTCACAGCCCAGAGAGCGAACACCTCGTTCAGACGTTCACTTACAGACGAAGAGATTCCCCGGCTGGAAGTGGGAAAACTCTGTGATGGCAACTGGTCATTGTGTGTGTGTGTGTGTGTGTGTGTGTGTATATACATACATACATATATACACACACTGAATCAAAGCTTTGTTTCCTTAATTTTGCTGCCACTAAATATTTGTTCCGCTGTTGTCCTTCACATGGACGTTTGTTGTGACGCACATGAAGCACTTGGTCTGCATTAGTCCTGAGAGCAGAGGCAACACAATGTACTAATGTTAACGCTAAAGTCAAATATCAATTTCTATATATATTTATATATATATACCTTTATACTGTTACTGTTGTTATTTCTATATGGATATAGATTCTATATAGAAAAAATGGACAAGTTGTTGTCATTTTCAGACATGTCCTTTTCACATTTTTGCTATTTTTTTGCCTATTCAAATAATCGTTATCAATCATCGAGTCGAATCAAAGAAAATAATCAATAGTCAATAATTAAGCGATTACAAAAATAATCAATCACTCTTGCTGGTATTTTAAACGTGCTATATTGTGTTGATTAATGTCTCAGGTGCCTACATTCTAATCTCTGAACTCCACCAGGCATCATTGAGTTCTGACTACACCATACTGACCTTTTAACAAATCCCGCTGCTAACTTTCCGTCGCCCTTCGCTCTCTCCCAACAGCCTTTACCCCCGCACCTCCCCGGGCCTCTGTTACAACCCGTTCAGCCACATCGCTCTTGTTTTCTGTGTGAGGGGGAGAGAGTGTGCGAGCCGAGCACTTGGGTTCGTGCCACTTCGGCAAACTCTGCCAAACCAGTCCCACTGAAGGCTGTCACATTAGCCGACTGTCCTTTGTGTTTTCGCTCGCTAAAGTCCCATATTTCTATTGGCAGGCTGGTGGTTTTTATATGTGAAACGCCGCTCTGGCTTTTTATGTGAACAAAGAAATGGAAGCGCTTACAGGAGCACGGCTACGTAAGCCAACAGTCAAACACTGCACCATACATACAAGGTTCCCTTCTTTATGTGCTGTCACTCTCAGTAAATACCTCAGTATATGGCAATTATGGAATTAATTTTCTCACGTATCGATGATAGATTCCAATAGAATTCTCTCTTTCCTGCAAAATGAAGGTGCCTTTGAGACGGTGGTGTTTTTAAACAGGGATTTTTTAAAAAGAGACGCTGTGTGCACATCACCAGGTGTTTGATTCAATGCGCTTTTTTGTGAGACGCTCGAGGCAGTTCTTCAGCTAACCCTGCTCCGCACAGGTGTGCTCATTGTTCTTCATGAAGGAAGACAGCAAGCTCGGTTCATTCCAGTCCTGCGGTTCCACTTGTGCATTCTGGTGTGTGTGTATGTGTGTGTGTGTGTGTGTGTGTGTGTGTGTGAGTGCACACACACATGTTCTGCATGTTTGTGGATAGATGAAAGAGGGCAGGCCAGAACAGAAAGACTACACACAACCTCTCCCCTCTGAGAACAGACATGCCCCACAGCAGTCATGAAAGGGTAAATAATAACATTAACTTTAAAAAAAAAAAAGGATCAGTGAATACTTGAATGTATCTAAGGGTTAGAATCACAGCACAGATGTTCAGCATGGTAGACTGCATATCAACGACGTTTATGGCCACAATGCAAAAACAGGTCAAAATGAGAAACAAACAGGGTCGCACAAAAAAAACCCCCAAAAAACTCAAACCTGTGGTGTTCCACAGGGTCCATGGTGAATGGGTGGGGCTCAGCCTCGGAGGATGACCGATATTTCTCCAGCCATAGGTCCAGTTTGGGCAGTTCGTCCGATGGCTCCATTTTTACCCACTGCAGCTTTGCCCAGGCCCTAGTGGCCGCTGCAGACAAGGCAGGCTACCACCTGGAGGGCACTAGCCTGAGCAAGCGAGGTTGGTGTGTGGAGACCAGACCAGCCACCCACTGCTGGACTGGAACTTCTACCAGTGGCTGATGATTTGATTCTTTTCCTCTCTAATTGTTTCCTTGTCATCCATTGGCTGGTGTTTCTCCCAGTATGCTTCCTTGTTATTTCCTCTCCCTCTGCTGCTTGTGGAAGCTGTGGCCAGGTTGTGCATGGGACCTGTTATATCTCGCTAGACTGCAGGCATCTCCTGACCCTTTACTTTAACTCAACCGCTGTTTAACACGTCTGCCTCGGTCTTCGGTTTTCTTGGTATAACATCTGGATGGATGCTCCCTTTTCACGGCCTCTGCCAGAGAGCTTTCTCTTCTAATGACAAGCCTGTAGCTTTGTTTTCTAATAGGTTTTTGGACTTGGTTGATAACTTCTTCCCATCTCGATAACACCCTCAGCTTCACTGTCTACGTATCCTTGATGTCTTTATTAACCAGCTGGCTTCTGGCCCATTATCCTTCTTGCAGGTAAAGGCTTGTCCCAGAGGCCCCGGCCCAGCAGTCCGTTCTCAACAGATGGCAGCACAGTCGGCACACACAGCCTGGGCCACCAGAGAGCCACCAGGCCCACACGCAAACCCCGAAACCAGGGCACGGCACCCCACCGGAGAGATGCTGGTGCAGACGGTGAGTCAGCGACTGAGAACACATTTTAAACAGTTTATGTCAAAGGTTCTTAAAAACATTATAATTTAATACTGGATATAAATGTGTATTTGATTTACTGTGGGTTTTGCTTGACGCAGACCTACCTCCTCCACCTGAGCCTCCTCCCTGTCAGGGGCAGAACCGAATCCAAGGGGCCCGCAGTGTTAGCAGCATGGTACCACATACAGATAGGAAGGCTTCCTCTCTGGAGCGCCCGCCAATGTCAGGGCCCCTTTCTGGGCCGGACGACATGAGGAGCTCCATGGACAGACAGACACGCACTTCTCTGGAACATCACCGCCAGGCTCAAGACAGGCTGGGCTCCATGGACCGGGCCGATGATGGTCGCAGGGGACACAAAACGGGTACGTCTGAAGCATGGGAAGTTTGGGGATGGATAAACGTATCCGGGTTCCTTATCTATGCAAAACAATTTCCAACGTACCTTTAATTAAAAAATCGGGGTGGACATTGATTAAAGGGTTTTACAATAATGAGATAATTTGTTGCATCATTGAAAGAAAACAACTTGACAGACTTGAGAGTTTTGCAACTGCTGTGTCTCAGGTACTGTGAGATTTTTCTCTTGCGTTGACGTTAGCTTTAATGCTACGTTGAGACTGGGCTCTGATGAACAGATTGCATTGTCTGCCACTTGCTCTGGTTTAGAGAATGCCCCCCCCCCCAAGCCCTCCCCCAGCGCCCCTGGAACTGTTGCCAATATTGGCCTGCTCTGCTCCAACTCAAGCAGGAGCCCACAGCTACTGAAACGCGCCCTAATCGCTTCAGCTTTCATTTTTCACACAAACAGCAGCTACTCTACCTCCCATCTGTGTGCGGCTGTGTTCGTGTGAGTACGCACGCGTGCTTGTGTGTTTGTGACCATTAAAGGTCTCCACGCTGTGCGCCCCGTCCTCATCCAAGCCAGGTCTGTCCCACGCAGTTAATCTCCGAGAGTGTGAGACAAAGACAGGTGCCACAATCAGCATTGTTACCAAAAAAAAAAAACACAAAGGTGAATTCCCATATGTGTCAGATGCTGACTGATTCACAGTGGAATCCACTGAGGTCGGGGCAGGCTCTATTACAGTCATTAGCAGAGCTGCGGGGAGCGGTTTGATGAGATTTCATGCAATGACAGAGACTGCTGAGGGTCAATGTTATGCTGCCCTGCAGCAGGGGGCGCTGCAGCAGCCAGTGGTCCCCCCGTTGTTGTATATTTACCCCCTCATACGGCTGGTAGCTGCAAGGCCATGTGCGAGTCCTGTCTGTGGCACGTCCTGGCAACGACGCTTGGCACCTCCATTCCGCAGATGTCGGGACGAGAGGCTTTTTCCAAAGTGCTCTTTGTCTCTGTGCATCAGATGTTAGATGTGCTCCTCCGCAACAATAACAGTCACGTGTTGTGTCTGCTTGTCAAACTCAAAGTGTGCCCGTGTGTTTTCAGAGGATGGGTGCCTGCCATACAGTAAACCATCGTTCCCCTCCCCAGGTGGACACAGCTCGTCTGGCACCTCCTCCTCCAAGGGCTCGACGGGGCCACGAAAGACCGAAGGTCCACGACAGCCACAGCAGTGGACCGCCATAGAGCACGCTGACTTCCTGGCGACTAATGGACAGGGCCAGTACGCGGGGGAGTTATGTTAGTAATTCAGTGTTTTTATGTTTCTAGCAGTGTTGTTTTTATTACAAGATGTGGTGTGTATAGTGGAAACAAGTTGGCTGTATCTACAGCATAAATAACCTAGAAGATGCTAATTAGTGAGCGTTAGCGTTAAGCACTTAAAGCTGGTTTTAGTTGTGAGATAATATTTGTTTTGGTGGATACAGTATCCATGTATCTAACAGTGTCTACCCTTTCAATTTATACTCCTGCTGTTTTCTTACAGTTGAGAATAGTTGCCAATTAATCTTATTCTTAGTTGTCTCTGGCTTTGCGCTTTGACATGAAGATGACATCATTTGTCTCATAAATAAGTGTGTTTGTGTGATCGTGTTTCCCAAAATGTTGACAGTCTTCCGTCTTGTTTCTCACAGAGTGATCCGCCTGGGATGAGAACCGGGTGAAAACCCCCCCTGTCTGTCCACAAAAGAATGACGCCCTCGTTGTTGGGGCAACAAACTTTGTCGTGACCTGTGTGTTCTCAGAGGGAAGGAGTGCACCACAGCGAAAAGGCCGTGTCACAGAACTGTAAATGTGATGTATAGACACAGACATACTGTACATCTCACTATGTTTTTGTCCTCAAGAAAATATTTTCCACCTCCTGCCCTACTTTCATTTTCTTTTTGTTAGAAAAAGGCAAGTTAAAAAAAAACAAAACAGAAAACACCTGTGAGAACGGATTTTCTGATAACTGCCCTTGGGAGAAAGGGAATTTGATTTCCTGTAAATATATTCTGAAACTTGTTGTTGCATTGCTATGCAAGCCTAATTCAGTTTGAGCTTTTTTTTTTAAATTTCCATATGCAGGTACAGTTGGTTTATCTGGTTCTTTGTATTATATGTGAATTGAGTGGCTCTTGTGCCATAAAATAATTGTTTTATAATCCATTGTTTGTCAATAGCTACCATTAATTATTATCATTATTATTATTAATTATTGTTTTTTGCACTGCAATTTTTGGTGATAAGCACAAAAACATAGCTCCTGCTGACATGAAGAACCGAAAGGATATGTGAAGAGGAGTTTCTGTACTGTAAAGAGAAGAAGATTATATACTAATGTACAGAGAGATATTAAAGAGTAAGGCTTTGCTGACAGGCGCCAACAGATGAGGTGCTCGTTCCCTGAGTTGCGTGGCAGACACACAAAGCTCCTGAGGGTGTGAGTTACCGATATGAGGCTGGAATAATTACATGCAGAGAATACTGTATAAACGTAGGTGATCATAAAATGTCCTAATTAGCAGTTTTACAATAATGGTTTTGTTTTCAGCATCATACTGTTAATTGTTTTGGGGGCGGCCCCCAAACGTTTTAACGTCCTTTGTTATTATTTAAGTCTCCGAACATTTCAATGTTTCTTTTTCATTGGTGATTTACTGCCTAAATAATTCCAGCCACACTAAGTTTACGCTCCTCGTTCAGCATAACAGCACAATAACCATTAAACAGTCTTAGGGGGAGGGGAGGGGGGGGGTCACTGGAATCTGTCGGCATGCTGCAGTTCAGTCATAGCACTTACACACAGATGGATGATTCCTCCGGGGCCTTGTTGCTAATCAGATATCCCAGACAAAAAGGAGTATTTATTGTCATCAGTCGCAGTTATACTTCCAAACTGTACCAACCAGTGGAGCAATATCATTTGTTTACAAGCTTTTATCTTTTATTGTTTTGTCTCTTATTCCCATCCATTTTTAATATTGTTTGCTTTTTAGAGCACTTACCAGTTTTATGTTTGGTGTGTTATACTGTACCAGGTCGTTCAAGAAAACAACACATTGACCCGTTCAGCCCGACTAAGCTAACGCTGTTAAGTTCGGCTGGTGCCTGCCCTGCCTGTGCTCCAGGATCAGCACAGTGTGGTGCCAGTACCTGTGAGAGGAAATAGTGTGCGTAGGATTTATAATGTAGCTTTGATCCCAAGCGGTCGAGTGGCAGTGGAGAAAAGCTTTGTGTATGAACTAGCAGGTCCCACAGCTTCATGTCTGCAGCCACAGTGTGGAGCAGAACACCTCACGTCCGCCTGTGCACCACGAAACACACACTTATCTATCGTCTGCCGCGTTCGACTCGTCAGACTCAGATCCGGACGATGTTGTTTAAGACAACGTTTTTATTGGTTGTCCTTTGTTAAACCGAAAAGAGCCCGTTTCTTTGTAACGCCTTTTATGAACTCCAGACCACTGATTACCACAAGGTTTTTAATATTAATGTTCAGGATTCTCGTGGTTCAATGACTGTTTGTTTTTTTGTCCTTTTTTTGTACTGCAAATGTTGATATACTAAAGGGGGGGTGGAAATCCAAGGCCGTCAGATGCTGTTGTACTGTTGTTGTCGCGCCATTGTCATTTTATCATCCGCCCAGTGGCCAGTGTTCTGGAAATGAGGTGCAAAGAGTATCTCAGGTTATTTTACATTCTGGTGGTGTTTATGTATGTGTATATACCTGTATATATCCATATACATCCCCACTTGATGACGCCATTCCGTTTTCATTGACAGAATTGTCCCTCCCCTGTCTCGATTCTCTCGTCCGCTCTTTTCTTTCCCGCCGTGGATTCTAAATCGGAGCATAATGTGCTGGTTGGTTCACGTTAAGACGAGATGTCAGTAAAAGAACATACCAAATCCAGATTGATATTTCTAACGTCTAATGCGTTTTCGTGTCTCTTAATTAATACTCATTGTTTTCTTTTAAATCACAGTGTCGTTTTTGTATTTATTAAAAATGATAATAAAAGTATATTGTGAAATATGCATAAAGATTTGTGAGATATAAGATGTGTCTTTTTTTAAAAAAGTTTTTTTGTTTTGTTTTGTTTGTTTGTTTCGTGTAAGATTTGCCGTCAGAGCCGAGCAGGGAGGCCATAATGAGATGACCGGCGCGCTGTGCTCAGTGCGCGCGCAGCAGTTGTCCGAGTCACTCTTTGTCCTGCATGTTCACCACACTGCTCCTTTCATGTCAAAACTAAAGAAACTTTCTGAACACATGAGCGAGGGGGGGGGGGGGGGAAACGCTCGTAATTTGCCTGTCAGGACAACTGAGGAAAAGGTCTTTTTGGAAGGATGAAAGTACTTTGGCTTTCCCTCTCTTTTGTTCATTTTCTCAATATTGTTGGTTCTTTGTAGCCTATCTGTGTGTTGCCTTTTTGCTATAAAATAAGATTAAAAATGACAAAAAGATAAAGTTGTTGGGTGAAGTCTTTCTGTACAGAATGGGGTGGGCTAGCACCTCAATCCGATGCCATTTCTACAGTACAGTGCATTCTGCCTTCTTTTCTTTTCTTTTTTCTGTAAACCACCTTCTTTATTCACCTGCATGTCCCAGAGGAGAGTGGATCAAGAGAAATAAACTTTTACAGTCTCATTCCCATGTCCTGTAAAATAAATCCATGCTCTTTTATTTCCTTGTACCTGGATCAATATCAAATAAAATATTTTTGAAAAATGAAAAATGCATTTAACTATTTGTATTTTATAGAAAAAAATTAGAATTGAGTGTAAAACTGAGAATAATGGGAAAAAATACTACATTGTTTTGTCGACTTTCTCGTAGTGCAGCTGTAACATAAAAGTGCACTTTTTCCCATTTCTCCTTAACATACCCCCTCTTGTGTCCTAAGGATCTGAGTCAGCAACAATATGTGTGTAGTTATTTCCCGATGTGTGTACACGTGCACTAAAGATGTGCGGCTTCCTGTGCGTTTTATGTCAAACCAGTCCCGACCTTGATCCTTCTCCAGGAGCAGCTTCAAACACAAACCCAAATCTCCTGAATAACTAAGACGGCCAGTTTGCTTTCAAGCTCCATCGTTCCAAAGCTCAAAGTGAAAATCGCTGGTGAAAGAAACTGGTGCAAAGCCGCATGAAAAGCTACTGTTGTTGACATCACGTGCGAATGTTAATAAGCATTAAATTGCACGTATGTTAACGAAACCGTCTCCACACCAGATGTGCCTAAACATCTTTATGGGATCCCGGCGTCTGTATTCCATATGTATGAAGACTGTATACACCACCTCTGGTGACCACTAATGTGTAATGTTTGGTCATATGATGATCTCCACCCTTACAGGTTAGTGTTCTTATGCTAATATAAAAAATATATTGCATTCTGGGACTCATCCTTACCCCATGGTGAGGGACTAGACCATTAGGTGGGGTGGGGTGGGGCTGATAATAGTTGATGTTTGCGTCGTGTTCCACAGCTTATATTCTGTGTATATTTTAAAAATCAGCAGTTTGTTTGTTAAACGTGCAGGAAGTAACGTTTTTATCAATCTGCACCACCCTGAACTGATCAGTGGGCCGCTCCGTCACTGTCAACTGTCAGTCACCTGTTGTTGAGTTGGAGATGACATGTTGTTGTGTCTTTTCAGCCTCAGCTCTACACACACTGTGATGAGACTCACGGGACACTGCGGGGAAATAAGGTAAAAGAGTCTGTTCCTCCATGTTTGTTCATTGCCATGTTTTCCTGTTACAACCTGGCTGATCTATTTCCTGTTTCCTGTTTCCTGTGTTGTCATAGCTACATGTGGCTAAAGCTAATGCCTGGCATTATGTGACGCACAGGCCTCAGGTGTGGTGGTTTTTGGTTTTTGTTGACATAGTTAGCAGTAGGTGATCGGACTGTGTGTGTTGTCGACCTGCGCTGAGGAGTCATGGTGTGTAGTTGGAGCTGTGGTAATAGCTGGAGTTGTAGTTTACTGTGACGAGTCAGCGAGTCTGTCATCGTGGATCTTGTCACAGAAAAGTGGAATATTGTGTATATTATTATTATTGTGCAGCTATTTGAATGTGTTTCCTAAATGTGATGCTTTCTAATCTGAGTGTTAGTATTTATTTATTTATTTATCTATCTATCTATTTATTTATTTATTTATTGTGGCGACAACTTTTTCTGTGGCGCTTTCAGGATGGAGAAAACTGAAAATAGTTGTGTGTTATTGTGTTTCTGAAAGTGACAAGTAGTGTTGCTGTCTTTGTACAGTCTCTGTGTCACCTTTGACCTCATCAGTTTAGGTCAGCTCTTGGTTGTATTTAAATGCTGTGGCATTGTCTCACACTTGTGTTCTGTCCTTTTGTCTCAGATGTGATGTGATCTCCTTTTGTAGTGACGTGAAGTTGCCGTCATTTGTCTCCATGACGATTGATCTGAAGTGTAAAGGTCACGCGTCCTGTTAAACAAGATATTTGTTGGCATTAACGAAGGACAAGCCCAATTTAGCGCCGTCTCATCTCATCTCAGTCTTTTCCTGGTAAATGTCAACAATCAGTCATTTGAGTTTTGCTTTTGAATGATATGCTCCTTGTTGATTTATTTTTTCTCTTCATATATGAATTGATCCAGTCTCCAGCTGGAAGGTCAGTTTGTCCACACATCAGGTCGCATGCTACTGTTGTTTAACTGATATATATGAGTAAATATTATATCAGCTGTTATTGTTATCAGCTGTTATTGTTTACGGAGAAGCCATATTTCTGAGGATTTGAGAGATTTTTTCCATTGTCACCTCTTCTCTTGTTGAGTTATTTTACCATTAATGGATATTTCCTAAATTAAACCCAGGGGCAGTTGAGGAATGATGTCCCGTGCACAGCCAGGTTTGCTCATATGGATTTGGAAATGGTTGGGAGATTCCCTCCACCATTCATATTTATGGAAAACGCTTCACCGGTTTATTCTGACCCTTTAAACAAACCCGTCAGTGTTGTGTGCCGGATCTGTGCCTATTTCACACCTCTTCCTCTGCCTGTGGGGGAAACGTATGGATGTGTACGTATGTGTGTGTGAGTGTGTGTGTGTGTGTGTGGGGGGGTTCTCTTTGCCAACAAAGCAACTTTTCCCGTTCTGCTTCATTCTTTATTCTCCAACTCTTTACCAGCGTGCACTCTCTCTTCCACCTCCTCTTAATTCTGCACATTCCTGGGAAGGTGCCGCTGACGTGCAGTTTGCGTTGCTGTACCTGTTCCAGACACCAGGGCTTTCACACGCCGCCGTAATTGTTGCATCAGACGCGGCGGGAGCTGGTGTGTGGAACTGAGGGAAATAAGCTTTGCTGAGCAAAAGCATACTGCAGTAAGATATGAGTTATCCGTGTGCGAGTGAGTGCGCATGGGAATCTGTGTGCTCTGACGTCTGCACTGCACTGGTGTGTATGTGCTGGGAGGAGGAAGCTGCTGTGTATGTGTGTGTGTGTGTGTGTGTGTGTCTCATTATGCAACATCTGGTTTCAAATTGTCTTTATGAGGCTGGATACATGTAGGTACATCTGTAAAGAATAATAAAAAAAAGTGAATTATATATTATCAAAATGTTTTGATAATAATATTATTATTATGTTTTGTTATTTTTGAGTGTTTGGATCATTATGGGATATTACATCTAAAAGTTTAAATGTTTTGAAATATCATTTGATTTGATTTCAGCCAGTTACAGTAAATAAAACACGTTTAGGGGGATAGGGAATGAGTGTGTGTGTGTGTGTGTGTGTGCGTGTGTGTGTGTGTGTGTGTCTTTGTGTGCGTGTGTGTGTGTGTGTGTGTGTTTTAGCACCTGCCTCTCTCCACCCCTTTGTCTCTGGACTGGCGACAGAGAGTGGAGGTGAGAGGGCAGTAGTACCAGTGCAACACCATTCATCACACATGTCAAACAGCCAAACCAGCTGCTGGGGGCAGGCGGCAAACATTTGCATTTCTCCCTCCCCGTCTCATCCTTTATCTGTCTGTACCGTTCTATCAGAGCTCATCGTTTGATCAGCGGCTCCTGAGGCGGCGGGGCGTTCCACCTGTTAGTGTGTAAACGTTGCTCCACGAGCCTGCGCTGGGTCTGAGGACTGGTGGTCTGGAATGACAGTGTGCTGGAATGATAGGGACCATGTTACTGGTTCACGTTGGGAATAATAATTACAGGTGTGTGTGTGTGTGTGTGTGTGTGTGTGTGTGTGTGTGTGTGTGTTGTGTGTGTGTGTGGGGGGGGGGGGGGGGGGGGGGGTCTCTCTTCATTCAGGCTTTGACCAAACGATGTTATCATTGTTGATGAATTTAGAGATTAACCTCTGACCTGTTAAATGTCAGGACATTATCACAAATCCAATCTCAGTTTCCCACATCCCACTTAAAGATGGATGAGACATCGCAGCAATATAAATTTGATAATGAATTCATTAATTAACTCATTTTCTGTGTAAACCTTTTTAGAATAGGTATTCAGCTGGGGCCGGATGCAGACACCTCCGTTACCGCTCATCACGGTAAAGCAGACTAAAGAAACTGAGTTTGCTAACTTGCCCCAAACACATCAGACACAGGTCATTTAACACAGTCCTCATTAAGAGTGAGCTGTGAAGTGACTTCATGTTTGTTTCCTTCCGACACATTTGCTCCGACGTCGTTTAAAACGACAGCAGCTCACACTCAGAAATACTGAAGCAACATAATGTTTGAATTTGACTGAGGACAAATGATGTGGAAACAGAATGAGTGTGTGTGTTTACCTGCCACATCATCATCTATGTATCTTTAAATCAGCTTCACACTCAAACGTCTGACTCACATATAACAAAGCAGCTGAATGGTTCTGCACCTTCAGACAGTTCAGCCCCTTTGACGGTTGTTAACTGCTTCTGTTTTCATTAATTGCTTGCTATAAAGAGTTTAATTCTTTTTTTGTGAATAGGTTTTGTCATTTTGAATGAAACGATTCCCCTCGTGACAGATGTATATGTCTCTATTGTATGGAAACTGAAGGTTATCCATCTATACAGCTCATTTAATATTCACCAGCAGCTTTTCCATCCTACTCTTTTCTTTATCCACCTCTGTGTGTGTGTGTGTGTGTGTGTGTGTGTGTGTGTGTGTGTGTGTGTGTGTGTTCAGGTGTGTGCGTGTTCAGGTGTGTGCGTGTGTACATTTCACCTTGCTGCCTTTTGAAAAGGGGGCTATTCACACACGCTGAGAACACGGCTGTTCGTGAAAAGCGGTGCGATTGCATTCGAGAGAAAAGAGAACCGCGTCGGCAGAAATTAGCAGCAGTTGATTGCTGTGGATTTTAGAAGCAATAAAAGCTGCAGAAAAGAGACGTGTGTGTGCGTGTGTGTGTGTGTGTGTGTGTGTGTGTGTGTGTGTGTGTGCATATGACAAGCACACTTGTCGTATCCTGGTGGATCACACCAGTGTTTTTGAACACACGGCTTCAGGTTGTTCCTGTGAGCTTTTATTTCGCCATGGGCTGCTTGTGGGACGAGTTGATGAACAATCTCTTAATCAAGGCCTAATTGTTCAGCATGATCCGCTGTGACCTGCTTAATGGAACACCCCCCCCCCCCCCCCCTGCACCCCCCCCCCCCCCCCCCCCCTCTTGATTAATGATGTGTGTGAAGGAACACAGCGGGAGACGCCCCAAAACCTTGTCCGACTCTCGTTAATTAAAGGCCAAGTCCAACAATACAGGGGACCGGATTATTCTGCAGAACACAACAACGCAAACAGAAACACAAATCCTTCACCTCAATAATCGAAGTTTTAATATGAACATTTTTCATACATTCTTTTAGAACATACGATTATACGTAATGTATCAGAACATCAAAAGAGAACAGGAATATTTTCACCACATACCATCGAACCCTTTATCCTTCGCCCCCTGTCCATTTAAAAAAAAGAGACACACTTTGCCTTGCGTTGGAAAACAACATCAGAGAATAGAGGCAGCTTCGCCAAGGCCTGGTTTTTGTCTCCATGTGTGAATGAAAGCCAGGCGGAAAACTTGCAAAACTGTCCTTTCCCTGTTTGTCACACACACACACACACACACACACACACACACACACACACACACACACACACACAGACACAGACAGAGATGAACACTTTTATTTTCATACCTACAGTAACTCGTATGTGTTTTTCAGACTGTAGCACTTCAGCAGCACTCGATGGGCAGAGCTTTGCAGATAGAAGCTTCTGCCAAGGACTGTGACAGTAACAAGGCCGTGTGTGTGTCGTTGTCACTGCCAACTAGTTATTAACTACTTTATATATATAGATAGATAGATAGATACGGATCTCCGTCATAACTCCTCCAGTTATGACGGCGATCCGTTCCTGAGAATGTGTCGTAACCGAATTTCGACGTAAGTCGGAACATACATTCATATGTAAGGTAGATGCTAAGTTGTGCCACTAGATGTTGCTATAACACCACGCTAAAATAAGAGTTTATTATGGTGAATTGCCTTTTGTCCCTCTTGACACACCGTAGGGGTTGCGATCACGAGTGTAATGAGCATTTCCTTTATATTTCTGATCTCAACCTTGTAGACCCTGTGTTGTGAATAAACCTACGGTATTACCACGATCCCGATCGCATCTGTGTCCGTGTGCATCTCCTTATCGGCTGCCGCTGCACCCCCCACCACTTTTCTTTTCATACCTACAGTAACTCGTATGTGTTTTTCAGACTGTAGCACTTCAGCAGCACTCGATGGGCAGAGCTTTGCAGATAGAAGCTTCTGCCAAGGACTGTGACAGTAACAAGGCCGTGTGTGTGTCGTTGTCACTGCCAACTAGTTATTAACTACTTTATATATATATATATATATATAGATATAGATATAGATATAGATATAGATAGATAGATAGATAGATAGATAGATAGATAGATAGATAGATAGATAGATAGATAGATAGATAGATAGATAGATAGATACGGATCTCCGTCATAACTCCTCCAGTTATGACAGAGATCCGTTCCTGAGAATGTGTCGTAACCAAATTTCGACGTAAGTCGGAACATACATTCATATGTACGGTAGATACTAAGTTGTGCCACTAGATGTGGCTATAACACCACGCTAAAATTAGAGTTTACTGTGGTGAATTGCCCCGTCCTACTACGGTCTGACCCGTGCTACTTGTCGTGGCTCCGCGGGTCCGCTGGTGTTTTTGGAAGCTGCTTAAGATGTACCTGCACGTCACTACCTCCTCAAAATTCCTCTTCGGCTCCTTTTTCCACTCATTACTTTGGTCACGGGGAATAGCAGATGGTGCAGCTGCTGGTTTAATTGTCTTCATTATCAAGGCATCTGCTTTCTGAGCTTTCTGAGCTTTAACTCCAGAACTCTGTATGGCATCACCCAAGCAGTGGAGGCCATATTGGTGAAATTTGGGAAGAAACACAGGCAAAGGAAATTGACACACAGTCTGAGTTGTGTGTGTTCTCATAGATGGATGGACATGGACGGTGGGACAGGAACACAAATATCGTATACTTGTTTAACTTGAGTATATAAAACCAAAATATTAACCCTTATTGTGTGGGTGTGTTTCCACGTTGCCATCTGCCTTGCATGTCCACACAAAGAGTCGATAATCCCCGTGGTTGTATTGGATTTTTTTCCTGAGCTCCTGAGATGAGTTGTATCAAGCGGAGGCAAAGGGAGAAAACAGCAGATGTTGGGTTCTGACAATTGTCTCTGCCTCGGATCTGCAACAACAAAGCAGCCGAGGGAAAATGTCATCCGCGCATCATCATCCTCGACGCCCCGGCATGAATGAATAATTACTGCTACTTTGACTCAGGTCAGGCAATAGAAGGTAAAGGAACCTGCCGTAACCCTCTTAGCTTGAAAGCCTTTCAGTGATGTGATAGGGCGGCGACACCGAGGAGGCTGTGACATGCTGAGATGCCTCGCAAGAAAATAAAAAAAGATTTTTCTTGAGGCAAAATGCTCGGGAAAATGAAACGATTCATCCCAGCAGCTCGGTACGTGCTCTTTCTCAAAAAGATGAGATAGGGACACGGGTTCATCTATGAACGTGAGAGGGGAGGGTGGGGGGGTGTTGTCGGAGGATTGGTTGGCTGTGTTGAGCTAACTGCAGTCATGTCGGGAAGCAAGCGAGGCTTTTGCAAATGCATCGTTGTCACCATTATGCCTAATAATTTGAACGACATCTCGGCGCGTGACTCAAAGGCGCTCGTAGGAGGGGGGGCGGCGGGGTTATTAGAAACGACTCCCCCAATGATGCGTGTCACTGAAGCAGCAAATTAACATGAGGAGATGGAGGCACGTTGAAAGTGGCAGAGAGACGAGGGAGGGAGGGAGACGTGGAGATGTGGAGATGGATGTGAGTGCGGAGATGGATGTTGATGATGATATGGGTGTGGATGTGGAGATGGATGTGGGTGTAGATGTGGGTGTGGATCTGGACGTGGGTGTGGAAGTGGGTGTAGATGTGAGTGTGAGTGTGGGTGTGGGTGTGGAGATGATTGTGGGTGTAGATGTGGGTGTGGGTGTAGATGTGGATGTGGGTGTAGATGTGGGTGTGAGTGTGGGTGTGGAGATGGATGTGGGTGTAGATGTGGGTGTAGATGTGGGTGTGGAGATGGATGTGGATGTAGATGTAGATGTGGGTGTAGATGTGGAGATGGATGTGGGTGTAGATGTGGGTGTAGGTGTAGATGTGGGTGTAGGTGTAGATGTGGGTGTAGATGGGGGTGTGGGTGTGGATGTGGATGTGGGTGTGGATGTGGAGATGGATGTGGATGTGGGTGTGGATGTGGAGATGGATGTGGGTGTAGATGTGTGGGTGTAGATGTGGATGTGGATGTGGATGTAGAGATGGATGTGGGTGTAGATGTGGGTGTAGATGTGGGTGTAGATGTGGGTGTGGGTATAGATATGGGTGTGGGTGTAGATGTGTGTGTGGGTGTAGATGTGGGTGTGAGTGTGGATATTTTCACCCTCTTTGTTAGCTGAGCTGTTGTGGTTTGTGAAGACGCTGACTCCTGCTCCGTTGAAGCTTTTTCCAGGTGCCACATTTATTTTCTCCACCAAAGGCACAGAAACCCAGACCTGTCCCACATCAGATACTTCACAGCTCCTCCACCATCAGCTACATAACAAGCACATGGGATTAAACCAGTAGTTGTTTTTCCTGCCACCAAACACCACTGAGGGCTATTTTCACTTCCTGTTTGCCATGTTACTCTTACGGGAGCCGACAGTGTCCTGGAAGACGCTGGAGGATTTTTCTGGCCAGGTTCTTGTGCATAGACCTTCTCTTTCTAAACATCCTGTTCGTCTCTCATCCTCTCTCCCTCCTTCCCTCCTTCCCTCCCTCCCTCCCTCCCTCTGCTCAGCTCCTGTGCATTCCTTTGTCTCCCTGTCTCCCGGCTCTGACAGAAGACAAGCCTTGATACATGCACATGCCTTCACCTTTTTCCACCCAGTAATTTATGCTGTCAGGGGTTTTCCTCGGCGTGGATGGCCCAGCTTTCATGTGTGTGCAGAGCAGTATCTTGGGCTGTTGACATGTTCCTTCATGTTCAGCATGAAACAGACTGCAGCAGGTAATCGATGGGGGTTTACAGCCACAGGCGCCCGGCACAAACCGGAGGGGCACCCACCAATTAGATTAGCAAAAGGTGGTAAACACAGAGGTGAACTTAACCAGCTGGTGATGTAAACAATCAGCATTTAAGACGCATCCAGTTTATATACTTCCCAAACGCTATAATCCTTTATACTTATATGTTCCCCGAGGGGCAAAGGTCGCCTGTGTGTAGAGATTGTTATTTATTATACTTCGGGGACGTTTAGCAACGTTAAGACGTCGCGATAGAAGCGAAGATGGATTTTGGATGATGTGGTATGTGAGGAGTTAGTGATGGATGGATGATCTGATGACTTTAATAAAGGACGCGTCTTTCTTGGCGTAAACATGTTTAGACACAGGAGATACAGTAATCTGAAGTTGTCATGAGGATCTGGAAAATTATATTTCTTTTAGTTACCTGATGAGTTATGGGGCGAATGACTGATCACATAAATAGTGTTAATTGAACGATAATAATAATAATTATTGGCTGTTTGTACCTGTAGCGTCCTGTTCCTCTGGGAGCTAATATCCCTCTGCATGTTGGCACTATAGCCATATGTTTTAAACGACATCACATCTCCCTAGCCGCCTCAGCCATACAGTGGCGCTGTTCAGCATTCAGCCAGGCTTTATTCTGCTGTGATAAAACCCCATCTATCAGCTGGAAGTGTCTGCAGACTGCAGATATATCCAGTCGCTGCGCTTCTGATGCCGGTGTCACAGTGGTCTGATTCTGGCTGGTTGACTGAGCCCCCACTGGCTACTCACTCAAGCTTAAGATCTCATTACCAAGTGGTGTTGCTCGCTAATGACTACGTTTCTAATCGTGTTATTTGTATTTCCTGCACAACTTTGGGTGAAACACGCTACAGCAGCTACACAAATAAAAAAAAAACCCTCTGTGGATTTTCTCCTTAAGAATTCCTTAATCCGTGTTTTTTGTGGTTGATGTAGCAGTTTATTTCTCGGCACCTAATAGGAATGCTAATTGAAAGAGGTTTGCAACAGCTGAATGGTGAAAACCATTAGGTTTTTGTTTTCATTTAAATGTATTCTCTGTTTAACGCAGCCAGAGCCACAGCTGTCAAACGTCAGGTTTTCCCTCTTTCCTCCCAGCTGACAGCGAACGTCATGTACAACCTCTCACCTCCAGGTTGATTAGTGCACGTGTTAACACTCATCATTAACGTTAGACTTATATAATAAAGCTTCTTCTTTTTTTTTAAATGAGCAGGAGCAGCATTGTTTCTAATCACTTTGCAAATATTGCCTCGGAGGAATAAAAATTGCGCCACGCTTAGATCCAATTTGTGCTACGCTCACCAATTACTTTCACGGTCCACTTCCCATCTAATACAGAAAGGCCAGATTATCCGCTGCAAGTCTTGGTGCTGCACACCCTAATTACAAACACAAATTGGAAAAACTCAACTTGTGACAAAGAAAAATAATTCCATGAAAAAAAAAATATTTGCACTGATTTACTTTGTGTCTGTGTCCTCGATGAGGTAATGGGAGCAGAGGATTGGAGGAGCCACTTGTGTAATGTGTGAAGAGTCTTTTTTCTTTTTTTTATCTATCTGTGGGTCCTTTAATCAGATAAAGCTGCACCATGGATGTTCTGTGTAATTGGGCTGATGTTTAATTAATCTTAACAGCAGCAAGAACGCAGTTCATTACATGACTGATTAAAAAAAAAGACAATATGAGGTTATCAAATGAGAGGTAGTGCCTCAAAGAGCCGTGTAAATCTCGTCGAGTCTAAAAACTAGTTTGAACAGACTTTTGAAAAGACACAATAACCCTGTAGAAACTGGCTTATTACTGATACACAAGAGGACACAAGTAGTGTGAATGACAGCGCGGATTGTGTAGCAAGTCCTCATATCTGATTGGCCCGGAAAAAAAGATTTAAAACGTTTTCTTCCATTTTAACTACATTTTGCTGCCATTTTCATTTCTCGCATTTCAGGTGCTTCTGTCTTTGAATGTAAAAAACACCTGAATCTTGATGAACGCAACATTTTAGCACCAGCGTGAACTTGCTTCACCACCTAGGTGAAGCAAGTTCATACCTGCCAAAATGACAAACGTGAGACAAAAACGAGGGACAAAAATATTCCGATGTTGTTACATAGACTCAAGGATTGCAGGTATGAGTCTGAGCCAGTCAGGGAAGCTGTAGAGACAGGGAGAGAATCCTCAGCCTTCCAGGAGATAGATGTGTCCTGCCACTGTATAAATTGGCTGTCGGAAATGTCGCGTGAGTAGACGCTGCAATTGCTGGGAACTTAGAGGTGGAGTGACAATGATGGAGAGATGAAAAGGAGGGGAGGGAAGAAGCGAGGGACAAAAGGTTGGAGGTATTGAGATGAAAATTGGGAGGGGGCCAAGGTCATTGCTGAATGAGATTGGGAGACAACAGTTTCAGAATAGACGACCTGCGGGACAATAAATGAGGATAAAGACGTGTTAGATCCAATAACGGACAAATAAGCACATGGCATGGCTATTGGTTTTCTATTATGGGGTAAATCTACTGTATAGACAACATCAAACAGTGATTGAAGCAAGAATTGCAATCATTATCCCGTTCATAATGGCCGTGTTATTGTTTTTAGTACCTGCTTCTACAGCTTATCCCCTGTGGACCACAAAAAACTGGCTGTTACCGAATCCTTCAAGCTGAACAGTTGACTGGCTTGAGTTCAGAACAATAAAGGAAAGAGCCACATTGTAAAATAGCAATTATTCAAGGGACCTGGCAGGTCCGATAAAACGAATGAAACCTTATGACTTGGCAAACTGGCTTCATGGTTAATGCAGGACTTCCTGGATGGAGGACAAAGTTATTGCAGGACCGTTCCCCCTGCGGGATGGTGGTAGTGATTTGGCCGTCGTCTCCAGAAGCTTGCAATATAGCAAAGTAGAGATAGTAGCTGTCTGCTCCAGGATGGATGAGATGAGGAAATGAGACATAGACCAGGGATCGGCTTGTGACTGGGATGCCACTGATGGTATCAAAGGTACAATGACAAGAACGGCGAGGAGGAAGACACGCGTCTCCATCTTTGTTCCAGTTGTTGCCAGTCTACAATCATGGACCCTTTCGGGGATCACCCACTATAGACAGAAGATAAATCGGCGTCCCTGTAATTGTCTGAACCTGTACCCTGGAGGCAGGAAGTGATCACATGACCGTGAGAGGGCTAACGTTTGGCCTATATCATAGAACACTATCTATTATTGACACACGTGGCAGTAATGGTCTACCTTAAGGCTGGTAGCATCCCACAGAGTAATGATGACCCATGCTCGCCTGCAAGCCACTGCTTTCCTTCTCATCGATGCAATTACTGCACTGAGGCATGGCCGACCAAAAGCCCACTCACCGGCAGACCTCTGCTGTTCAATCACCCGCTGTTCCTCTTCCAGCAGAAAATACCACGAAGACCATCAGCGACTCTGTGTAAGGGTTTGACGCTAATTGGTTAATCTGTAATATTGAAACAGATAAAGAGGACTGGCGCACAGGTTGTTGGGATGCATTAATTATTGTTGATGCTCCCGCGTGTGTTTAGCCGCCACAGGTGAAAAATTAGACGACAAAAGAGGTAATTTCCTCTTTCTCTCAGGATGGTGTGTGGTTGTGCGCGCTGCACTGTGGAAGGGGGCGGTGTTGGTGGTTGGGAGGCTGGGAGGGGAGGTTTCTCCTTCCCCATTTCTTCTGACAAAGACTTTAATTCACAGTAATTATACAGATGGATTGAAATATACAGCGAGACAGGGAATCACTCCAATTATGCAGAGTTGATTAAAACTTGGACCCCATGCCAGGATGCTGCAGGAGCATCAGAGAAGTCAAGATGTGCACTGTAGAGACACGGCGAACATAAGACCAGTTAACATCTGCAGCGGAATGATTAAAACGCTGAGGGTTTGTGCGTCTGAGGGTTTCTCTCCTCGCAGAGTTGAAAACTGAAAAGCAACAATATATCGTTTGATGGTCTGGTGCATAAGGAGGAGTTTCCGCCCCTGACAGAAGACAAACTCCCCCGTGTTGAATTCTCATCGCGTCCTAATGAAGATGGATCAGTGCTATTCATTTACTGACAACCACACACAGCGTACAGCGCGGCCCATCTCCTGCGTTGTGTTACCGCGCATTGCTGCAGCGTTTTCGCACAGCAGCGGGGATAAGTCCTTGGCATCTGGAGACCATGGTCAGTGGAGGAGAACGAGGAGGAGACAAAGGGAGCGAGGGAAAGAGATGGGAGATGGTGAGGTAAAGAGAAACAGACACATAGACAAAGAGAATGAGAGGGAGACAGAAAAGGACCACAACTAGGGAGGAGCGGACTGAAAAGGGCAAGACATTTGTCACCCTCTACTGCAGGAACATAGGAAGAAAGAACAATATCATTAATCTCCTGACATTTCAATATTGTATTAACCTTTCTAGTGGAATTCGCCGGGCTCATTAGTCTTTTTTGGAGGGGAAGAAAAATAATAATCGATAGAACAAGCTCCGGACACAATCGAGAAATATACTCCAGTCAAATAACATACAACCTGAAGCCGGTGATATGATGCTCTCCTGTCGCCAGCAATCATTCCCTTTATTCGCTCTAGACTGATCCGTTAAGGTACAAACATCTCAGATGAAAAGATAAATGGAGGTGAAAGGGTGTAGCTGTTGCTCTCAAGTAGGTCACCATCATAAAAGAGAAAAATGGCCAGGCTGTAAAACAACAGTTTAAGACGGCAACACAAGCAGCCGTCTTATGTGATGGGGTGGAAACCCCCCCCAAGGCCACACAAAGTGTGATGAACCCACGTCTCGTCTCCCCGGCTCTGTCAGTCAGGGTGTCGATGAGACGAGATGAACCCAAAGGTGTCCACAGCCTTTAAACTCCACTGGTCCTCCCTCCCCTGTAACGCCTCCCTTGTCCTCGCTGTCCATCCGTCAGTGCCTTGAAGAGGCATCAGCCATTCAAATCACACAACTCCCCAGTTCATTTGATTAACGAAACACCAGGTCTTTTTGTCTATCACAACACACATGTGGCTTCCATTAGAGTACGTGTCAGGATTTTTACTGAGTTTGTTGACGCTGTGACAAACACGTGTCGTCTTAGAATGGTATGATTTAATGTTTGAGTCAGGAATTCCAAACGTTTGGCAGAAGTAACACGGGGTCAAGGGTCATTTTAATATCGTCATATTAGTTATACTAATATACACCTGGTATAGGAGTGGCCTTCTATTGCTTAGCCTATACACGTGGGTGGGGGGGGGCGGTGTTTAGTTAACATCTTTTTTGTGCTTAAGTAGAAATTAAATCAGAAATTAAATCAAATGGTCATTCAAAAGACATATATATTGGGATTTTATGGACTGATTCATGTTTGTTTGTTTTGATTGATGTGCAGATCTGGATTTGATCTGATTTGGCTTTTTGGTGTTTGTTCGTTGCAGTCTTACTGTTGCAGTGCTGAAATATTCCTATAGCTGACAGACTATTAGCATCCAGTATGATGTCACCGGTCTTTCTGGCACTATTTTCACTTACTTTATAGTTACCTTCTCTCTTCCGTGGACTTCAGTGCAGTAAATTGTGTAATTTTTCTTACTAAAGGGCCTACGGCAGTATTAATAATTATGATAAGTGCTACGATAAAGTCTATGACTCACTGGAAATAACAAACATTTGACGGTGAGAACAGATTATAATGCAAAGAGGGCAGCGGAGAAAAGGCTGAGGCAGGGAAGATCTGGGAGACGGCACGAGGAGGCTATATTCCTCCGGGTTAATTGTGCGTACCCCACCGGCACTAAATAAGGACGGTTAGAATGACTGGCTAAGAGACAAATGGATGTACAAATCACCCCGATTACATCCCGGTTATTAAAAAAACTTGGATTTGGCAGGCTTCCACATTGCATCTCACATTACATCTGGCAGTCTCACCACTGACGGCTATATTTAAGAATCACTGTTCAATTTCCTCAAGTAGAAACAAACATTAAGTGTTAAACATTGATTAAAAGCAACTTTTTCTACCGTGGAGTTGTGACGGGTCGGTGAGCGAGATCATTAAACGTAAATGATTTTTGACTGATTGTCTGGAGAGGTGGCATTTGACCTGCAGCTGTAGCGTAAATGGCTGTGGAGAGGCGCTGGTGAGCTGTCGAAACACCGCGCACCTGTGATGGCGGGTTCCTCGCCCGCAGTCTCGGGGAGCGTGGCGGCAGTAAGATGAGTTGTCAGACAGTACACAGCTGTTCACTTAATTACCTCCTAGTTTTGGAAGGAGGTTAATGAAGCAGTTTGGCGATCAGAAATGAGAGTCAGCTTGAATGAGCACAAAAGAAATTAGTTTCTGGCTGCTGGGACAGAGTTGAAAGCAACAGCAGTTTCAATAATTGATTGCAGAAAACTGAAAGACTGAAGACGTGAAGGAAGAGTCGACTGAGACCTCGGAGACAGATTTGTTCGTATCCCCGAGCAGAGTGATTAGGCCTCATACTAACATTGGCATATTAATGGATATTTTGTCGTCAGCCCAATTCCTACAGAAAAATTCCACTCATTCTTTCACTTGGATGCAAAGGTAGTAAACCTGATTTGAGCAGGTGGTGTTTGTGTAGGTGGAAAGTGCTTTTTTATTTAACCTCTGTGATGCAAATTGTGATTTTGGGGTTGTAAAGGGGTAGTTGGTGATAATTTTCCATTCCTGGCGCTATTTAAACTCATTTAAATACTAAATTAACTAAAAATTACAAATCCAAGAACATGAGTATACTTCTTTGTCTCATTTAGTACTTGCTGATTTATTAATAGAGAAGTAATTCACATAAAAAAACATAAAACACTGAACTTTATTGGATGATAGTTATTGGATAGTTAATAATATGATAAGATATGATAATACAATAGATCAGGCCCCAGAGAGTTACGCTGTTCCCTCACATCCCATGTAAATTATTCACCTGAAATCAGAACGAAAAAAATGTGAGCATATAACTGCAGCTCTTGTTTGCTGTGACTGAATAAAAAATAAGCTATTGAATAATGCATTTTAAAAAAAATACATTTTTACGATGGATTCTATAATGCATACAAATATTTATCATTAATTATGTATTCAGTTAATTGTAAAAAATGTTTCAGTCTCGAAATGTTTTGTTCTCTGTCAATCTTTGGTTGAGTGTTTTAGTGTTAGGTACTGTAAAATTTATGTTGTACAATCACAGTCACTCACAGAGAAATGTTCAAAATGAGGGAGACAAATTCGTCATTAGACTCCAGTGTCCCCTTTCTTCGGTTTTAATGGCATACAAATGCCTCTACACCTCGGAGCCTTCCCCCGAGCACACAGCTAGTGTAACTGTAAATACCAGATTAAAGACCATCCAGCCTCGTCCTGCATTTTCATCCCATTGTGGTGTGAATAACCCCGGCAGACAGTCTATCCGCTTAATATGTCCTTAATCACCTGCATCGCATTGCCGGGCCTGGCCACACCTCGGCTCATTAAAATGATGGATTGAAGCATAAGGGGATGCTCTTCCCTGATCCAAATTTGTTCTTGTTTAGGAAGGTGCTTATTAGAGAACACCTGGGGGAATGAAGGGGGGGAAGCTGAGGTAGGAAGGGGTTAAGGAGAAGAAGGAGGGAGTGGGTGGTGGTGGAGGGCAGTGGATCATTAATGGAACTATTACATTTCAGAATTAGTCCAGTATGCCTTTAAATTGCCTCTTGTAAACATTAATATAAGTATAAATGATAAGGATTAACACTGTTTAAATATATGTAAATGAGTGATTAATCCTCGCTGTGTACCTGTGATCAAAACACATTATATCTTTATGAGGCTCCTCTGCAAGTTGTGGCAATAAATAAGTCAAGTGCAGGAACAGTCATATTGTGTTTCTTACAGTAGAGTGGTCATTCTCATGAGTCCCCAGCATGTTGAGTTGTGCGGTGCTCTTCATTAACTTGTGAAAGCACAACTTCCACTCTGATCCTCAAGGCTCAGGAGGTAGTGGAAGAGTAAAGAGGAGGACCTGTCTCTCTTTCTTCATCACTGATGTTTGAATAGGCCAGACAGACAGTGGCTGACATTAAAGACTCCCACAGGCCTGGTTATTGCCTCTGTGAGGACGAGCAGTTGGCAGGTTCAATGTAATAAACTGGAACAAATATATTTTGGTTTCCAATTAGGATAAGTCACTGTCGAGAGTCACTCTGTGGCACAGAAGTCCTCTTCTGTTTGGATTTTGTTTTGCCTTTTCAGCAGCTAACACACCATCTCGTGAGTGATGTGAAATATGATGAGTACTGTTCACTTTCTTATGGAACCTCACTGATGCCTCTGAATGCCTAATTGCAGCAATCAAATTGAAAATAATCCCTTCGCCATGGGTTTTAGCCATCTTCCAAAAGCCTGTAATGAATGACATGAGGTGCTGATGTTGTCAGATATCAGGTCATGTAGATTTGTAATAGCGACTCTCGATTCAGTTCCCTCCTTGACAGCATTGTTGAGGATCATTGTGTCCTTTTGTGTTAAGCCAGCTCTGATTGTATCACATTAAAATGCAATAGATACAGTGACATTGAGCTTTATTATGATGCTTTCCAATTATAGCCATCATAAATATGTCAGTAAATTTATTACATTTATTTTTTTTCCATGGCTTCTTCAATGTTATTGTTTTATACTTTCTACTCTTTTTTTAACATTAAAGGGTATATTATTACAATCCTAAACTGTTTCCATTGTGGTTTACAGAAAGATAGGGTAAGTCATTTACTTTGATTTATTTTTTTTTACGTTCTATATAAACGTATAACTAGATCAGTGAAACTGAAGTTTAATGATGGTAATTAAGATATCACCATGGAGCTGCTCTATATTTATATACCCTTGCTGAAGCAATGTAATCTCTGACATTAATCAGTTATTTGCATTTATTAGAATAATGAGCAATAACAATTAGTTGCTTAAGAAAATTGTTTTGTCGTCAGTCTACAACTGTGATTGGCAAATGGTCGCCCACGGGCCAAAAACTTAAATTTCCAAAATAAGGACGAATGTTTTTAATTTTTTTTCCAAAAACGGCAGAAAAAATGCCCACAATTCCCAAAGAACTTTATATTCTAATAAGCCTTCGAACATTTTATTAAAAAAAAAGGCATTTTGGAGAAAAACGACATACTATACTATGACGCTTGTGAAAAAAAAAAGTGAAATGTTGCCGCAACAGACCATACTATAACGTTTTTTCGTTTTTGATCAACAAAATATCATTCTGGGGGGTGATTTCATGTTATTTCCTGCCATTCTGACGCGTTATTTCCACTTTTAATTATTCACCGGTTTTGGGCATTTTCGACATACTAACCCCTTACGTTTTTTTTCGATTTTTGAGGGATGTGAAAATGTGGTTTTCTGGCGTTTGATCAACAAAATATCGTTGTAGGGTGTGATTTCATGCTATTTTATCCAAATTTAGCACGTTATTTCCATTTTTAATTTTTGGCCATTTTTGGCCATTTTTGGCAATTTTTGACATACTAACATCTTACGTTTTTTTCGATTTTTGAGGGATGAGAAAATGATTTTTTCTGGCGTTTGATGAACAAAATATCATTCTGGGGGGTGATTTGATGCTATTTCCTGCCATTCCGGTGCGTTATTTCCACTTTTAATTTTTGGCCATTTTCGGCATACTAACCCCTTACGTTTTTCGATTTTTGAGGGATGAGAAAATGAGGTTTTCTGGCGTCCAATGAACAAAATATCATTCCGGGGGATGATTGCACACTATTTCCTGCCATTCTAGCGTGTTTTTTCCACTTTTAATTTTTTGCCGTTTTTGGACATTTTCGACATACTAACCCCTTACGTTTTTTTTTCGATTTTTGACCTTTGAGAAAATGAGGTTTTCTGGCGTCTAATCAGCAAAATATCATTCTGGGGGGTGATTGCACACTATTTCCTGCCATTCTAGCGCTTTTTTTTCCACTTTTAATTTTTGGCCGTTTTTGGACATTTTCGACATACTAACCCCTTACGTTTTTTTTCCGATTTTTGACCTATGAGAAAATGAGGTTTTCTGGCGTCTAATCAACAAAATATAATTCTGGGGGTTGATTGCACACTATTTCCTGCCATTCTAGCATGTTTTTTCCACTTTTAATTTTTGGCAGTTTTTGGACATTTTCGACATACTAACCCCTTACGTTTTTTTCGATTTTTGAGGGATGAGAAAATGAGTTTTTCTGGCGTTTGATGAACAAAATATCATTCTGGGGTTGATTACATGCTATTTCCTGCCATTCTGGCGCGTTATATCCATTTTTAATTATTCATCGTTTTTGGGCATTTTCGACATACTAACCCCTTACGTTTTTTTTCGATTTTTGAGGGATGAAGAAATTAGGTTTTCTGGCGTTTGATGAACAAAATATCATTCTGGGGGGTGATTTCACGCTATTTCCTGCCATTCTGGCACGTTATCTCCACTTTTAATTGTTAACCGTTTTTGGACATTTTCGACATACTAACTAACCGTTTTTTTCCAATTTTTGAGGGATGAGAAAATGAGGTTTTCTGGCGTTTGATCAACAAAACATAATTGTAGGATGTGATTGCATGCTACTCAATGAAATTTAGCACGGAATTTCCACTTTTAATTTTTGGCCATTTTTGGCCATTTTCGACATACTAACCCCTTACGGTTTTTTTTCGCTTTTTGACCTATGAGAAAATGAGGTTTTCTGGTGTCTAATCAACAAAATATCATTCTGGGGGGCGATTTCATGCTATGTCCTGCCATTATGGCGCGTTATTTCCACTTTTAATTATTCACCGTTTTGGGGCATTTTCAACATACTAACCCCTTACGGTTTTTTTCCGATTTTTGAGGGATGAGAAAATGAGTTTTTCTGGCGTTTGATCAACAAAATATCATTCTGGGGGGTGATTTCACGCTATTTCCTGCCATTATGGCACGTTATTTCCACTTTTAATTATTCACCGTTTTTGGACATTTTCGACATACTAACCCCTTACGTTTTTTTTCCGATTTTTGACCTATGAGAAAATTAGGTTTTCTGGCATCTAATCAACAAAATATCATTCTGGGGGGTGATTGCACACTATTTCCTGCCAATCTAGCGCTTTTTTTTACACTTTTAATTTTTGGCCGTTTTTGGACATTTTCGACATACTAACACCTTACGTTTCTTTGCGATTTTTGACCAATGAGAAAATGAGGTTTTCTGGCGTCTAATCAACAAAATATTATACTGGGGGGTGAGTTCATGCTCTTTTATGCCAATTTAGCGCATTATTTCCACTTTTAAATGATGGCCATTTTTGGGACATTTTCGACATACTAACCCCTTACGTTTTTTTTCGATTATTGACCCATGCGAAAATGAGAATTTCTGGCATCTAATTGAGAAAATATCATGGCCATTTTTGGGAATTTTCGACATACTAACCCCTTACGTTTTTTTTCGATTCTTGACCCATGCGAAAATGAGAATTTCTGGCGTCTAATTGAGAAAATATCATGGCCATTTTTGGGACATTTTCGACATACTAACCCCTCACGTTTTTTTTCGATTATTGACCCATGCGAAAATGAGAATTTCTGGCGTCTAATTGAGAAAATATCATGGCCATTTTTGGGAATTTTCGACATACTAACCCCTTACGTTTTTTTTCGATTCTTGACCCATGCGAAAATGAGGTGTTCGGGCGTCTAATCGAGAAAATATCATTCTTGGGGATGATTTCACGCTATTTTCTGACAGTCTAGCACAGGGGTGGGCAATTAATTTTTACAAGGGGCCACATGAGAAACCTGAATTGTGTCAGAGGGCCACACCAAGTGGCTGGGTGGTGTCACGTACATCGCAGCTCTCATCCATACAGTGGCGATTCATATTCGAATCCTTAAACAAAACGACCTGTGTACCACAGATTAAGCTTTACCTTTAATTTCTGAGAAAGAAATACTTGGCAGGCATGTGTTGTTGAAAACATGGCATTCGTTACCAATCTTGAGGCTAACCTGGCTAGCGTCACTTATCACTGTTCACCTTCACTCACAACACACGCACGCACATACATTGATACGGAAGTAATACAAACGTTAATGTAAACGCTTTTCAAAATAAAATTTCAAATTTCAAAATAAAAGCAGCACAGTTGTATTGTAAGCATGACACAGATATTTGTTTAATTTGTTGTAATTTATGATTGGCCTCACGCCGGATGTGGCCCGCGGGCCGTAATTTGCCCAGGTCTGATCTAGCGGGTTATTTCGACCTTTAAATGATGGCCATTTTTGGGAATTTTTGACATACTAACCCCTTAAGTTTTTTGTCGATTCTTGACCGATGTCCATTTTTGGCCATTTTCGACATACTAACCCTTTACGTCTCGGTCCGATTTTTGACCCATGCCGAAATGAGGTTTTCTGGCGTCTAATGGAGAAAATATCACCCTGGGGTATGATTTCATGCTATTTTCTGCCAATCTAGCGTGTTTTTTCCACTTTTAAACGA